>OX101787.1:41583075-41724625 GCA_944452715.1 Ophion slaviceki | reverse complement strand
TTATACATAAACTTTAGATTCAACCGATGTAAAAACATGTTCTACATACCTCCAGAAGTCGTATCCATGTTGCAGAATTGAAATTAAACCCGTCACTTTAAAGTTATGGGTTTTTGAAGTCAGCGTTATTTTCGTCTGTTCAGCGCGTGACACGTACACTCTTCACGAACACTAACTGCCAACTGACGCTGCGGCGCAGGTATACACTTAAAGGGCTTTCCCTTCCACAATAGAATGCAGTTACTAGTCCTCTACCTGAATGACTACTCAACTGACCCTATTTCGAAAATTTATTTTTTGGGGTTTTGGCCAGGTTTTTGGGCTTTTCTCCTACTGTGCAACGGCACGAAAACGTATTACTGCGAGAGATTCGACTTTTGGCGAGAAAACAGCAGCGACCGCTGTTTGGGCAACTATGAAAGCAAAAGCGAAATTCGGCATGGGAATGAAGACAAAGAACTCATCGACAAAGAAAAAAAACCCGTTAAGAAGAGAATACTGCCGATAGCAAAGCGTGGCGGAATTTTGCCAATGTTACCATTGCTGGGAGTTCTTGGTTCACTGGCTGGTGGAGCAGCTGGGATAGCAAAGGCTGTGAATGATAGCAAAGCGGCGCAACGTCAACTTGAAGAAATGCAACGTCATAATCGAGCTATAGAAGGCTATGGGCTCTATCTCGCTCTCTACAAGCGTGGACAAGGATGTTCAACTAAGAAAAAAAAACGTCAAAACACGGTGAAAATGCCCATGGGTGTAACACCTAATGTACAATTGGAATGCTTAGCCAGGCGCATGCGCATACCATTCTTCAGAGGGGTCTTCATGCCCAATAAATTACCAGTTTATGGTGGCGTGCAACTAGATGAGAGCGGTATAGTAAATTTGGATGATGCCGATGGTCCCGGTACGCATTGGATAGCCTATGCCAAGAGGGGGAGTCATATAATATGTTTTGATAGTTTTGGAAATCTTCGACCGCCCAAGGAGTTGGTGCGATATTTTGGACCAAATACCACAAAAATACAGTACAATCGAGAATCTTATCAGAATTATAATCAGAGTATTTGCGGGCAATTGTGCTTGCAGTTTCTCCAAAACGTCGATGATCAATATGTATTTAAGCCGTGACAATGTGTCAATCAACTCAGTATTCGAGGGAAACATGTCACTGACGCTTACGTTGACCGGCAAGAGTAGCCTTCTAACCGCAAATTATTTTCCCGCTATAGATTTCAATGATGACTGTTATGAGCTCGGTTTGACGGATTTCGAAACTTATCACACAATACCAAATGTGAATTCATCAAACAACAAATTTTACTTTGACAATGATGACAAGGAAATTATAATCCCTGAAGGATCGTATGAACTGAGAGCCATAAATGTGTATCTGAATCGTGCAATTTTACTCAAAGGGGTTGATAGCGGTGATGATGTTGAAAATGAAATTGTTCTTCGAAAGGTTGATAACGATGACCTCGATGAAAATGGCGAATACCCAATCGTGCTACGCGCTAATCATAATACACTAAAGAGCGAAATCAAATGTGCGTACAGAATAAATTTCACTAAACCCGACAACGTAGGATCCCTGTTGGGATTTTCATCAAATCGAATACTGCATCCCTGGAAATGGCACGAATCTGATGTACCGATAAACATAATGAATGTCAACATTATCCGCATAGAATGTAGTGTCACCACTAGTGCGTACTGCAATGGCGAGCATGTACACACGATACATGAATTTTCGCCGAGCGTACCACCAGGATATAAGATATCGGAAACGCCTGCGCCAATCATTTATCTTCCGATCGTTGTGCGGAGCATTACGGATCTAACGATACGTATCGTGGATCAAAAGGGAAAACTACTCGATTTTCGAGGAGAAGAAATTACGGTGAGATTGCACATACGAAAGCGACGCTTGTGATGCTCGTTCTGTACGACACGGAATACGCCAGAGACAATATTTCTACGCGAGATAATACGATCCCATACGATAATACTCTTGCAAGAAGACAAGCGGCATTGAGTGTTAAATTACCTGCAAAGAAGAAACTCAGTGCAGCGAATCGTGAATTTTTAGAATCTCTGGGATTTATTGTACGACATACTTGAGGCAAAAGAATGACTGACGTTTTGAATATTAGTGGGGAGCCAATCTTTGACGATCGTATCATCAAAATTGAGACTCATACGTACAATCCGTATGCCAACTCAACGTTTGGACACAGTGATGAAATACGAATTCCTATACAACACCAAGACTTGTACACCCTACCATCTGAAGGTTTTCTCTACGTTGAGGGAAAGTTCACGGTGCTTAAAAAACCTGATGATCAAGCAATAGTAGTATTGGGAAACAATTGCGTTGCATTCATGTTTGATGAAGTTCGTTATGAGCTCGATGGTGTGGAGATTGATCGCAATCGAAACGTTGGAATAACAACCACGATTAAAAACTACATCTCTCTAAGCCCTGAGAGGAGTCATACTTTGAAAAATGCTGCGTGGGATATAACACACAATAATGGGGGAAAATACTTCAATTTTTGTGTACCTGTCAACATATTGCTAGGATTCTGTGAAGATTACAAGCGCGTTGTTATCAATGCTCGTCATGAGCTAATTCTGATACGTTCGCGCAATGATAACAATTGCGTATTCAGTCAGCATCCATTAGTAGAGGCAGAAGTTGAATTGCTCAAAATACAATGGCGTATGCCTCACGTAATATTAAATGAGATAACTAAATTGTCATTACTTCCAACATTGGAGAGTGGGCGATACTTGAATATGAGCTTTCGCTCTTGGGATCTATACGAGTATCCACTGCTTCAAAGCACAACGAAACACTCATGGACTGTGAAAGCTGCCTCCCAGCTAGAGAAACCAAGATATGTAATATTTGCGCTGCAGACTGGTAAAAAAAATTCTATGGCAAAGGACATTACCCTATTCGACGACTGCAAGCTCGCCAATATTAAACTTTATCTCAACTCGGAATCCTATCCTTACGATGATTTGAATTTGGACTTTGACAAAAACAGATTCGCCATTTTGTTCAATATGTACTCTCGATTCCGTAAATCTTATTCCGGCTGTAATAGTGATAATTCTTTGCTCACTATCGCAAAGTTTCAATATAACGGCCCTCTCACGGTTATCGATTGCTCGCGTCAGAACGAGTCCGTGAAAAATGCTACCGTGGACGTGCGAATAGAGTGTGAATGTAAGGAAGATTTGCCACCAAATACTACTGCCTATTGTTTGATCTTTCACGATCGCGTTGCTGAATATTGTCCATTGACAAACATGGTTCGTAAAATTGTATAGATCAGCAAGTAACCCCCGCTCGATAAATAAATAATTTAAAGACGAGTTTCTTAAATATTGACGTCAGTTATCAATTGATCTTGCTATCCACTTGATCGAGCCAATACATCTTCGTTATGTCTGTACCTACATTTGTTGATCTACAAGGGTTCATTGTTGGGAGAAACTTTGTCGTGAAGGAAGTAGCGATTCTGAGAGCGGAATGTGTGCTCTCTCATTACATTTTCGCGAGTATCATACCATGGAGACTTCTCACAAACTCTGAGAGATACGAAGCGTCATGGCTGATTCGGAATCATCATGGTCTAAAGTGGGCCTATGGAAACGTTCCATATAGCATGGCTCAAGGTTCAATAACGGCTGCAGTTGTGGGCCCAACGGAAGACGATATGTATCCTATCGTATATGTTGACGGCCGTGAAAAATGAGAATGGCTAGCTGATATATTAAATATGAAAAATGATCTAGTTATTGAAACGTTGGACGTGGACTTTGGCGATATGGATATCTTAAGTAAATTAGGCGTAAGCTATACTCTACGATGCGAAAAGCATGAAAAAAATTGTGCATTACAAAATGTATTTAAAATGTTTAATTGGTGGTTGAATCATAAAGATTCATGCAAATAAACGAAATGTGACATTATGTGATTTTTTAATTCTCCTCACCCCTTTCTTTGTTACATTATCTGTTATGAGATTACACAGTTGTATAAAATATTACTCTTAAACGTTCGAGAGACGTACGTGAGACGTTCATGAGACGTTCGTGAGACGTTCATGAGACGTTCGGAGACGTTCGTGAGACGTTCATGAGACGTTCGGAGACGTTCGGAGACGTTCGTGAGACGTTCGGAGACGTTCATGAGACGTTCGTGAGACGTTCGGAGACGTTCGTGAGACGTTCGGAGACGTTCGTGAGACGTTCGGAGACGTTCAAGAGACGTTCGTGAGACGTTCGGAGACGTTCGTGAGACGTTCGGAGACGTTCAAGAGACGTTCGGAGACGTTCAAGAGACGTTCGTGAGACGTTCGTAGACGTTCGTGAGACGTTCATGAGACGTTCGTGAGACGTTCGGAGACGTTTATGAGACGTTCGGAGACGTTCGGAGACGTTCGTGAGACGGTCGGAGACGTTCAAGAGACGTTCGTGAGACGTTCGGAGACGTTTATGAGACGTTCGGAGACGTTCGTGAGACGTCCGTGAGACGTTCGGAGACGTTCGTGAGACGTTCGGAGACGTTCATGAGACGTTCGTGAGACGTTCGGAGACGTTCGTGAGACGTTCAAGAGACGTTCGTGAGAGGTTCGGGAGACGTTCGTGAGAGGTTCGGGAGACGTTCATGAGACGTTCGGAGACGTTCGTGAGACGTTCGGAGACGTTCATAAGATGTTCAAGAGACGTTCGTGAAACGTTCGAAAGCGTTCAATAGATGTTCGAAGACGTTCAATAGATGTTCGAAGACGATCGTCGGTTTGTTTGGGATTTCACCCAAACAAACCCAACTGCTTTAGTCGTTGACTGTCTAAAGTTAAATGTATATCTCGCTCTATCTCACATGCATGCGATGCGGTCGCTCCATCTCACATTCTCACTCTCTCTCATGCATACGTGTAATCCGATCGCTTCTCTCAGCGACACGGGTCAACCAACTTGGCTCCCTGGCGAGGGTCGCTAAATAAGAAAATCCGTGAAACAATAAATTTGAAATATATAAAGATCAATAATCGATGATCAATTAATCGATAATCGATATATACCCTCCCCCCCCGCTGCCGTTCCAGAGACTTCCCCCTCCCCGCGTGACGTCATACCCCTCCCCGCACCCCCCTCAGAGGACCTGGGTTAGCACCGGCCTAGCTATACTACTTAATACGTAAATTATTTTAAACTCTGTTTTATAAAAAAATCCAAGCTTGCCAACGATATCATTATGAATGCTGTACGGTGATTTGGATCAGAGTTATAACCGTCCAAAATAAACAAATCCATTTGACCAGTGATAATTGGGTAAATAAAGATCGCAAAGAGATTTGAAAAAACAAAATAAGAGAAGAAGATATACGCTTTCAAATGGTTGAAACAGATTTCCTTTACAAAAATTTCTGTTCCCTGTGGAACTCGGCAAAGTTGATGAAATTCTTTGAATTCCCGTTATTCTTGATTACCAACAATTTTTTTGGTTGAATAAAGTTCATACAAAGTGATGAACATAAACGTTCTGAAGTTAACAATTAACGCTACAAAATGCTTTTGGTATTTATTTTTTTCGATTATTTACAATCGCGATATAGCCGTCCAAAAAGGGCAATTTTTCGACGAAGAAAAAGTGATCCTTTAGATTTTGCGCTTAATGTAATTGAAGGAGCAGAAAATTAGAAGAAAGATTAGTATTCTTTTTAGGGACAATAAGGATTTGTAAGCTTGCAGTTTCTAGTTTTGAAATCTTTTGATGACATTTTTTGGGTAACATTTATTGCCCAAGCAAAAGAAATATCAGGAGACAAAAATATTCCTATTGTTTTTTCTCTCAAGTTGTCCCTGGGCTCAAAATATTTTTTCCTGACTAAATCAATATCAGGGTCATTGAAACTTATCATTTACGTGCAGTTGGTTTTTTTTGGCTCGGTCCGACAATTACTTGTAATATCAGCCGCTGAATGGAAAGTCACCCTTTTGTCTTTGATCATGGATATCCCATGAAGTATAAGAATTAATCATTGTGCAGCAAATCGACCAGCAGTTTCTGATAGTTCTGCATAGTTAAAATGCAGAAAATGTAAAATTGAATTGTTAGTACAAAATGATTGAAAACTTTCGTCCATGGAAAAGTGAGCATTTAATTTCAAATTTGTCCGGATCCCAGTGTGTCAAGGAAGGGTTAACAAATCTCGAGAAAAAAAAAAGATTTTTTTTTCCGAGACAAAGAAAAATAACGCATTTGAAAGCTATTTCTATTTGAAAAGGGTTTCAACAAGTACAACTTTTTTTCAGTCATACCGGAAGCGTATGACCGTTTTCAGTGCTCTTCCATTTGCATGAGTTTCATTAAAATCGAAGGCGGGCACCGAAGTGGCGTTCCTTGTTAGAATTGACGAGAGGGAATGAACGGAGGAACAAAAGTATGCGCAAAGATGAAAGAGGATAGGAGAGAAGATAGATATTTATTGATGAGAGATAGGCGATAGGAGACGTTTATTAAATAAAAGAGAACGAAAGTTCGACAAATAGGGATCGACGACATCCGAAAAAACAAGTCACG
The DNA here is from genome assembly GCA_944452715.1 of Ophion slaviceki. Lineage (NCBI taxonomy): Eukaryota > Metazoa > Arthropoda > Insecta > Hymenoptera > Ichneumonidae > Ophion > Ophion slaviceki. The sequence continues at coordinate 41,718,024 of OX101787.1, read as the reverse complement.
CTCAGTCGCGCGGTTCGGCTCATGCTCTGAACTTGCGTACCCAAGATGACAGAAAATAATAGCAGACAATACGCAAAACTCAAAATTGGCCGGGCAAGCAAGACAAATGCCTATCTAACTTACCGTCACCTGCTATGTTCCTCGCGCTCAGACCCAGCCCTCGAATTGCGTCGTCGTCAAGAGCAGACTGCAGCCCTACAACAATCCTTCGAACGCCAAAATTCGAATCGCTCCCATTAAAAAACTATTTGATGGAGACAAAAAAGCCTTAACAGTTATACTCGGCGTATCCCGCTGAACCCGCCAGTTCCGAGTGTACAGGTTATTATAAATCACCCTGTACCAGGTGTGCAACTAAGTTTCCGGGTTTTTTTTACCAATAAAAAATCGAAAATTTCAAGACAAATACAAAAAAAGGTTCATTCGAAGTATTGTCCCTCGCTATTTATACATTTTTGCCATCTCTCTGGCAATACATAAATACCGCGACGATAAAAAGTCGCGTCTTTGGACTGAAACCATTCGTCCAACCAATATTGTACTGCATCGTAATTGGCCAAGTGTAGCCCACCCAAGCCATGCGCCATCGACCGGAATAAGTGATAGTCTGAAGGGGCCAGGTCTGGCGAAGACGGCGGGTGCGGTAGCCGATCCCATTTCAGTGTTTTTATGGTGTCCTGGACGATGCAACTGCGATAGCACGGAGCGTTGTCGTGCTGCTATATCACACGTTCGTGTCTCGTGTCCCTTTCTGGCCGTTTTCTAGCAATGTGTGGTTCAAATTGATTAGTTGTTGTCGGGAACGATGCCCATTGACAGTTTTGTCCGGTTTCAGCAGCTCATAGTACACGATTCCTTTCTGGTCTCACCAAACGCAGATTATTGTCTTTTTTCCGAAGCGATTTGGCCGCCCCGTCGACGTTGGCGCTTCGCCAAGTGAAAGCCACGATTTTCTGCGTTTTGGATTCTCGAAATATATCCATTTTTCATCGCCGGTAACAATTCGATGCAGGAAACTCTTTTTGTTCTGCCGCAAAAGCAAAATTTCAGAAGTGGCTCTTCGATTTTGCATTTGTCTCTCAGTCTACTCATGCGGCACCCACTTTCCTTCCTTATGAATTTTTCCCATGGCGTGCAAACGTTTCGAAATACATTGCCGAGTCACATTTAATGCCTCGGCAAGCTGATCTTCTGTGTGAGGTCATCTTCATCCAATAACGCTTGCAGATCGGCGTCCGCCAATGTTTGCGTTCTTCCCAAGCGCTCCATGTCCCTAGTCTCAAAATCGCTACTTCTGAACCCCTTGAACCAATATTCACACGTTTTTTTTAATGGTATATGTTCGCCGTAAGCCTCCTCAAATAACGGACGTGCTTCAGCTACTGTTTTTTTTAGGTTGAAGCCGAAAAGCAATGCTTCCCGCAATGCTCACATAGTATATGTATAGATATTCATTAAGGTTATTTCGAGGACTAATGCCTTTGACGTATGGATATGAGTTCTTGAGGACTCTGAAGTCATAGAGTATATATATATATAAAGGTAAAAAAAATGTCTTGAAGACGTGCAGCCAATTTTCAACAGCCAAAAACGTAAAAAAAACGGCCATTTTCAAAATGGCGCCCCGCGTCTAAATAAATCGAAATTTTTTCCATAACGCAAAGTGAAGCTTCATTTGTCCCTTTCAAAATGCCGCCTTGGAAATCCGGATATTTTTTTTTTCACAGAGATATCAAACTTTTCGTGCGGCGCGAAATTTTTCTAGGTGTATCCATACTTTTGGGCGGCAGTGTATATATGTATATATATATATATATTGAGACGATTCGCGATTTTCGCGAAAGCCTTCCTTTCGTTTTCGGGGATTCGTTCACGCGAATATCCCGGAAAACGAGGGTACACGGCGATTAATTTGCCGCGTGATAATATTGGGGTTCTCGTAGCCTCCTGAAGGACGATGTACGATTTCTGTGCCGGGAATGATGGAATGGATTTAAGGTGTTTTTGGAGATGCCTCAGTGGTTTTGAGGGCCTCAGAGACGCCTATTATAATCCGTCATCATTGGCATTTGGTATTTCGGATTATTGTGAGTTGACATTGGGTTGTAAGAACAATGAAGATTGTTAGTGTGTTAATTCCGTGAGTTTACTGATATTAATCGGGTAGAGCGACGTTTACGAGGATCTGGAAAGGTCGGCGAGAAAAGCTGCCTTGGTAGGAGTGACGAGGATCAGATGAGTCATGCGAGGTGTTGCGCGCACGCGGTTCACGGGCGCGATCTCTCTCCTTTTTCTCTCGCTCTCTCGCTCGCACTCGCACAGTCCGCGAGCGTCGTCGTGTACGCGTAGCGCCGGTTTCGGGATCGCTTCTGTAAAGAGAAGGCGATGGCCCGTTGAATTTACTTGTATCGGTTTATATGGCGGTATTTCCTGTTGGCACTTGTTGCCAAATGCAACTAAGCGCACGGTTGCCAAGCCGTGTCGCTCACACGCTAGAGATGCTAGCGTTTGTAATAATGCGCCACCTCGAGAACGAATTATTCTCCTCGAGAGCGCATAGCGGGGCCGTCCGGAAGGGACGGCTGACCTCCTCGGTGCCAGGCGAGGAGGACCAAGAACCAGTGAGGCTGGTTATAGAAGTTCCTCGTGTGCAGCGAAGCGCGATCGGCACTTCACGGACTGCACACTCCGAGTCTTTGTGCGTGAAATGCGTAGTATGGCGATCGATCGTCCTAATGACGATCGATCGGATGTTATTTAGTATTCCCTGACTAGCAATCACCACGACGACTCTATTTCCGAGGTCGGACTTCCAGCGCAATGCTGGGGCTTCCCAAGCAAATAGAGTATCTAACCCGAAGCTGAGGTCGTTCTAGGATGGGACCAGGGCCACGGCAGCAAGGCCTCCATCCTGTGATCCGAGGTTTCGGATGACGGTGACTCCACGTAATATGATGAGTAATTTGCGATAGAGTGCCGCTCCGGCTCGCGCACGCCCTTAAATAGCCCCAGGCCCGTCAGGAGAAATTCCATTTCTCTTGCGGATCCGGAGGACTAGGTAGGGAATCACGCCGCCGAGGAACACTCCGATGGTGGGGTGACAGCGTTGGTAATTTTGAGGACGTTCGCACACTATAGCCATTTCGAGGGACAATATTATACCCGATTGTTCCTCTCTAGGATATTAGGCGCGCATTCGGTGTGAGGAGGCGTCGCGATGAATTTAGGTCGCACTCTTAGTCTGATAGGAGTGGTCGAAGCACAGGAGGCGCGAGATGTACTCTATAGGCGGGGACTCCTGCGAGTCCTCGGTGGTCTTGCTCCTCGCGATGGGCGGAGCCCCTTGCGAGGTGTCGCGGGCTTGCCCCAATTCTTAGCGCAAGTGACCTGCCCGGCCGGCGGCATGGACGGTCGCTCCGAACGCTGGCCAGAATACGCAAGTATCTGGTAAACGGGTTGATACTATCGTATTCTGTGTGACGGTGGCTTACCTGGACAGCCGAACCGTCACAATATATATATATATATATATATATATATATATAAATATATATTTTTTTAAAGAACCTTAAAAGATAGAGCAATAGCCATAGTTTCCTTTTTTGGAAAGTTTCGTACGATATTTTTCACCGAGTTATCGCATTTTTTGTCTCAAAAAGACAATTTTTAAAAGATGGTGCTGAAATGAGAAACTTTGAGGTTTAGAGAAAATTGCTGAAAGGAAAAAAAATTGTGTTAGATCGTATTGAATCGAGCAGAATTTTTTCAAAATTTTGCTTCAAAAATAAAATAAAAAATTTCTCAATCTTTAGCCGCACAAAACATCCACCTCTTACCTCTTACCTCATCTAAACGCCCTTTCCATCGAAAAACCCACCTCTGGCTTTCAGCACCTCATCAACGATTCGTGGCATCCGATCGATTAATGAATCCAGCTGAGCTGACCTGAGGGATCTCCACGCAGCTTGCAGTTTCTGCCACAGATCTTCGGCTCATGTAGGGCAGGTCATTCGTATATTTCCATAGAGCTCTTCCCAGAGAAGTTCGATGGGGTTTAGGTCGGGTGATTGTGGCAGCCACACCATATTTACGATTTTTTTTTCTTTGCCTCGTTTTCCAAATATTCTCGACAGAGACGGGAACTGTGTTTCGGATCATTGTCTTTTTGCATGGTAAAACCACGCCCGATCGTTCTTAGCCCCGATGGAATTGCATGATTAATGAGAATTTTTTTATATTCTTCTTTTCTCATTATGCCGTCAATTTTCACAAAGTCTCCGACACCATGACCGGAGAAGCAAGCCCATACCATAACGGAGCCATCGCCATGCTTGACAGTTGGTATCAAACACTGTGGTGTCATTTTTTCCGAAGGATTTCTTCGAACAAAAATGCGTCGACGACTACCGAAGATAAAAAATTTTGGTTCGTCCGTCCAGAGTACATTTCTCCACTGATTAATCGTCCACTTTTTGTGTTCCAGGGCCCATGCGTATCGTTTTTTTTGTTCGCCGGACGCAACAAAGTTTTTCTCACGGCGACACAGTCTCTGAGGCTAGCACTGTTAAGACGACGTTTCACTGTCGTCAGTGATATCGAGGTTTCCCTCCGTTCGTTAAATTTGGCACAACTTTCCGTTCCTGTTAATCGACGATCTTTTTGCTGGTAACGACGATATTTTTATCGTCTGAGGACGTTGTCACTTTGGGTCGCCCCGGACGATTGCGATTGAAATACGTCTCTGACTTCTTAAATCTCCCGATGGTCGTCTGCACTCCTTTCAAAGACACGCGAGTTTGTCTGGCAATTTCTCTGTACGACAATCCCTTATCGCGCAACGCGACAATAGCCCCTCTTTTATACAGTGGAATTTCTTTTTTCCGTACCATTTTGATCCGTTAAGAAAAAAATATTTGCGTAAAAACTTGTCGATTGTAGACCACACGTGTTCGTGTTCAAAGTTTTCGTACAACTAACTGGTTTTGTCAGCGCGACACTCATCACATTATTCCAAAGAATCCAAAATGTAAACAAAAACGACGAACGAAAAAGAGAGTGAGAAAAAGAACACGAGAGAAATAGAATATCGACTCGCGAGAAATAGAATCTATTTTACGCTCCACAAACGTAAAATGTAAACAAAGACAAGAAGGTTTATTTCCGCTCTTTGTGTTTAGATGTGGTAAGAGGTAAGAGGTGGATATTTTGTGCGGCTAAAAATTGAGAAAAGAAAATTGAAAAATAATTTTTTTATTCAATGTTGGAGCAAAAAATTTTGAAAAAAAAATTTGAAAAAATTCTGCTCGATTCAATACGATGTAACGCAACTTTTTTTCCTTTTGGCAATTTTCTCTAAACCTCAAAGTTTATCATTTCAGCAGCATCTTTCCAAAATTGTCCTTTTGAAAAATACTTCCATACTTTTGGCCGGCAGTGTATACAGGGTGTCCCATTTTAATCTTACACCTGAATTTTCTCGAAAAATATTGTTCGGACGAAATATTGTGTGGAACAAAACTTCTAGGGATTGAAGGGGGACAATGAGTATGAGTGGTGTGCGGCCGTGTTGATAATAGGAGATGTTGAGGAATCGGCTTCGATTCGGCCCGTGAGATTTCCAAGGTCGTGGTGGAAAGAAAGAAGGAGTTTTTTTCACTCGTTTACGTTTCGATCCTTGGTTCGGATCCTCTTCAGAAACTTTATTTATTCTACAAATTTCGCGATACAATTTATATTAATAGAAATTACAGATTTTTTTTATAAAATAATAATTGTATTTATTGTTATAAATAAGTCTTAGATGTGTTTTAATGATTTGTGTAAATTTTGTGTTAGTTTTTTCTCATAATTTTTCCAATCATGTTGATATTGTGTGAGTGATTATTTATAACAAGTTATTGTAAAAGAGATAAGAATTATGTTAGATAACGAACCTGAATATTGTCAATATTTCTAGTTTTCTTTTGGTTTGTGCTTGGAAGATGGTTGATGTTGACAGTATGTTTGATGATGAAATACTGTCTTGTGAGGTTGGTTCGGAGGGTTGATTTCGAACCGTTTTTTATATTTCAATTGATGGTATAATCGTTTTTTGGTGATTGTATTATCTGTGAAAAATTAGTATGGTGAAAGAATCTTTATTTTGATCTATTGCCTTGATTAATGAGATATTGTGTGAAAGTGGTAATTACCTATTGAAATAAACTAAATATATCCTCACAAGCACAAAGAAGAAAACTAGAAAAAAAATTCTCTGCTCTACATGTCTAGTAGTGACGTCCAAGAGAGTTCGAGAAAGACTAAGTGGCAAATGTAATGTTTCTGGAGAGAGGGAGAATGATCCTTTGTCAGTGCTGTGTCAAGAGTTTGGGGGTGCCCGTGTCATGTTAAGAGGTTAAAATGTTATGTCAAGAGTTTTTTTAAATTTAGTCACGAGTTTTAAAATTGACGTGTGTAGTTATGGTGATAAAATATTGTTATGATTATATTATTGAATTGTATATTGAGCTAAGATTTTTTATGTCAGTTCTAAAATTGATGGCATTGGGATGCGCTTTGATTTGTATCATTTCTAGGATCAATCTTTTTCTCTAGGATCAATCTTGATTTTCTCTAGGACTGATCTTGATTTTCTCTAGGATCAATCTTGACATAACATTTTAACCTCTTAACATGACACGGGCACCCCCAAACTCTTGACACAGCACTGACAAAGGATCATTCTCCCTCTCTCCAGAAACATTACATTTGCCACTTAGTCTTTCTCGAACTCTCTTGGACGTCACTACTAGACATGTAGAGCAGAGAATTTTTTTTCTAGTTTTCTTCTTTGTGCTTGTGAGGATATATTTAGTTTATTTCAATAGGTAATTACCACTTTCACACAATATCTCATTAATCAAGGCAATAGATCAAAATAAAGATTCTTTCACCATACTAATTTTTCACAGATAATACAATCACCAAAAAACGATTATACCATCAATTGAAATATAAAAAACGGTTCGAAATCAACCCTCCGAACCAACCTCACAAGACAGTATTTCATCATCAAACATACTGTCAACATCAACCATCTTCCAAGCACAAACCAAAAGAAAACTAGAAATATTGACAATATTCAGGTTCGTTATCTAACATAATTCTTATCTCTTTTACAATAACTTGTTATAAATAATCACTCACACAATATCAACATGATTGGAAAAATTATGAGAAAAAACTAACACAAAATTTACACAAATCATTAAAACACATCTAAGACTTATTTATAACAATAAATACAATTATTATTTTATAAAAAAAATCTGTAATTTCTATTAATATAATTTATATCGCGAAATTTGTAGAATAAATAAAGTTTCTGAAGAGGATCCGAACCAAGGATCGAAACGTAAACGAGTGAAAAAAACTCCTTCTTTCTTTCCACCACGACCTTGGAAATCTCACGGGCCGAATCGAAGCCGATTCCTCAACATCTCGTATTGAAGGGGGACGTTTGAAATAAATTTATTTGAGGAGCTAAAGTTCAAAATGGCAGCGTTACAAAGGCTGCCATGTTTTTTTCAAACGGAAACAACTTTTTTTTATTGCCAAAAAATTTGTCAGCTGAAAACTAAAAACTTTTGTTGAAAATTTTTTTTTATAAAGTTCATAGTTTTCAAGTGAGAACATCATTTTCAATTATTTCAGATGTATCCAGGATTGTGTGTGTGTGTGTGTGTGTGTGTGTGTGTGTGTGTGTGTGTGTGTGTGTGTGTGTGTGTGTGTGTGTGTGTGTGTGTATGTGTGTGTGTGTTTTTCTACCCATCGTGATCAAAGTTCGTCAAGGATTTAAAGAAACACGTTTTTGGGCCTGAAAATGGCACAAACGCTATTAAAATGGAAAAAAAACTATTTTTCATCGATTTTCCTCCAAAATTTTCTCATGAAATATCGTCCAAATTTGAAAACAAATAAACAAAAAAACCAAAATTTTCAACAGTGTTCCACACGCACGCACATGCACACACACAAACACACACACACACACACACACACACACACACACACACACACATTCACATACATACACGCACGCGCGCCCACACACACACACACACACACACACACACACACAAATCCTGGATACATCTGAAATAATTGAAAATGATGTTCTCACTTGAAAACTATGAACTTTATCAAAAAAATTTTTCAACAAAAGTTTTTAGTTTTCAGCTGACAAATTTTTTGGCAATAGAAAAAAGTTATGTTTCCGTTTGAAAAAAAACATGTCAGCCTTTGTAACGCCGCCATTTTGAATTTTGGCTCCTCAAATAAATTCTTTTCAAACGTCCCCCTTCAATCCCTAGAAGTTTTGTTCCACACAATAGTTCGTCCGAGCAATATTTTTCGAGAAAATTCAGGTGTAAGATTAAAATGGGACACCCTGTATATATATTGTAACGGGTTTTCTGGTCCGCACACTTCCGGGCCCGTACCACTCCCGAAGCCTACCGGGTGTCCGAGAACCCGCCGTGTGGACGTGGGCACCAGGTACCGGAGTACCGCCGACCGAGGGTCGACTTGTGATTTTATCCACCCGCGCGCGGTCCCTTGATGTTGGGACACCCGGTGTGGAGCGGCACGACCCGGGCGGTCCAACTAGCTCTGCTCACCGAGGATATGGTAGAGGGGCAGGGTCGAAGGACGAGTGTCAAGGATGACACCTGATAGGTGGTATCCGCTGAAGTAATCAACACGGGTTAACAGTATGACTGGTATTCGTTTATTGGGCCCGAGACTTGCCAACACGGGGTACAATTCATAAGGGCGCTCGACATAAATCTCCAACTTCTATCCACGCTTGGATAAGCTACTGGCGCACCGGCGACGATCTAGCGACAATCCGGACCACTCCCAGTTTCGAGGGAATACGGTCAGGGGCACGACATTGGTAGTAGGGTCTGTCCGAAGGGCGTATGTACTGGTGTAGGCAACAGTGTAGATAATCGTGTAGGCAATCGTGTAGGTCCTCGTGGACTAACTCAGAAGAGCGTAGGCAAGTGTGTAGGTAATTCGTGTATTAATGCAAAAGAGTGTAAGCAATGGTGTAGGTAATAGTGTATTAATGCAAGAGAGTGTAGGCAACTGTGTAGGTAATTCGTGTATTAACTCGAAAGAGTGTAGGTAATTGTGTACGTAATCGTGTATTAATGCAAACGGGTGTAGATAATTGGGTAGGTAATCGTGTATTAATGCAAACGGGTGTAGATAATTGTGTAGGTAATCGTGTATTAATGCAAGAGAGTGTAGATAATTGTGTAGGTAATTCATGTATTAATCCGACAGAGTGTAGGTAATTGTGTAGGTAATCGTGTATTAATGCAAACGGGTGTAGATAATTGTGTAGGTAATCGTGTACTAACTCAAAAGAGCGTAGGTAATTGTGTATTAATGTAAGAGAGTGCAGATAATTGTGTAGGTAATTCGTGTATTAATCCGAAAGAGTGTAGGTAATTGTGTAGGTAATCGTGTATTAATGCAAACGGGTGTAGATAATTGTGTACTAACTCAAAAGAGCGTAGGTAATTGTGTAGGTAATCGTGTATTAATGTAAAAGGGTGTAGGTAATTGTGTATGGCCCAGACAAGGAAACTCGATTAAGTATGGTCGCCGGCGCGGACACCCGGTGGGTGCGCTTCGATTGGCCCAATAATGACCAAGGTGACCAAAAGCCCGAATAATGTCCACTAACTTTTTGGACACCCCGTCTGTTCGCTCGAAATACAATGTATTATGGTGGTTGATCTAAAGCCCAAATAATATCGATCAACTTTCCGGACACCCGATATATTCGCTCAAAATACAATGTATTATGGTGTTCGACCGGAAGCCCAAATAATATCGACCGACTTTCCGGACACCCGATATATTCGCTCAAAATACAATGCCTCATGGTGGGTGACCGGAAGCCCAAATAATATCGACCGACTTTCCGGACACCCGATATATTCACTCGAAATACAAGGCCTCATGGTGGGTGACCGGAAGCTCAAATAATATCGACCGACTTTCCGGACACCCGATATATTCGCTCAAAATACAATGCCTCATGGTGGGTGACCGGAAACCCAAATAATATCGACCGACTTTCCGGACACCCGATATATTCACTCGAAATACAAGGCCTCATGGTGGCTGACGGGAAGCTCAAATAATATCGACCGACTTTCCGGACACCCGATATATTCGCTCAAAATACAATGCCTCATGGTGGGTGACCGGAAGCTCGAATAATCTCGACTAACTTTTCGGACACCCTATATATTCGCTCGAAATACAATTGTCGCGGGGCCGATAATAATCGAGTGAATATTACCAAGGGTTTTGCGCGAGTATAATTCTCGAGTGAGCTGGATTTCGCGGAAATTCGTACTTTTCTTTGGGCCAATTTTCGCGGCACTTCAGCAAACGCTTTTAATTTAATGCCCTAGGCTTAACGAACGATCACGCTAATTAATGATCGGTAACAAAGAAAAACAATTCGCTAATTGACGCGATACGCAATAAACTTGACCGGAACGTGACGGAACGACCGAGGATAAGGTCCGAGCTCCCTTACAAAATTTAATGACTGAACCGGAACTTCCCCAGAGGCCAAAACCCTCTTCCCCAGAGGCCCTCTGGGGACACGAAATTTCCCTTCGAGGGGCAACCCGTCGCCACTTGGCGCAATTAATAAACGTAAAATGAAAAGAACCCCACTTTAGAGCTCGTACCTTAAGAACGTAGAGAGACGAGAGAAATCGGGCTCACCGCTGAAGAGTCGCAGCACGGAGAAGCTCGCTGCCTGTATCGGGAGAATCCCGGCTCGCAATCGATCGGTGGTAAGGCTCTCGTGCTTCGAGTGACGCGGCTGGGCTCGTGGACTCCGAAAATGTGACTGGCCCAAATCGCCGCGCTCTCGCGGTGCTCCCGGCTCTCACGTGCCCCACTCACGCGCCCCTCCCCTCTTTTCACGCGCTCACGTGTGATCGCGTTAATCTCCGTCTAGGAGATTTTCCCCTATTTCCCTCAGATGCCACGGCCACGGCCCCGCCCTACCGCGCTATCCTGCGCGTACGCGACTGTCCTCGCAGCGATTAATTGTCTGCCCTTCGAACCTCTTCCCCTAGGAACCGAGGCGGGACCTCGAACGCGGGGGGAGGCCTCCCTCGCATTTCCCCAGCGTCCTGGGAATAGCGGTGGGCCCACGCGATATACCACCAGGTGAACTACACCCCCGGTCGCCTATCCACCGCCCCGACCCCCTTCGACGGGGCGCCGGTCGTACGCGGTCCATGAGGCCCGAGGGGACAGTAGGGGTGGTGCAACTCCGGGTTGCTGAGTCGAGAGGGACGGGTGACACGGTAATCTTTCCCTTATTCCGGCGTCTCCTCCGGCATCCATTCCGCGAGCACTGTTGTCCGACGCTCGCCTGCCTCTGAGTGGAGGCGCGTGTGTGTCCTCGTGGACCAACCCGCGCGAAGTTTTGCGGAGCGCGAAACCGGAAGCCGGGACATCTCGGGTATCGATAATGCGTTACTTCGGGGTAATATGGACGCGCGACCGATCGTTCCCCGATACATCGTTCCGTCATCCATACTAACCGTCCTAAAAAACTGTCCCAAACGTTTTATTTACAGGTTGCCAATTTCGTCCATTCATCCGCGGCTCACGAGCCGGTAGGTAAACACACAGGTAAGACGTGGCGGTTTCCGGAATAAAATTACCAAAAGGTATGTGTGTGTGTGTGTGTGTGTGTGTGTGTGTGTGTGTGCGTGTGCGTGCGTGCGTGAGTGCGTGCGGGCGTGCGTGCGTGCGTGCGTGCGTGCGTGCGTGCGTGCGTGTGTGTGTGTGTGTGTGTATAGAGGGTGAGCCACATAAAGTGTTACAGAGCAATAGCACTCAAATTATTTATCATTTCCAAAAATGTTTCAGACAAAAGTTTTAGTGTTCGAGAAGGCCGTCATACTGGATCACCCTTTTTTTATCGGTGGAGGCTCTGACGCTACGTCAAGGTTAACCTTACTTTTTTAAATGGAATGGTACATTTTTTCTTCAACCATCTTGTGGAGCACCTCAAGCCGCATAAAAAACATTATGCGGTCAAAGTCGTTCAAGGTCATTCAAGGCCACCTATTAAAATAAAATACAAAATCCGAGAGAGGGAGGGAGGGAGGGAGGGAGGGAGCGAGAGAGAGAGAGAGAGGCTCGGAGTAGCCTGCGATCACGTGGCGATCGGTGTCGCGTTTCCGGAGTAAAACTCGTGCGTAAGGACGCACTATCGGAGCATACTCCGATAGTACTCCTCAAATAGACAACTATTGTATTAGACGTAGCGTTAGTATCCGCTCTTACCCTCGTAGCAATTAAGCGGCCATTATACTAAATAAACGAACACGAAGGAGAGCGCCGGAGTGAAATCGAGTCGGAGTGTTATTTTCTCCCCCCACGCCGTGAGGGTTCTACTCCAAATGTAGAAATTAAATTGCTCTCTAACACGTATATGTACGTATATATACGTACATATGTATATATAACACATTATAATATGGTACTTTGGGGACCCACATGCGTGTCCCAGAAGAGTACAGGCAAACAGATATGTTCGTATATACGAGGCTGTTCATAACGGTATTTACAGCACCCATGTGCTCGTCCCTGAAATTACGGGTGAGTTTAGCGGTTTAGTTATTACGGGAACTGTTTGTCCTTGAAGTATACTGGTAGACATAAGCGTGCTAAATTTAAAGACATTTTTACGAATATTTTATATAACTGGGTTTCTGAGTGAAATAGACCATATATAGGTCATTCTGATTAAAACGTATCCCAAGAAAAATTTAAATGTGCGCGTTTAGCGCGGAAAAAATCTTAATAATCGTCACAAATCGTACCAGTTATAAATATTTCGAGGGCGAGAGTGCTAGGACCTAACACCTCCCCCTTAAAAGTCTAAAGCAATGCTTCAGTTGTGCTGAGAACCGCCGTTAAGCCGCTCCAAGAGTCCGTGGTCGACGCCCGACGAACGCCTCGACGTCATCGGATGATCGCGATTGTTATTGATTACCACCAGCCCAGAGGTTCATCGTTAGTTATCTTCGACGACCGTTGTTCAGCACGGTGGGCTCTGCTTATTAGGAGACTTGCCACCAAGTTCTAGATGGCTCCTAGGAGGGTGAAACTCCATCCGTACAGAGAGTGGAGTGTATATCCATGGATGCAAGTAACGATGATCGCCTTTACGATGATGAGGATTGCGAGGACCCCGAACAGTCCCGCACTGATGATCCCAAATTTTTCGAAACCAACCCAGATTTTGTGCATTACTCCATCAGCCACGTGTTGGGGAGCGTTCTCGTCCATCAGTGTCTTGAGGGAAACGCTTGCCGGGAGTTTGTCGTATCCTGCGTCACACCTTGCGATGTTGTTGAGTGATGCTGGTTTTTCAGCGGGGAAGATGATTCTGTCCCTCAGCTGGTTGATCTCGTAGTCAGAATAAATTCCGCTGGATGCCAAATTGCCAATGGGGTTATATTCCCACGGTAGACATGGAAGCGGGATGTAGTTGTCCAGGAGGCGGTACCTCAAATTGATGTAGTACGAACCGATACCAACTGCCGTCGATACAGTATTCGGTCGGCAGCACGGAGTTACACTCGATATGTGTTCCCGTCCCGATGATTGTCCTTGAGATTGAGGACAGGAAGAACGACTGGTTCCGGAATGTGATGGGAAGTTCGTTATAACATTCGTCCGTTTGACGACGGGTGCGTTCCACACGCACGCTGAGTTTATAATCGGATGCCTCTTAGTTTATTGGGATGGACTACCCGAGGTTTATTTTTATAGACGATTTTTACATTTCCCCCGGATAAAATTTCCAGAATTTTGCATGGTTCGGTATATTGGTCACCGAACTTTCCCTTTTTTGGTTCGTTTAACTTGAGAACTTTGTCGCTGACCTTGAAAGTTTTCGGATTAATCCTGAGATCGTAACACGTTTTCGATTTCTCCTTGGATTTCTGCAGATTTTCGGCGGCAAGTTGTTGGAGTTCTTACGATCGAGAAAAGAGCTTTTCCAGGTATGCAGCATAAGTGGTACCCTGTTGCTCCTCGATTTGTTGATGACCCGACGGATGGCGGGCCAGTTTTTAAAAAACGAGCTCGTGAAAAGTGTATCCTGTACGCTCGTGTTGGCTCGTATTATAAGAGAACATCGCCAATTCGATGAGCTCGCCCCAATAGTTGTTTTCGTCGACGTACTGTTTCAGATATTCCGCGAGGACATGGTGAGACCTTTCGATTGACCCGTTGGACTGCGGGTAGAAGGCTGATGTTTGAAACATTTTGATTTTGAATTTCTTCGCGATTCCAGGTTTCCGAAGTTTCTTTTTCTTTTTCCCAACGACGAGGCGTTTCGCCAGATGTTTGCGAAATTTTTGAGAAATTTCGAAAACCGAGGAAATCTTCCTCATCCGCGGAGTCGGCCGACTTCTTCCTTTTTTCTAGGTAGTTTTTGCTCTCTATACAATTGGTTGCCGTCCGACGGATCAGGGATTACCTCCGTATCAGGATTCAAGGTAGGTTTTCGTTTTTTAGCTGGATTTCTTCCAGCTGGTAGTTCGAACAATCTTTCGCCCAAGTCCGAATCATCGTTTTCACTCGAAGTCGGTTTGCCGACCTTTGCCCGACTTGGGCCAACAATGCGGGTTTCGGATTTTCATTTACATAGTGTATGCTTAACCAGGAGCAGTTTGATGTTTTACTGACGGATTCCGGGAAAGGGCGTCAGCATTGCTGTTTACTCTTCTTGGTTTGTAAACAATTTTATGAGTGTAATTGGCAAGGCTGAGGCGCCAATGCACAAGCCGATTGGCCGGGTCTTTTACGGAATGAAGCCAAACGAGCGGCTTGTGATCCGTTACCAATAAAAACTCACGGCCGTAGACATAAAGTCTGAAATGATTTACACAATAAATGATAGCCAACAATTCCTTCATGATCACTGAATAACTAACTTCGTATTTTCTAAGATGTCGAGAGGTGTAACTAACGGGTCTATCTTTACCATCTTTACCGTGATCTGAATCACGCCATTGGCGGAATTTTGAGTCAAGGCGAAATTAGTGAAGATAAACCCGTTAGTTATACCTCTCGAAATCCTGCCTCCGTTATTATAATGAACGGTTTTGTGAAATCCGGGTATTGAAGAATTGGTTCTTTACACAGCGCCTCGATAAGCGTTTCGAAAGCTTGTTGAGATTCGGTCCATCCGAAGGTCGATCCCTTTTTCAATAAATTTAGGAGTGACTTTGCAATGTCTGAAATATTTTCGAGAAACCTGCGATAATAACCTTCACGTCCTGAAAATCGTTTAATTTTTTTGGGAGTAGTAGGCCTAGGGTATCTCTATGGAGCCTCCAATTTTTTGGGATCGGGTTTAACTCCGTCCTCACTTATGAAGTGATACAAATGTGCCACTTCTCGTCTTAAAAATTCACACTAGTCCGGTTGTAATTTTAAGTTGGCTTATCTTAATTTTTTCGCAAGTTTGTTGAATTTATTCTCGTGTTTAACTAGTGTCTTTCCATAAATGACCACGTCGTCCAAATGAATAAACAGCTCAATGCCTTGAAGGCCTGTTAATCTCTGAAATGTCGCCGGAGCGTTTTTCAAAGCGAATGGTATGCGGTCTAACTCGTAGTGACCGAATGGTGTAGCAAATACTGTCTTGAGAGACAGTATTTGCTGAAGAAACCGCTGGCCAGGTCGAATATTGAAAAATATTGTGCATTACCCAATTGGTCGAGAATCTCGGTTATTTGAGGCAATGGGTAAGCATCACCAATTGTCTTTTCGGTTAAGTTCCTATAGTTGATGACTATGCGCCACTTTGGGTTTCCTTATGAGTCCGCCTTTTCGGGAACGATCCACAGAGGCGAACTATACGGGGAGTTTGACGGTTTAATTATTTCCCCTTCAATTAGGGGGCTATATCAGTGTGAACGCTGGAAATTTGGGTGATTTTCTGGAACTTTTTGAAAGAAAAGTACTCAATTGAATGTTTCGGAAAAATAGAATTATATTTGGCTATATTTGACCTATATTACATAGATTTTTCATAGAAACTGTGGACGAAAATGCACCTTCCCTCAAATCGTCACAAAAGGGACCTCCTGTTTTTCCTTGCTATTCATTTAAGGGCGCCAGCCGCCGTGGCGGCTCGCCGGGAAAATTGGCCGGACGAAGTCCGACCGGAGGTCACCCAAGTTGCCGTCCAGCTGCAGCCTTGGGTCGTGGCAGAGGGGCAGGGCTAGGGGCAAAGAAATTTAGACACACGACATGATAAGAAGAAAAAAAACAAAACTGAAATAACAAATGAAAAGTTCACAATATATTCTCCCTTCTCTCTTTTCACAATTTTCTCCAAATCCAAACGGTTCCGCGGGGAAAGGGCAGTCTCACCGTCAGTCACACTCGCACCCCGTCGCCCTCGCGTCGAACAACCCGGGGGCCTCGCCTACGAGAGAAACGAGCCGGATGATCGCCACCCACTCATTCTTCTCATCCAAGCTACCCGACGCTCCGGCGACTCCCAATCACTCACGCTCGACACTAACATCGACGAACTCACACTCATCGACTCACTCCCACATTCTTTAATTATTCCCCGCGGACCTTAACAATTACAGGACGCGCCCTCCGCCGTAACCCCGAAACGCGCAACTCAAGAGTAACAAAAGAATTATAAAGAAAAACTGAACCAGCCTCCGTGAAGCGGAGACCGCCGCCAGGCTCAAATCATTGTGCTCCATCGGAGGATGTTAGGACCAGCCAAAGGCACAATTTCGCGACGTATTTGCGCGTTAACCGAGACTCCCCGACGCTGTCCGTCCTGCTTGACACTCAACGGCGAAGTTCTTGTCATTTCTCTCCTAATTCCGAGCGGAACGTCGGCTCCCTCCCTCTTTCTGAATCTTTCCCGAATTTCATTTCGGGTGGGGCGCGCATCCACCCGCCTACATAATGAGGACTCGCCGTGTCCGATCAGTGTTCGAGTGTGTGTGTGTGTGTGTGTGTGTGTGTGTGTGTGTGTGTGTGTGTGTGCGTGCGCGCGTGTGTGTTTTTTAAAGCGGTTTAGTGGGAAAATGGCTCCACACCGTAGCAAATAATTGCCGTGTGTCGGGCTTGCACCGACTAAAAACCCCTGTTCCTCTGCGGCCTTACAAGTTCTTCCGCGGGACGACCGCTAGGTATTACATCGTGGGAGAGGCCTTGGCCATAGCTCTTCCTGCAGTGTTGTCGGACGACCTTACATCCCCCGTTCCACTTGAGATGGTATGAGTGGTTTAGGGGTTCGTGTCGCTTATTTCATCTATGACTGCCTGGTCTCCCGGCGTCGTCTTCTTCTTCGCGCGTTCTGCACGTCGCAACTCATTCATTACTGCGGCAGCATAAGCCGATACCGCTGTCTATGCGTCTGCTGAGTTCAGCATCGACTCCACCAGGTTGTCCGGGGTAAGGCGTGTCTCCAGCTGATCTTCGACTATCGCGCGGGAGGCACTGAAACGTGGGCATGGGAGCAATGCATGTTCAGCGTTCTCCTCCACTGCTACACATGCGGGGCAGTCCGGGGAATCTTCATAACTAAACTTATAGAGATAAGCCCGCAAACAGCTGGGTCCTGAGATCACTTGAGTGAGATAATAGTTGAGATCCCCGTTTGGACGGTTCACTCATATCTCCACCTTCGGGTTTAGACGGTGTGTCCACCTTCCCTTGGTAGAGGCATCCCACGTCGTATGCCACTGGTTGAAACTGGTTGCTCTCGCTTCTGTCCTTGCATTACTAGGGTTTCTAGCTCTCTTCTGCTGGTACATCGATCTACGCTCCTTGGCGAACACCTCAATGGGCAGCATTCCCGCCATAACGTTGATAGCATCCTCGGAGACAGTGCGAAATGCACAGGCTACCCTCAAGGCGCTGACGCGATACGGTGCTGCAGCCTTCCTGCGGATATGCCATAGGTGAGCACTGAGGTCATCACTAATGACAGCAGTTTCCTCCTCTTCTGTCTGGGGCCACCGACATTAGGCATGAGCCGTGCCAGTGTAGTAGCCACCACAGAGGCCTTTCTGCTTATCTGCTCGGGTTGCTCTTTAAAGTTCAGCCTCGCGTCGAGAATCACACCCAGATACCGAATGAACGGTTGGGATGTGATTTCGGCGTTTCCAACTCCGAGCGTCACCGTTTCCATCACCTTCCTGCTGGATACGAGACGTACTTCTGTTTTGTGGGCTGCATCCTTCCTTTATCTTCGCGAAAGCTTCGCCGAAGAGTGCGGTGATTTGCTCCAGGAATTTGGCGATGATAATCAGCGCCGCGTCATCTGCAAACGCTACGATGGACACTCCTTTCGGCAATTGTAATAGCAGCAGATCATTGTACATGATGATCCACAGAAGCCGTTCAAGCACAGAGCCCTGAAGAACTCCTCCTGTCACCCTATACGTGACGTCTTCGGTCCATCCTCTGTGTCGTACATAAGCCACCTATTACATAGGTAACTCGCTAGTATTCTCCGTAGGTACCGTGGTACACCTAATGTTTTTAGGGCATCCATGATACACTTCCAGATCGCCGAGTTGAAAACATTTTTGACGTCGAGAGCGACAACTGCGCAGTACTTCTTGGACCCTCTTGTCCATCGTTTCCCCGCAGTCGACAAGTGCGCCTGCTTCACCACTGTGTAAACGGCATCCAGAGTAGAGCGCTCCTTTCTGAAGCCAAACTGGCCCTCCGCCAGTAGAAAGTCCATGAACTTCTCAATCCTGTTATCGATTATGCGCTCGAAGATCTTTCCGGCGGTATCCAGCATACAGAGTGGACGATAGGATGAAGGTTCATCCGGTGGCTTCTTCCCCTTCGGGAGGAGCACTAGCTTATGCCATTTCCATTTGTCCGAGAAGATTCCTTCCTTAAGACGGATTCACACCTCATCGCGGTCAAACGGACGACGTCAAATAGATAGACGAACAGCTGTCTGCTCCTCAAAATTTCTGAATTTGAGAAAAAAAACCTAGATTGCCTTTTGATAAGTCAATCTACGTTTTTATTCTCAAATTCAGAAAATTTGAGGGCAGTCAGCTGTTCGTCTATCTATTTGACGTCGTTTGGCAAAGTTTCGACGGGTTCTGAAGAGCCGTTTCAGAGATTTTTGGGTATCTATAATTGTTCTACCATACCGACCGCGATGACGTGTCATTCCGTCTTAAGACACGCATTGTACATGTCTAAGAATATTGCCGGTGCCAACTTGATCGCTGCCTTGAGTGCAATGTTCGGTATCCCATCCATTTCGGGGGCTTTATTGTTGCCCACCCTGGCAATCGCCATAAGAAGCTCTTCTTCAGTAATGGGTGGGATACTCTCATCGACGTCCTCCTCGAGCTGGCAGTCCTCCTTGGGTTGCTCAGGCAATAGATGTGTAACAATCTTTTCGAACAGTCCACAGGCGATGGCATTGGCTGGCTTTTCAGCCGAGTCATTACCACTTTGTACGGCCTGCCGCAGGGAGCATGTTCCACATCACTGGACAGTTCACCCCAGCTTCCACATTTACACTGCTTGGTAACCTTTTTAAACTTCAAGCGCGCCTTCCTGTGCTGTTCTTCCAAATTGGGGAACGAGCGTTTGCCTCGAGCTCGTTGCGCTAGGCGGCGAGTTCAATGACACTCCCTTCGGAGGCCGACAATTTGTTCGTTCCACCAGTGTAGCACCGGTCGGAAGTCGACATCACGTTTCCCCGGCACTGTGGGCATCGCATGCTTCGGTGACCCTCCGCATGACCACCTCGACCTTCTCGATTGCATTTTCCGCTGCGAGGGGGCTCGTGTCAAAAGGTTCACGAAACAAGTCCGCGTCGAACATTTTCGCTTTCCAGCCCTTCTCGTTTGTCTTCGGTGCCTTCGCTGTTCTGCTGAAGCTTCCGCGAATCTCCCATAGAAGCGCTCGATGTGAGCGTGGAAATCACTGACTACCCAGTGGCACCGGTTTCCTCTCGCCAGGCTACTACTCACAAAAGTGAGTAGTAGCCTGGCAAGAGGAAACCTGGAAGCAAGTGAGTAGTAGTAGTAGGAAACTATAAGGACATAGCCTCAAGCAGGGCTTGGCCCTTCCTGTTCGTCACTTTACTACCCCATTCCACAGCCCATGCGTTGTAATCTCCGGCTATGACTAACGGGAAGCGTTGTTTAGCGTCTGCGACTAAGTTGTCGGGAAAATTCTCAAACTCATCAGTCGTCAGGCTAGGCGGTGCGTAACAACTGTAGAAATGAACTTCTTTGGCATTTATTCTCGCGAAACCAGTTTCCACCCGACTCGCAAGATCCTGAAACAGAAGCGTTCCGCAGGACCAACTTGCGGGCCTTTCCACTTGCGTCAGATTCCCAGGGTTGCGTGTCTAGATGTCTATATGGTTCCGAGAGTATCGCCAAGTCAGGCTTCAGCTCGCGCACAGTCTGCTTGAGCAGGTCATGTGGTGGCTTCACAATGGTTGAGGTAGAGCTGGCGTACTCTCATTTGCATCGTTTTTGCAGTGCCTGGAGAGTCTGAGAGCCCGCACATACACTGGACATCGGCTGCTACCTGCGATGTGGGCTGTGGGTGCCCCATCTTCCGCTTCTGCACATATGACACACTTTGCGCGTGCCGTGCATTCGGCAACTTTGTGGCCAGTATTACCGCACTTGATGCAGTCTTTAGCCCGGTCGACGCTGCTCTTGCAGTGCCGTGATAAGTGTCCAAATTTTCAGCACTTGAAACACTTTAATGGTCTCACCACCTCTCGGATTCTGCAATTACACCAGCCGACTCGGATGGTTCCTGTATTCAGAAGTTACCGTGCAGCAGGCACCATGAGTCGTATTACCGCGGTCTGAGTCTTGCCATATGCTTTCCGCAGCGACGCAAGAGAGTGTTCCGTGGCTGGATTGCCCGGACCTAAGACTCTCTGCAGGGCCGCCGATATCTCCTCCTCCGTCGCGCCCTCTTCCAGGTCCTTGATCTCCAGATCTTCCTGGACTTTACTCTGGACCGTTGCTGATTGCCCAAGAACACCTTTTAATTGGTTTCGCAATCCCGGTGCTTTGGCTGAGCTCTCCTTATTCAGAACGATCAGCAGATCTCCGACGTTCGTTTTGCGTACCTTTTGGACGCATTCACCTGCATCCTTGAGCACCGGATCCTTCTTTATACGACTCAAGATTTCCGAATAGCTGAAGTCACCCTTTTTGTGGATGACGAGAGCGTTGGGCATAGGCGGCCGTTCGCGAGGTTTCTGCGGCTTCTTTTGAGGCTGCTTCTGCCATATATTGTGCGATCTTTTCTTTCTCGCAGTCTGCCAGTTCTGCTCTGATCTCTCTCCGACTCGCTATGTCTGGCTCCACCTACGCCCGGTTACGGCGGTTGGCGCCCAGCCACGAATACAAGTGTCAAGGTCGAGGGAAACCGACATCCGAACACTACGCACCGAGATGACCGTGCCAGTCGCTAACCTGCCAGATTACGGCGAGTCAGCGGGTGTGGCGTGTTCGTGCGCCAGCTTTCCCAAGCCTCGAAAAAAGCATTTTGAGATTTGTGCAATTTTGGACGGGTATTATTTTTATGGGTGAGACGAATACGTGCGTTAGGAAAAATGGCGTGAGTGAGAGGGGAAGAGAGAAAGAAATGCACTACGAAACGCAAAGTATTTGCTCGAAAAGGTTACACTTTTTGCGCGGTTGGCGTATTTTGCGTAATTTTATAGCGCGAAGAAATCAATAATGATATCAGGTTGATAAAAAAGTTTTGTCGCAAAAATTTAAAAAATGTCTTTTTACGTATTGACGCAATATAACATCGAGCTATGTCGAGAATATTCTATAATGTTTTCTACTCTTCCGCGTGACAGGGTATAAAAGGGCGAGCGCGCGTTCTAGTGGACAGAAATGGCTTCGATCTCGCAGGAGCAACTTCGAGCGATCATTTTTTACGAGTGGCGGCGCGGCACGAACGCAAGAACAACTGCTAAAAATATACAGGATGCATTCAGCGAGACCGTAGTTTCTCATCGAACAGTCCAGCGTTGGTTCAATCGTTTTAATTCTGGAGACACAAGCCTTGAAGATAAGGAACGTTCCGGACGACCGTCGACCATCGATGATGAAGCATTACTCCGCTGCATCAAAGAAAAACCGGAAGCAAGTACGCACGAGCTAGCACGAGAACTTGGCTGCACCCAACCGTCAATAGTCAATCACTTACACAACTTGGGATACAGGAAGGTTCTAGCTCAATGGATACCACACCGTCTCACCGACGACAATAAGAACTGTCGCGTGGCCATCTGCCAGTTATTGGATGTAGATGACACTCAAACAGAAGATCAACTTGCCGAGTCATGAAATGTGACTCGGCAATGTATTTCGAAACGTTTGCACGCCATGGGAAAAATTCATAAGGAAGGAAAGTGGGTGTCACATGAGTTGACTGAGAGACAAATGGAAAATCGAAGAGCCACTTCCGAAATTTTGCTTTTGCGGCAGAACAGAAAGAGTTTCCTGCATCGAATTATTACTTCCGATGGAAAATGGATATATTTCGAGAATCCCAAATGCAGAAAATCGTGGCTTTCACTTGGCGAAGCGTCAACATCGACGGCACGGCCAAATTTCTTCGGAAAAAAGACAATGCTGTGCGTTTGGTGGGACCAGAAAGGAATCGTGTACTATGAGCTTCTGAAACCGGGCGAAACTGTCAATGAGCATCGCTACCGACAACAACTAATCAATTTGAACCACGCGTTGCTCGAAAAACGTCCATAATGGGACACGAGACAGGAACGTGTGATATTGCAGCACGAAAACGCTCCGTGCATCGCAGTTCCATCGTCCAGGACACCATAAAAACACTGAAATTGGATCTGCTACCGCACTCGCCGTATTCGCCGGACCTGGCCCCTTCAGGCTATCACTTTTTCCGGTCGATGGCGCATGGCTTGGGTGGGCTACACTTGGCCAATTACGATGCAGTACAAAATTGGTTGGACGAATGGTTTCAGTCCATAGACGCGTCTTTTTATCGTCGCGGTATTTATGCATTGCCAGAGTGATGGCAAAAATGTGTAAATAACGAGGGACAATACTTCGAATGAACCATTTTTTGTATTTGTCTTGAAATTTTCGATTTTTTATTGGTCAAAAAAACCCGGAAACTTAGTTGCGCACCTAGTGTAAGTTTCAGAAGTTACTAGTTGCAGTGTTTGACTTGTTGTGTCACCTTTTATTTTTATTTTTATTTAAACAATTAATGCCGGTTTTACAGAGACTTAAACATTACACTGTTGGAGAGATTGGGGTAAACTTGAAAATAATATAAAATAAAATAAACGTATCGGTTTTCAGAGCGTCGACTCTGCGATGCGCGCTGTTGGAGAGACCGGACGGAACTGACTGCCCAGCGCCCGGAGCGCAATATGTACCCTCGCCCTCTTTGTCTCCGAGACACAGGGCTTGTCGTCATTACCTTCGCTCTCGAGGTCGTGCTCCATGTAACCGAATATTAGCACTGATAACGTTATTGTTCTCGAGTTGTACATGAGCAATGAAATGAATATTTTTCGTTATCGGCAGGTTGTGCTGACTACGTGGTGACCGAAGCTCTGAGGAGGTCTGTGAGAAAACTCGCGATGAAGCTGACCGCTTGGGAACAGTATCGCGGGTTATTCGGGGACTTTTGTGTCCCCAGTATATACATAATATAGATTAGACAATATTTATTATTTCTAGGACTATTGTGTTATGGTTGACACGAATATACATATATATGTTGAAAATTAGTTCGGGGACTCGTGAATGTCCCCGAAATATACCTGTAAGTATAGGTATTATAATTATTATTTGTACCCCGGCGGCTGTCTCGGATTTCCCAGGAGTTTACAGAGTATATATGTATATGTATATTTGTGCGTGTTACTTTGAGCACTTATGTCCTCGAAGTATACCTCAGAGTAGATATGTATGGATTATTACCTCGGGACTCGGGTATATGTCTCTGAAGTGTATAGAGTACGTGTATGTATATATACAGGGTGATTCATAATAGGTGACGCACCCGGTACTGGCGGTTTCAGGGAGGTACCCCGAGTGGAATTGTCAAGGCTGTTTTGTTTCCTTCAAATAGTTTTTGAATGGGAAGCAATAGAATTTGGGTGTTCGAAGGATTGTTGTAGGGCTACAGTCCGCCATGATCGACGACGCCACTCGGCCCTCGAATCCGAGCGCGGGGCACGTAGCAGACGACAAGCAAGGCAGATAGGCATTTGTCTCGCTTGCGCGGGCGATGTGACGTTTCGCGTATCGTCTGCTAATGCTTTCCTTCACTCTTGGGTGCGCAAGTTCAGAGCGTGTTTGAAGCAGCGCGAAACACAAGCGAATGAACGTGAATTGCCTTTTCGGGTATCCTCACCTGATAGTCGTCGCTCTTTCATCCTTCGTTATTGTCTTACTGCGTCATTCAATATCAATCTTTCGTTTCTTATTTCTCCTCACTTATACTTATCATCTCTCTCATCCTCCGTACTTTTGCGAATTCTTTCGCTTGTCCGTCCATTCTCTCTCATCGACTGTTACCAGGAAAATTACTTCAAGATTCTGCCTTTGATTTTGTTGAAACCTGTTTGCATGGTAGAGCATTTAAAACTATCAGATCCGTATTTTTTATTTTATCGACGGAAAAACGGTTTTATGGGGAAAACCTACCCCTTAGAGTGAAGCATGCCGAGGACCGATTTGTTTTTTGAATAACTAAAAATTAACAAAATCATCAAGTACACAATAGTACTCCAATTTCGAAAGATCGAGCGATTTTTTTTGCGCGACGAAAAAGAAAAAAACCAAAGGTGAAATTTTATTACCAAACTCTCAATAATTTGTCGCTAATTTTTCGAAGATTGGATGCTTTCTGAATTCCATTTCTCATTCAACCACTCCGTCTAGTATAATACTCGGATTTTTCTCCTAAAATAAATAACGATAAAAGACGAAACCAGTCCGTTAAAAAAAATGAGATCTTGATCTCGCGCGTGAAGTAGGATTTTTCACTTTTCTATACAGATAGATTTCGGAAATCCAAATGCGTGGCGGATTTTTGTAGTTCCTCTTAAGAATATGAGAATACCTGCGTCGCCTAAAACGTCGAAATTTGGGCGACTTTTTAAAATAACTTATTCATTTTATTTGTGGTCATAGCGAGCAGACAATTCGGGCAGTACTGCGAGCTGCGAGTGCGAGGCAGTATTTACGAGATAAATTTAATATCATTGTTGCGTTCGATGTTTCCGCGCGAGTATCAACGTCGTTGGACCGTCCTTGGCAACACAGGCGTTGCTTCCATCATCGAAATAACAAACGATTCCCGAGAAGCGACTACCGGCTCGCACCAAGCGATCAAAGATAAAAGCGATTGTCGAAATGGTGTCGGAAGCTTTAATAGGACAACCCTGAAACCTTTTACTCCAGTTCTCGATTTCATCTGATTTCGATCCGAGCGAGTGGACAAGTCGTGCGGTGTTGCAAATCTCAACTACGACAACAGGAACGTTAGTTACGTGGAAAAGTTGCAATCAACGGTGCCCTGGGCATTTCCTCGCGACTTTGAATGTTATTCGACCATACTCGTCATACCAGTGGCTGATTTCATCTTCGATCAAGCAAACGATTGCGAATAAGGGGAAGGTGCGTCGGTCGAACACGGCTCGAGCGACCACCGGCTCGCACGAAACGCCAAAGATGAAATCGATGTTGCCCTCGACGTTACCGCACAACTTTGAACATCGTTCGACGATCCCCGTCATAGCAGACGTCGATCATATCTTCGATCAAGCAATGCATTGCTCATCAGGGCACGGTGCGTCGTCGAAACGCTGCTCCGAATGGTTTTTGTGGCCTCAATCGGACATTTCTGAATTGAATGACTCAAATTCGTTCTCGAGAAGCAGCCAGAAGATATAGGCACACGCTATTTTTTGTAGAAGGTGTACAAAACAAAATTTAAGTGTTGTTCTATCTCACTCTCTGCTGATGTATTGAGTCTAATATTTTGGTTTAACTAGAAAAGACTTATACCTAGTACACATAAAAACGCGTGTAAGAAGGAGCCAGAAGCTCCGTACGCACGAAATAATTTTCGTGACCGAAAGTGTACCATACAACGATAGAGCAGTGTCAGCTCTCATCCGTTGATAAGTTAGTGTTGTCCAATAGATGT
The DNA here is from genome assembly GCA_944452715.1 of Ophion slaviceki. Lineage (NCBI taxonomy): Eukaryota > Metazoa > Arthropoda > Insecta > Hymenoptera > Ichneumonidae > Ophion > Ophion slaviceki. The sequence goes on along the minus strand of OX101787.1, from coordinate 41,691,693 downwards.
TTCAACTACTAGAGAGTTCAGGTACATATGGAAATATATGTGAGAAGTAAAAAGAACCTTCAGCGGCACAAAATCATTTTATAATGGAAACTGTACCATACAATAATCATGAAGTATTATTTGTCATCCGTTGCCGGTTTGTTGTTGTGCAATACTATTGTTTAAGTACGAGAGAGTTTTAGTGCACGTAAAAACACTATCAGAAGTACCAAGAAGACTAGGACAGACCGCAATTTTCGGTAGGAAGTGTACGATAAAACAGCCCAGTGTTATTCTATCTCATTCTCTGCTAGCTCATCGAGTTTTATATATATTTTTTCCAACTACCAGAGAGTGCTAGTACACGAAAGAACACATGTATGTCAGAAGGAGCCAGAAGCTTCGGCCGAACGAAATTGTTTTTTAAAATTGAAAGTCTAGCAGTTTGATCTCCCATCCCTTGTTGACCGATTCTTGTCTAATGTTCTTTTTAGTACTAAAGAGCTTTAGTACACATAAAAACACCTGTGAGAACGAACCGGGTTTTTCAGGCGTCCGACACTATTTTTGTATGGAAGCTTTACCCTGCAACAATCGAGTCTTGATCTATTCCACTGTCTGCTGATGTATTATGGTTTAATTGTCCTTTGACTGTACAGAAAGTTTTAGTAGACATGAAAACATATGTGAGTAGTGTCAAGAAGCTTCAGACACCCAAAGGACATTCATTCAGTGATGCTTTAGCACACAAAAATCGAGCAGTGTCACCTCTCGTTCATTGATGGCTTGATGATGTCTAGTATATTTTTTACAAACTATAGAGATCGAGCACATATGAAAACATGTGTGAGAAGTAACAAGAAGCTGCAGACGTGCAAAGTTCTGTTTTTTTTGGAGGCTCTACCATGCAACAGGCGAGAAGTCTCACCTCTCACCCCTTGCCGATTTACTGTTGTCGACTTTTCCCAAACCAATGAGCGTGAATTGTCTGTTCGGGTGACGTTAACTGTTATTCGTCGCTCTTCCATCCGTCGTTATTATCTTAGCGTATCATTTTTTATATTTCTATCGTTTATACCTATCGATTATTATTTCTCCTCGATTATACCTATCGACTCTCTCGGCCTCTCTTACGTTTACGTATTCTTTCGCTTTTCCGTCCATCCTCTCTCATCGACTTGTGAAAGGAAAATCACTCTACGTTTCTTGAAATGGCGGAAAATTTAAAAAACTTGAAGTTTCCGCCGTCGATTATCTTAAAAGTTATTTTCATGGTACATCATTCAAAACTATTATATGCGTATTTTTCATTTTACCAGTGGAAACAGGGTTTTATAGAGTGGAAACACCCATTAAAGTGAAGCGTGCCGAGGGCTGATTTGTTTTTTGAAGAACTGAAAATGAACAAAATCGGCAAACACCCAATAGTCCTCAAATTTCGATAATCCGAGCGATTTTGTTTCGAAATGAAATAAAAATTCTATTACCGAACTGCCAATAATTTGTGACTGAATTTTCGGAGATTGTATGTTTTCCGCATTTCCTTTCTTATTCGGCAACTCCGTTATAGAACTCGGATTTATCTCGTAAAATAAATGACCATAAAAGACGAAGGCAGTCGGTTCCGGAAAACGAAAATTGATGGGACGTGTTTTGAGGATTAAAGAAAATAAGATCTTGAGAGCGTGATTCAATTCAATTTCAACAATTTTTCACTGTTCGATGCGTATGGATTGGGGGAATCCAAACGCATTGCCGCATTGTTTGTGGTTCCTCTTGAGAATATGAGAATACAAGCGTCGCCCAAAACATCGAAATTTGAGCGACTTTATAAAAGAACTTTATTTATTTATTCATTTTAAACCGGTGCGATAGTCTAGTGGTTAGCGTGCTCGCCACTAAACCAGCGGACCGGGAGGTCCCGGGTTCGAATCCCGGTCGCGTACATTTCGACGTGAAATGTTTTTCTTCGGCATTTCGCGGCGAAATAAGACTAGTTCCACGACTGGGGGGCGAACTCGATGACCGGCTGTGTTGATATAGGTTTTCCGCAGTTTCCCTATACCCATGACGAAATGTCATGATGAATATAATATAGAGGGGGAAGTCGGCTGCGGCCGCAAGAGGGGGAACAGGGAGAAAGATGGAGAAAAAAAGGAGTAAACAGTAGAGGAAAGAACGGTCATAACGATGGGAAAGAATAGGTAACAAACGCGACAAGCGTGTACCTAAGGAAAAAACCAATAAAAAAATATTTATTCATTTTACTTGTCGTCAATTTATTGTTGTCCAATATTTTTTTTAAGTCTTGAAAAGATCAAGCACACATACAAACAGATGTAAGAAGTAACCAGAATATTCAGGCACATGCGTTTTATTTTGGTAGATGGTGTATAATACAACATTCAATTTTTGGTGTGTCTCACTCTCTGCTGACTTGTTGAGACTAATACGTTTTTCAACTACAAGAGACTTCCAGTACATGAAAAAAACACACGTCAGACGGAGCCAGAAATATCGGACGCGAGAAATTTAGCAATATAGCATCTCATCCCTTGATGAGTGACATTTGTCTCATGATTTTTGTATAGTACTGAGCGTCTTGATAATCGTAAAACATGAAAGAAGTAGACGCGTCAGGCGCGACAGAAATGCGAAATGATTTTTTTTCGGGAAAGTGTAGCATACAACAGTCGAGCAGTGTCATCAAAAAAGTAGCCAGAAGCTTCAGCAATACAGTGTGATTTTTTTTCTGTGAAAGCTGTACGATGCAACAATCGCGAAGTCTTACCTCTCATCCCTCGACAATTTATTGTTGTCAAAGATTGTTTTTTGAAGTCCTGAAGAGTTCTTCTACGCATAGAGACATAGGTGAGAAGTAGCCAAAAGCTTCACACACACAAAACAATGCTTTTAATTCAGGCCCCACCACACAACAATCGAGCAGTGGTACCTTTCCTCGCTTGACGACGCCTCATTGTCCAGCACTTCTCTGCTGTATGCGAGAGGTGCAGTACACAGAAAAATATGACAAAGAAGTAGCCATGAGCTTGAGTGGCGCGAAAAATTGTTGTCATTGAAGTTGTGCCGTAGAACAATCGAGCAGTGTCACCTATCACCCCTTCATGACCTATTGTTTAATATTTTTGTCACGGCACCAGAAAGTTCTCGTACATACGAAAACATACGTGAGAAGTAACTAAAAGCTTCAGACACGGGGAATCATTTTTGCTAAATTAAACCTGTACCATGAAACAATCGAGAAATCTCACCCCTCAAGCCTGGACAAATTATTGTTGTCCAGTATTTTTTCTGAAAGCCTGCGGTGTTCTAGTACGCATACAAAAAGATGTACATAGTGGCCAGAATATTCAGGCACACGCAATTTTGGTTTGCTACGAGGTGTACATTTCAACATTTGATTTTTTACTTATCTCCGTCTCTGCCGATTTAATGAGACTTGTATTTTTCTTTCATCTACTAGAGACTTTTAGAACACGAAAGAACAGATGTCAGAAGGAGCCATAAACTTCGGACGCACGAAATAATTTTTTTGATCGAAAGTGTATCACGCGACGGTTTAGCAGTCTGACCACTCATCCCTTGTTCACTGATTGTTGTCTAATGATTTATTCAGCATACTAGAGAGTTTCAGGACACATGGAAACAAATTAAAGAATTAGCCAGAAGCTTCGAAAATACAGAATGATTTTTTTTCTGGAAAGTATTCCATACAACAGTCGAGCAGTGTGATGTCTCGACCCTTGCCGATTCATTGTTGTCCAATATTTGTTTTTGAAATACTGGAGAGTTCTCCTGCACATGAAGACGTATGTGAGAAGTAGCCAAAAGCTTCAGACACACGATTTTTCTTTCTCTTTCAAGCCCCACCTCACAACAATCAAGCAGTGAAACCTATCCTCTCTTGATGACTTTTCGTTGTCTAGCACTTCTGTACAGTACTAAACATGTATAGTACACACAAAAAGATGACAGAGAAGTAGCCATAAGCTTCAGAGGCGCGAACATTTTTTTTATATCAACGTTGGACGATACATCCGAACAGTGTCACCTGTGATCCCTTGACGACCTATTGTGCTTTAATTTTTTTTTACGGTACCGCAAAGTTCTCGTACATATAAAAACATATGTGGGAAGTAACTAGAAGCTTCAGACACAGGAAGTCATTTTTTTTTATTGAGCCTGTACCATGCAACAATCGAGGAGGCTCACCTCTCATGCCTGGGCAATTGACTGTTGTCCAGTATTTTTTCGGAATTCCTGGAGAGCCCTAGTACGCATACAAACAGATGTAAAAAGGCGGCAAAATATTCAGGAAAACGGATTTTTTTTGCTACGAGGTGTACAATATATCATTTGATTTGTGATCTATCTCCTTCTCTGCCGATTAACTGAGACTAATATTTTTTCAACTACTAGTGACTAGTACACGAAAGAACTAATGTCAGACGAAAGTAGAAACTTCGGACGCACTGAATAATATTTTTGATCGAAAGTGCACCATACGACGTTACAGCAGCCTGACCTCTCATCTATTGATGACTGGTTTTGTTCTAATCATTTATTTAGCATACTAGAGATTTTAAGTACAGATAAGGACACATAGAAGAGGGAGTCAGAAGCTTCAGAAATCGAGAATGATTTTTTTTCTGGAAAGTATTCCATACAACAGTCGACCAGTGTGATTTCTTATCCCTTGCCGATTCGATGTTGTCCAATATTTGTTTTTGAAATACTGGCCAGTTCTCGTACACATAAAGATGTTTGTGAAAAGTAGCCATAAGCTTCAGACACAGGAAACATTTTTTTTTAATTCAAGCCCCACCACACGACAATTGAGCAGTGGTACCTTTCCGCCCTTGATTGCTTCTCATTGTCTAGCACGTATGTACAGTACTAGAGAGTTACAGTATACACAGAAATATGGCTGAGAAGTAGCCATTAGCTTGAGAGGCGCGAAATTTTTTTTTCCATGGATGTTGTACGGAAGAACAGTCGAGCAGTGTTCTGTGGAGCACTTTCCAGAAAAAAATCATTCTCGATTTCTGAATCTTCTGGCTACTTCTTCCATGTGTCTGTATGTGTATTGAAACTGTCGAGTATGCTAAATAGATCATTAGAAAACGACCAGTCATCGAGGGATGAGAGGTGAGGCTGCTGCAACGTCGTATGGTACACTTTCGATCGAAGATATTACTTCGTGCGTCCGAAGTTTCTGGCTCTTTCTGACATTACTTTTTCGTGTCCTATAAGTCGGTAGTAGTTGAAAAAAAAAGTGTTCGTCCCTACAAATAGGCAGAGAAGGAGATATAGAAAAAATCAAATGTTCTAATGTCTACCTCGAAGCTAAAAAAAATTGCGTGTGCCCGAATATTCTGGCCTCTTTTTACATCTGTTTGTATGCGGACTAGAACACTCAAGAAATTTAGAAAAAACACTGGACAACAATAAATGGCCCAGGCATGAGAGGTGGGACTTCTCGATTATCGCAAGGTACAGATTTGATACAAAAATCGGATTTCCCCTGTCTGAAGCTTCTAGTTACTTCTCACATATGTTTTTATATGCACGAGAACTTTCTCGAACTGTAAAGAAAATATTGGGCAACAATAAGTCATCAAGAGGTGACAGGTGACACTGCTCGATTGTTTAACCATACGACTTCTATGAAGAAAAAAATATTTCGCTCCTCTTAAGCTTATGGGAACATCTCACCCATCTTCCTGTGTATACGGTAACTCTCTAGTACTGTAAAGACGTGCTAGACAACGAGAAGTCATCAAAGGAGGAAAGGTACCCCTCCTCGATTGTTGTGTGGTGAGGCTTGAATACATTGCTTTTTCGTGTGTCTGAAGCCTTTGGTTCCTTCTCACATACGTCTTTATGTGTAGGAGAACTAGCCAGTTGTTCAGAAACAAATATTGGACAACAATCAATTGGCAAGGGATGAGAAATCACACTGCTCGACTGGTCTACGGAAAACTTTCCAGGAAAAAATCATCCTCGATTTCTGAAGCTTCTGGCTACTTCTTTCATGTGTCTCCATGTGTACTGAAACTCTCTAGTACGCTGAATAAATGATTAGACAACAATCAGTCAAGAAGGGATGAGAGGTCAGAGTGGTATCCCGCCGTGTCATGCATGTTCGATCGAAAAAATTATGTCGTGCGTCCGAAGTTTTTGGCTCCTTCTGACATCGGTTCTTTCCTGTTCTAAAATTCTCTAGTAGTCAAAAAAGAAATCAGTCTCAATAAATCGGCAGAGAGGAAGATAGAACAAGAATCGAATGTTGATTGGTACACGTTTTTTTATTTAAAAAAATCGATTTCCCGTGTCTGAAGCTTCTAGTTACTTCTCATATATGTGTTTATATGTGCGACACCTTCCTCGTACTGTAAAAAAAAATAGACAACAATAGGTTATCAAGGGATGACAGGTGACACTGCTTGATTGTCCTACCGTACAACTTCCATGAAAAACATTCTTTCGCGCCTCTCAAGCTTATGGCTACTTCTGAACGATCTTTCTGTATGAACTGGACCTCTCCAGTACTGTGAAGAGGTGGTAGACAATGAAAAGTGATAAAGGGAAGGAAGGTATCACTGCTCGATTGATGTGTGGTGGAGCGTGAATAAAAAAAATTGTTTTGTGTGTCTGAAGCTTTTGGCTACTTCTCACATATGTCTTTATGTCTAGGAGAACTAGCCAGTTGTTCAAAAACAAATATTGGACAACAATGAATCGGCTAGGCATGAGAAATCACACTGATCGACTGTTCTATGGAACACTTTCCGGAAAAAAATCAATCTCAATTTTGAAGCTCCTGGCTACTTCTATCGTAAGTCTTTTTGTGTACTGAATCTCTCCAGTATGCTAAATAAATCCTTAGAACAAGACCAGTCATCAAGGGATGAGAGGTCAGGCTGCTGTAACGTCGTATGGTACACTTTCAATCATAGATATTATTTCCTGCGTCCGAAGTTTCTGGCTCTTTCTTACATTAGTTTTTTCAGGCACTAAAAGTCGCTAGTAGTTGAAAAAAAATATCAGTCTCCAAAAATCGGCAGAGAAGGAGATAGATAAAAAATCAAATGATGTAATGTACACCTGGTAGCAAAAAAATGCGTGTGCCTGAATATTCAGCCGACTGTTTACATCTATTTGTATGCGTATTAGAACTCTACAGGAATTCAGGAAAATTCTGGACAACAATAAATTGTCCAGGCATGAGAGGTGAGACTTCTCGATTGTCGCATGGTACAGGTTTAATAAAAAAAATAATGTCCCGTGTCTGAAGCTTCTAGTTACTTCTCACATGTTTTTATATGTACGAGAACTTTGTGGTTCCGTAAAAAAAATATTAGACAACAATAGGTCATCGAGGGATGACAGGTGACACTGCTCGATTGTTCTACCATACAACATCCATATAAAAAATTATTTCGCGCCACTCAAGCTTATGGCTACTTCTGAGCGATCTTTCCGTGTCGATTGTAACTCTCCAGTACTGAAGAGAGGTGCTACACAAGGAATAGTGATCAAGGGAAGGAAGGTACCGTTGCTCGACTGTTGTGTGTTGGACCTTGAATAAAAAAAAAATTGTTTCGTGTGTCGGAAGCGTTTGGCTACATCTCATATACGTCTTCATGTGCGGGAGAACTCGCCGGTATTTCAAAAACCAATATTGGACAAAAATGAAGCGACAAGGGATCAGAAATCACGCTGCTCGACTGTTCTATGGAACACTTTACAGAAAAAAATAATTCGCGATTTCTGAAGCTTCTGGCTACTCCTTCCATGTGTCTTTATGTGCACTGAAACTCTCTAGTACGCTAAATAAATCATTAGAACAAAACCAGTCATCAATGGATGAGAGGTCGGGCTGCTGTAACGTCGTATGGTACACTTTCGATGAAAAATATTATTTTGTGCGTCCGAAGTTTCTGAGTCCGTCTGACATTCGTTCTTTTGTGTACTAAAAGTCGCTAGAACTTGAAAAAAAATATTAGTTTCAATAAATCGCCAGAGAAGGAGATGGATAAAAAATGAAATGTATTGTGCACCTCGTAGCAAAAATAAAAAATTCGTGTGCCTGAATATCCTTCCGACTTTTTAGATCTATTTGTATGCGTACTACAGCTCTCCAGAAATTCAGAAAAAATACTGGACAGCAACGAATTGTCCAGGCATGAGAGGTGAGACTTCTCGATTGTTGCATGGTACAGGTCTAATAAAAAAAAACCATTTCCCGTGTCTGAAGCTTCTACTTTCTTCTCACATATGTTTTTATATGTACGAGATCTTCGTGGTACCGTAAAACAAAATGACAACGATAGGTCATCTAGGGATGACAGGTGACACTGCTCGATTGTTCTACCGTTCGTCTTCCATGAAAATTTTTATTTCGCGCCTCTCAAGCTCATAGCCAATTCTTAGCTATCTTTCTGTGTTTACTGTTACTCTCCACTACTGTAAAGAAGTGCTAGACACCGAGAAGTGATCAAGGGAGGCAAGGTACCACTGCTCGATTGTTGTGTAGTGGAGCTTGAATAACCATTTTTTGTTCTTGTGTCTGAAGCTTTTGGCTATTTCTCACATACGTATTTACGTGTAAGGGAACTAGCCGGTATTTCAAAAACAAATATTGGACAACAATGAATCAGCGATGGATGAGAAATCACACTGCTCGATTGTTCTATGGAACACTTTCCGGAACAAAATCATTATCGATTTTCTGAAGCTTCTGGCTACTTTTTCCATATGTCTTGATGTGTACTGAAACTCTCTAGTAAACCAAATAAATCATTAGACGACAACCAGTCATCAAGGGATGAGAGGTCATGCTGCTGTAACGTGGTATGGTACACTTTCGATCAAAGATACTATTTCCTGCGTCCGAAATTTGTGGCTCTTTCTGACATTAGTTTTTTCGTGCACTAAAAGTCGCTAGTAGTTGGGAAAAAAATATTAGTCTCCAAAGATCGGCAGAGAAGGAGATAGATAAAAAATCAAATGTTGTACCCCGCGTAGCAAAAAAATGCGTGTGCCCGAATATTTTGGCCACTTTTTACATCTGTTTGTATGCGTACTAGTATTCTCGAGGATTTGCGGAAAATTCGTCGAAAACAATTCATCGAATTACAATTCGTCGAAAACAATTCGTCGAAAAAACAATTCGTCGAATCACAATTCGTCAAATCGCCAATTCGTCGAATCGCCAATTCGTCGAATCGCAATTCGTCGAATCGCAATTCGTCGAATGACAATTTGTCGAATGACAATTCGTCGAATCGCAATTCGTCGAATGACAATTCGTCGAATCGCAATTCGTCGAATGGCAATTCGTCGAATCGCAATTCATCGAATGGCAATTCATCGAATCGCAATTCGTCGAATGGCAGTTCGTCGAATCGCAATTCGTCGAATGGTAATTTGTCAAATCGCAATTCGTCGAATGGCAATTTGTCGAATCGCAATTCGTCGAATGAAATGTCCCCAAACCCAAACAAACCAAACAAAACCAAACAACCCATAAAAATGAACCAAACGCAAACAAACCCAAACAAACCAAACCTAAACAAATCCGAACAAAGCCAAACCCAGACAAACCAAACCCAAACAAAACAAACCCAAAGACAAAAATAAATTCAAACAATCCCAAACAAACTTCAACAAATCCAAACAAACCAAACCCAAACAAACAAACAAACCAAACCCAAACAAACAAACCAAACCCAAACCCAAACAAACTCTTATAATTGATACCCATTTCATGGGAGCGCATAAAAAATAACTAGTCTGCTATATTGAATTTAGAGTGATGTGAATTATTTTTTCGTAATCCTTTCAGCAAACCGTTACATTTGATACCCATATTATAGCTAGATGATAGATAGATTTTGTCCACCATCTTTGGGAAACCGCTATATTGAATTCAGAATGACGTCATTTATCTAATTATGCCCTGTCGTCCAAATTAAACATGTATGTACAATTTAAGCTCAATCGGAAACTAAGAAGTGGATCAAATTGAACTTTCACGATTTGTTTACATAGTTAGGTACAAAAAGATATCGAAAGCAAGGCTTATGCACAAGTCGAAATCCACGACTTTCAAAGAGACCAAAAATTACAAGACCTTACATAAAAACGTTCATTGAAAGTTATCCTGAAAAATCTGCGCGGCGTTTCGTCTTGAAGACTAAAACCGACGAGACCACGTAAATTCAAAAACAGCGTGCAGGGGAGCTCAGTTTGCAAGAAGCAGAGGTGTCTAACTTCCTAACGTCCGGATGTACCTCACTTTCCCCTAATACAATGTAGTAATTTTGTATACGACGGACACAGCACAAAGCCAGCACATATATATAGTACATACAGCGCATCGCCTACTATTGCTCTCTCGCTCTCATGGTTTGACGGAGGATACACATGGACATACAGTGACACGCAGCATTATATAGCTAGACGGATAACCCATAACGGATTCCCGGGCTCTTTATACGCTGTAGTCAGGCGTACAACAAACAAGAGCTAGTAGCTAAAAAATAACCAGATTTTATATATTCTTGTCCACTGAAAACCGATAGCTCTTTTTTAAACATCCAATAAATTACTGTATCAATATTCGATTTTTACAATACCATACATTTCATGCGCCCAGCACAAATTGAACACACCACATAATGGATCTTGAATTTATTAACAGTGAGAAGGGGAAACCACAATTATTAAGAAACGGGTTCCTCTTCTACAAAGAGCGAATAAATCAAAATAATAAAAACTTACTGGAAATGTATTCACAGTGAGAAAAATAGTAAAAATTGCACGGCTCGAGTCATTACCTCTCGAAATAATGAAATTTTAAAAGAATCTTACCACAATCACGGTGGTAATCCTGCAAAAGTTGAGGCGAACAGACTCAGAAATAATTTAAAAGAATATGCCTTGAGTAGTTCTGAGAATCCTCACGTCCTGATCGCTACTGCGTCCAGGAGCGTTCATGACAGCGTAGTCGCTTACCTGCCATCCAACAGTTCCATGAAAAGGACTATTCGTAATATTCGAAACACGAAAGATGAAGATGTACCACATCCTTTTACCTTGAAAGAAATTGAGCTTCCGTCTCAATTTCGAGTAACAGAGAAGAACGAAAATTTTTTACCTTACGACAATGGTCCCATTGATGATCGGATTCTGATTTTCGGAACAGCCGAAAATCTAAAAATATTGGCAGAAGCTACGCATTGGCTGGTTGATGGAACCATTGGGGCTTGCCCGTCACTTTTTGCCCAGCTATATTCAATCCATGCTATTGTGGGTACAAAAGTCGTGCCTCTAGTATTTGCTCTGTTACCGGGAAAAAACTCAGCTGTCTATGAGGAAATGTTTGGAAAATTGAAAGAGATCAATCCAGATCTGAATCCAGATTCTGTGATGCTCGATCTCGAACAAGCGGCTGTGAAGGCTATAACTATAGTATTCCCGAACGCCCTGATTCGATTTTGCAATTTTCACTTCAATCAGGCGTTATATCGGAAGGTTGTCGCTTATCACTTGAAAACGCGCTATGACACCGAGATCGAATTTGCGCAAAAAGTGAAACTTTTGGGAGCCCTTGCTTATCTCAGGCCCGATGACGTAGAAAGTCTGTTCAACCGCATCACCGAAGAAGTTTTCAGCACGGATGATAAAAACATCGAAGAGTTTCTCTTTTCTTTCGAAACAGAATTCATCGTCCGATTTGACAGAAAGAGAAATCGAAAAGAGGGACAATTTCCGTTGAAATACTGGAATCATCATAATGCATGCCAGTCCAATCTACCCCGCACAAACAATAATTTGGAAGGATGGCACCGTGCCTTTAACGAGATTGTGCGGCAAAAACATCCCACTTTGTGGAGTTTGATAAGAAGTCTAAAAATTGAGCAATCAAAAAACGAAATGATAATAGCCGAACTTCGTAACGCCGTTCCCCAACCGCAAGCATCAAAAAAATATCGGGACCTAAACGAAAGAATTCTAAATATTGTAACAAAGTACGATGACTCGATGTATGCAGACAAAATGCAGTATCTACGAGCGATCGCCAACAACCTTTCATTGTAAAGAAAAAAGATGCTAAAAAAATATATATATAATCAAATAAGAAAAATCGTAGAGTACAAAAAATACAAAGAATACACAAAATGAAAGAAAAACATTAAATATGAATAAATACAAAAGAAATATAAAACAAACCCAAACAAAAAAATAATACCAAAAAAACACAAAAAAATCTAAAACAAAAAAACACAAAAAAATCTAAAACGAAAAACACAAAAAAATCTAAAACAAAAAAACACAAAAAAATATAAAACAAAAAAATATAAAACAAAAAATGGAACTAAATATCTGCCACGTCCTCGCCGTTAGTTCCGGGTAACGCTAAGTGCAGAGCAGTCCAAAAATTCGATGAATTGTTTTCGACGAATTTTCCGCAGACGATCGTTGAGTGCGTAGAATACTGGGGTGGACGCAGGGCACCTCGGATGGGTGTGTGGAATCGTGGAGTGCGTAGAACGCGGGGATGGCCACATAACTGTGATTCGACAAATTGCGATTCGCCGAATTGCCATTCGACGAATTGTAATTCGATGAATTGTTTTCGACGAATTTTCCGCAGACGATCGTGGGGTGCGTAGAATACTGGGGTGGACGCAGGGCTTCTCGGATGGGTGTGTGGAATCGTGGAGTGCGTAGAACACGGGGATGGCCACAGAATTGTGATTCGACAAATTGCGATTCGACGAATTGCGATTCGACTAATTGTGATTCGACGAATTGCGATTCGACGAATTGCCATTCGACGAATTGGTGATTCGACGAATTGCGATTCGACGAATTGCGATTCGACGAATTGCCATTCGATTGCCTTAGCGATTGTTGCATGGTACAGATTTGGTAAAAAAATATGATTTCCCGTGTCTGAAGCTTCTAGTTACTTTTCAGATATGTTTTTATATGTAAGAGAACTTTCTCGTACTGTACAAAAACTATTAGACAATAATAAGTCATCAAGGGGTAACAGGTGACACTGCTCGATTGTTCTACCGTACAATTTTAATGAAAAAAATTATTTCGCGCCTCTCATGCTTATGGGTACTAATCTGTCATATTTTGGGATGTACTGTAACTCTCTAGTACTGTCGAGAAGTGCTAGACAACGAGAAGTCATCAAGGGAGGAAAGGTACCCCTCCTCGATTGTTGTGTGTTGGGGCTTGAATACATTGTTTTTTCGTGTGTCTGAAGCATTTGGCTCCTTCTCACATACGCCTTTATGTGTCGGAGAACTTGCCAGTATTTCAAAAACAAATATTGCACAACAATGAATCGGCAAGGGAAGAAAAGTCACACTGCTCGACTGTTGTATGCAATACTTTCCTGAAAAAATCATTCTGTCTTTCTAAATCTTCTGGTTACTTCTTCCATGTGTCTCCATGTGTGCTGAAACGCTCTAGCACGCTTAATAAACCATTAGACAACAATCAGTCAACAAGGGATGAGCGGTCAGAATGCTATACCGTTGTGTGATACACTTGCGATCAAAAAAATTATTTCGTGTGTCCGAAGTCTTTGGCTCCTTCTGACATATTTTCTTCCGTATTCTCAAAGTCTCTAGTAGTTGAAAAAAATATTAGTCTGAATAAATCCGCAGAGAGGGAGATAGAACACGAATCGAATGTTGTATGGTACAGGTTTAATTTAAAAAAATCGATTTACCGTGTCTGAAGCTTCTACTTACTTCTCACATATGTTTTCATATGTTCGAGACCTTCCTCGTACTGTAAATAAAATTATTAGACAACAATAAGCCATCAAGGAACAACAGGTGACAATGCTCGATTTTTCTTCCGTACAACATCCATGAAAAAAAAATTATTTCGCGTATAGTAGCTCGTAGCTACTATACCGGTACGGTTGCACGTTTGTCGAACCAGCGGGCGTGGCTCAGTGGGCAAGGTTCCCGGCTCTGACGCTCGAGGTCCAGGGTTCGAGTCCCATGATGTTTTTTTTCACAAAATATAAATAAATTCGATGAATGATGCAAAACCGTCTAATTATTTATTATTATTTTATTTATTTGTTTAAATTTTTTTAGTAATTTTTTTTAATTCTTTACTTACCATTTTTTAAAATGATTTATTATTATTTTATTTTCCACGCAGAAAAAAAATAGAGGAAGAAATTATAACATCTTTCACAAGAAACTGCAGTTTATTATTTTTCATTACAATATACAGGTTTTTCTTACTCGCTATCACTGTGGTCGCTTGTTAGATCAGAACAATATTGCGGGTGGTATTTGTCGTAAAACGAAGCAAAGCACAAGACCAAAGAGCAACGCGCACATTGTATAAAAGATATGGCCTTGCAGGCGCACGGAGTTTTGAGCAGCGTTATTGGAAAGCATACTTGATTGACATTTAAAAACAGCAGTCTTTCCTCAATTAACTTCGATGCAAATCACGCATACTTAATCATCGGCGCTGATCAAACGCTTTACAATCACATCTTTGTAGACGAGAAGAAGGCATGTACGTGCAGTATTAAAGTTATACCGCCCAAGTGCACGCCGATTTGCCAACCGTGCGATGTATATTTTTATGCCTTGCCCACTGGGCCACGCCCGCTGGTTCGACAAAGGTGCCACCGTACCGGTATAGTAGCTACTAGTAGCTACGAGCTAAACTTTCGAACGTTTTTTCTCGAAAACTAAAGGGCGTTGTATAAAATCCCTTTACTCAGGTACTCAAGGTAGGTCCCTCTACAACATATCTGAGACTTATCAAAATCCATAAGTGACAGCCTGTAAGGTCTCCTGGTCAGCCATCTTTCTGTGTGTACTGTAACTGTCCAGTACTGTAAATACGTGCTAGACAACGAGAAGTGATCAAGGGCAGGAATCTACCACTGCTCGATTTTTGTGGGGTGGAGCTTGAATATACATCTTTATGTGTAGAAGAACTCGCCAGTATTTCAAAAACAAATATTGGACAACAATGAATCGGGGAGTGATGAGGGGTAAGACTTCTTGATTGTTGTATGGTACAGCTTTCAGAGAAAAAAAAATCATGCTGTATTGCTGACGCTTCTGGCTACTTCTTTTATGTGTCTTACGTGTACCAAAGCCCTCTAGTACTTAAAATAAACCATTAAACAACAATCAGTCAACATCGGATGAGAGGTCAGATTGCTGTACCTTCGTATGATACACTTTCGATCAAAAAAATTATTTCGCGCGTCCGACGCTTATGGCTCCTTCTCACTCATATTGTCATGTTTACTGGACGTCTCTATTAGGTAAAAAAAAGTTGGCCTAATCAATCAGCACATTGTGGGATAGAACATCACTGGATTGTTGTATTCTACACCTTCCATAAAAAAATCTCGTGTTTCTGAATCATCTGGCTACCCTTCAAATATGTTCTTATGTGCACTAGAACTTGCCAGTACTTAAAAAAATATATTTATATTTATATCGGACAACCATAAATCGGCACAGGATGTACCCCCCATGGAAATTTATATACGCAAAAATAAACTGCAAATTTATTTTATTAATAATTGTAATATATGTAAAATGTATGCCATATATTGAAAATGTATGTTGCATATATGTGCCAAATTCTAATTTTCGTAACGTTTTTATATATGAGATGTATATGCGTGGTATTACTGTATATCAATGTATCATCTATCAATGATATATGTAGCATTTACCCTGCATATATACTACATATATTTAGCATATATGTTGCATACACACTGCATACATACCACATATATACTGCATAAATGGTACATATATGCCACATACATACAAATATGCGTAGCATATTTGTATATAGTGTTTATATGTAATAGTGTACTTTAACTGTAAGTTAAGTTTTTTTAAGTTTAAGTGTTGAGTTTTATGAAGTTAAACTGTATTAGTGTTTATACACCGCATATATTTCTTTTCAGGAATATGTATCAAAAATGTTTGCGTCATATATGACGCATAAATGACACATATATAAGTCATATATGACGCATACATTTTTGATATATTTTTCTGACAAAAAATAGATTGACAATATATCGAAAATATATGCGTCGTATATGCCTCATATATGCATCATATATAGTGTTAATACGTAGCATATATTTTTTGGTCAGAAAAATATATCGAAAATATATGGGTCATATATACGTCATATATTTGGTGCATATATACTGAATATATACGTATTATTCCATTTTTCGTCACTATATATGCGACCGATATATATATATGTAGCATATACTTTCTGCATATATTTTACATACATAAATTTCCATGGGGGACGATGACACTGCTCGACTGTTATATGCTACACGTTCTTGAAAAAAATTCACTTCGCATTTCCGAAGCATCTGGCTACTGCTTTCATGTTTTACGAGCATCAAAATGCTCAGTACTATAGACAAAAGTCTGTCATCAAAGGATGAGATGCTATATTGCTGAAATGTTGAATGATACATTTTCGAAAAAAAAAAATCATTTCCTGCGTCCGAAGTTTCTGGCTTCGTCTGACATGTGTTTTTTCGTGGACTAGAGGTCTCTAGTAGTTGAAAAAAATATTCTCAAATAGTCTTAATAAATCAGCAGAGAGTGAGATACAACAAGAATCGAATCTTGTATTGTCCACCTTCTCTCAACAAAAAAATGCATGTGTCTGAATATTCTGGCCACATTTTACATCGGTTGTTATATGTTCTTTGATTCTCCAAGACGTAAAAAAAATATTGGACAAAAATAAATTGACACCAAGTAACATCCATAAATAAATAAGGTTCTTTTATAAGGCCGCGCAAATTTCTACGTTTTAGGCAACGCTGGTATTCACAAATTCTCAAGAGGATCCACAAACAAAGTCGCAATTCGTTAGGATTCCCGGAATCCATACCTTTTCCAAAGTGAAACATTTATCTCACGCTCTCAAGATCTCATTTTTTTTAAATCCTTAAAAGCGTCCCATTAATCTCCGATTTCCGGAACCGACTGCCTTCCTATGGATTTTCGGAAGCAATCGGCATTGGGCGGAAATTTATCTCGTATTGGACGAGAATGTAGTTTTTCATTTTGCCGCGCATGATACCGGAATCTTTGGTCGGCCTTCATGCGGCCCTCGTTATATCTAGACACAAGTTTTGCATACGTTCGGTATTAAGACAGGAATAATTCTTTTACATGTAATTCCTTCACCTACCGCGGCCGGGGTCCCTAGGCTAGTAGAGCTTTTGGCTGTGTCGGATTTTCTAATTTTACTTAAGCACGATAGATCGTGAGCAAAACAATCGACACGTAAGTTGGGCGCCAGCTAGCTTTTTACGAGGCTAACGACTTGTCTCTATAACAGGGAGGGTAACGTTGACGGACCCGTGAGATCGCCGAATAAAGTCATGTGCAGAAGCGAGCATAATGGTCAGTAGATTTTATTAAATGTGATTCATTAAGTAACTTTTCGATAACATATTTCCTCCGCAATCTCCCGTCGACGGACGGCTCTCGTTATATAATCACACTTAATTCCCTTTTATAATTCTTTCCTTTGACGGAACATCGTCGAGCACGGTCGAAGAAAATTCGTCACTCGAGGGTCGAAGCGCTTCTTATAATCGATTATATTACATACGCGCACAACACAAGGACAAATTCAACATTCGGACAGAGACGTCCTTCCCCAACGACACCAGGATCAGGTCCATTTATCTTTGCGCCACTCGTTGACTGTCCGGCTCATTTCCCCTCCTCTTTTCCGGGATCCATGTAATTTTCGTCGATTATTAGGCGCAAGCGCGTCGGCCCTTGATTTCCGTCCCTCAACGATCGCTTATGATTAGTCGATAATCAGCGCTTGGGGGGCGGGGGGGGGGGGATCTTGTTGACCGCCTACGATTATTCTTCGGCCTACGAGGGAAAATCGAGGAACTACGTCGAGGGCTGCCGTCTCCTAATTTCCTGTCACCGTACAAAATGGTTAGAACGATCTTATTTCACGAATAAATGAGATAAATCTCAAAAACTTACCGTTTTCTTTCTCACAGCAAATGCTCAAAGTGTCCTCCGTTGACCTCGACGTAGCAACGAGCTCGCCGAGGAAGACTCTGCGCACAACGCGCGAGCATTTCCGGTATAACGGTAGCAACTGCCCCCTCGAACCATTGCTCGAGGCCGGCGCGATCCTGTAAGGGCTCCCGATACACATGCCACTTTATGTGGCCCCGGAAAAAAACTCGAGGGGATTCAGGCCCGGGGATCGTGCCGGCCAATCGCGCATTCCCCCTCGGCCTAAATATCGGTTGCCGAAGACTTCGGACACCGACTCCTGCGCAATTCGACTCGTATGAGCCGGTGCTCCATCGTGCTAGAAAATAACTTTACCTAATTTCCTCTGCGCCTATTCCTGCACGCCTGCACATACGACCCAGATGCGTGGAAATGAAACTTGCGTACTGCGCGCTCGTTGAATTTCCCGCAAGCTCAAATAGTCCAATCTGAAAGGAAACAAATAATCTAACGTTATCCGTGATATCTAGTCTTGTGGGGGTTACATTCCATTCGATAGTACGAATGAAGCAGAGTTTAAAAAATAGCACATCATCTCAATATTATGGTTTCAACATGCTTGTCGGAAAATGATGCTTCACATTTTTGGAATTGAATCTACAAAGCTGGGGACCTCTCCAATATTTTAATTTTCCATTTTATCGATAATCATTCTGGCGTGTCATATACCACGTAAAGGAATAAAAAGCTTACCAGCCGATTTCCTATTATTCCAGCCCACATATTGAGCGGCGGAAAGCGGTGCTGGTTGCGCGCTGCAATTATGCGGTGCGGATTTTCATTTTTTGGCGCCCACCAATGGAAGTTTTTCGTATTTCATGCGTTTTTCCCGAACGAACTCTCATCAGCTAATAATCCACTATGATTCACTATGATAAATGTATGCGCGCACTATTCACCGTCTCGCGTGAGTAACCACTGAAAACCGTAACCTTGTTTGTTACCCGTTCAATTGTTTTTCGAGCCTCTCTTTTTTGTGTGGCGCTTGCCTCAGCTCGTCAGTGCGTCTAATCTGTGCAAAACGCTTGAAAAACAATTGAACGGAGACAAACAAGGTTACGGTTTTCAGTGGTTGCTCACGCAAGACGGTGAATAGTGTGTGCAAACATTTATTATAGTGAATCATAGTGGATTATAGTAAATATGTATTACTTGAAATATATACCAGGTGTGTAAGTATGAAACCGGAATTTGCCCATAGGTGGCGCTAGATGTCGATGCAGTTACCGACACATCACGTCAGCGGTGTCTTGTTATTGTATTGATATCCGACAAAGAGTTCCAACTCACAATAACACGAGTTTCATTCAGTAGCATTAGTTTATTAGAGATAAACATGTCGAGTTTTGTGCCAACAAATTACGATTTGCGGACAGCACTACTTTTCTGTTTTCATCTGAAGAAAACCGCAGCCGAATCGCATCGAATGCTTGTGGAGGCGTTTGGTGAGCATGCTCTCGGTAAAACACAGTGTTTCGAGTGGTTCAAACGGTTCAAAAGTGGCGATTTTGACGTGAGGAACGAAGAACGTGGAAGACCACCGAAAAATTTTGAAGACGCTGACCTGCAAGCCTTGTTGGACGAAGACGACGCTCAAACACAACAACAACTGGCGGATCAGTTAAAGGTGACCCGAGAAGCCATCTCCCTTCGGTTGAAAGCCATGGGAAAGGTACAAAAGGGGAAATGGGTTCCACATGAACTCAACGAAAGACAGCAGGAAAACCGCAAAACATCATGTGAAATGCTGCTCGCCAGGTTCAAAAGAAAGTCATTTCTCCATCGAATTGTGACTGGCGATGAAAAGTGGATATATTTCGAGAATCCTAAGCGCAAAAAGTCATGGGTTACTCCGGGTGAACCATCAACATCGACGGCAAGACCAAACCGCTACGGACGAAAGACAATGCTGTGTGTTTGGTGGGATCAGAAGGGCGTAATCTACTACGAGCTGCTGAAACCTGGGGAAACTGTCAATACTCACCGCTACCGACAACAAATGACCGATTTGGATCGAGTTTTGCGTGAAAAACGACCAGAATACCAACAAAGACAACACAAGGTGATTTTGCTGCATGACAATGCACCAGCACACAAACCAAAACAGGTCCAGGAAACGATAGAGTCGTTCCGTTGGGAGATTCTTCAGCACGCGCCTTACTCACCGGACCTTGCCCCATCCGATTACTACTTGTTTGCATCGATGGGACACGCACTCGCTGAGCAGCGCTTTACTTCTTACGAAGATGTACGAAAATGGCTCGATGACTGGTTTGCCTCAAAAAAGCAACAGTTCTTTTGGCGCGGAATCCACAAATTGCCAGAAAGATGGGAAAAATGTATAGATAGCGACGGACAATACTTTGAATAAGTTACTTTGTATCATATCATTACAATAAACGTGTTTTTTCTGTACAAAAATTCCGGTTTCATACTTACACACCTGGTAGTGAACAAAATAAAACAATCGAAGTATCGAATTCAGAGTGCAATACGTACACAACGAGATCGCCGAGTACACGGCGCAAGAGTACGCGGACATGATCGGCTGTTATGGGCAGCCTAATTTCAGCGCTCGTGCAGCGGCTAGGCTCTATGCCGAGCAATACCTTGGGAGACGGCACCCGACTGATAAAATAATTTCGACGGCGTTTAATCGCATGCGTGATACTGGAAACGTCATGCCGAGCCACGTCAACGCGGGACGGCCCCGGACGGCGCGGACCCCCCGTCGAGAGGAACAAATATTCCGAGCTGTCGAGGAAGATCCGACAACAAGTACGCGCGCCGTTGCTCGATCCCTTCATGTCAGCGGTTCGACTGTGCAGCGGACGCTGAAGGCGGAAGGGTTACACCCGTACCGCTATAGTCGAGTGCAAGGATTAATTGCAGGCGATTATGAAAGGAGGAGCGGATTTTGTCGCCGGCTCATTTGCCACCAAGAGGAGGACGAGTATTTTCTAGACGGAATCCTCTTTACCGACGAGTGTTCGTTCGGGAAAAACGGCGCATGAAATACCAAAAAATTCCATTGTTGGGCACCAAAAAATGAAAATCCACACCGCATAATTGCAGCGCGCAACCAGCACCGCTTTCCGCGAGTCAATATGTGGGCTGGAATAATAGGAAATCGGCTGGTAAGCTTTTTATTCCTGTACGTGGTATATAATACGCCAGAATGATTATCGATAAAATGGAAAATTAAAATATTGGAGAGTTACCCAGTTTTGTAGATGGAATTCCAAAAATGTGAAGCAACCTTTTCCGACAAGCATGTTGAAACCATAATATTGAGAAGAGGTCCAATTTTTGTAAACTCTGCTTCATTCGTACTATTGAATGGAATGTAACCCCCACAAAAATAGATATCACGGATAACGTTAGATTATTTGTTTCCTTTCAGATTGGATTGTTTGAATTTGCGGGAAATTTAACGAGCGCGCAGTACGCAAATTTCGTTTCCACGCATCTGCGTCGTATGTACAGGCGTGCAGGGATAGGCGCAGAGCAAATGGGGAGAGTTGTTTTCCAGCACGATGGAGCACTGGCTCATACGAGTCGAATTACGCAGGAGTCGGTGTCCAAAGTCTTCTGTAACCGAGATTTAGGCCGAGGGGGAATGCGCGATTGGCCGGCACGATCGCCGGACCTGAATCCCCTCGACTTTTTTTTGGGGCCACATAAAGTCGCACGTGTATCGGAGCCCTTACAGGATTACGCCGGCCTCGAGCAACGGTTCGAGGGGGCAGTTGCTACCGTTATACCGGAAATGCTCGGGCGTTGTGCGCAGAGTCTTCCTCGGCGAGCTCGTTGCTACGTCGAGGTCAACGGAGGACACTTTGAGCATTTGCTGTGAGAAAGAAAACGGTAAGTTTTTGAGATTCATCTCATTTATTCGTGAAATAAGATCGTTCTAACCATTTTGTACGGTGACAGGAAATTAGGAGACGGCAGCCCTCGACGTGGTTCCTCGATTTCTCCTCGTAGGCCGAAGAATAATTGTAGGCGGTCAACAAGATCCCCTCCCCAAGCGCTGAATTATCGACTAATCATAATCGATCGTTGAGGGATGGAAGTCAAGGGCCGACGCGTTTGCGCCTAATCATCGACGAAAATTACATGGATCCTGGAAAAGAAGGGGGGAAATGAGCCGGACAGTCAGCGAGTGGCGAAAATATAAATGAACCTGATCCTGGTGTCGTTGGGAAAGGACGTCTGTCCGAATGAAGAGCTTCGACCCTCGAGTGACGAATTTTATTCGACCATGCTCGACGATGTTTCGTCAAAAGGAAAGAATTGTAAAAAGAGGATTGAGTGTGATCATATAACGAGAGCCGTCCGTCGACGGGAGATTGCGGAGGAAATATGTTATCGAAAAGTTACTTAAGGGATCTGGCCACCATGTAATTTTTTTCATTTTTTAAAAAATAAGCCCTGGATTGTTAAGAATAATTTAAGCCATAGTACGAATTGAAAAACGCGAAATTGACCAAGTTACAGTTATTTTTGGCAGGAAGGTTGAGCCGCTGTGGGCGATCGAACGTGCGGTTCGATCCGTGTTTATAACTCGCACGGTTTAGCTCACGCAGCTGTTCTATTGTGTCCTTTTGCATAGATTAGTCGTTTACTTTGTGCTACCTAGTATAGTGTGAGAACGCTTCCCTGAAGCCAGACACCTTATTTCTAATTTCACGAGCGTCAGTAAATATTCGACAAGCAACACAGAAGCACGTGAAAATATTCCAACGATAATGTCACGAAAAAAAAAAAATGGAAGAAAAACCAACGTCTCGACATTATGTGGACGAAAAGGGTTCGAGGAGTCGAAGACCCCGATCGAGTAGTATAAAAAATAAAAATCACCCGCCCAATCGATACGAAATGGAGCAGGAAGAGGCGAGTACGAGTCGATAGGCAAAAAATTTAACGCCAGTGAAGAAATCGACGTACCGAATGGTGCGAATTTCGGATATCGAATTATCAACTTTGGGACCGTTTTTTCTGCGATTAGTACCATCGTAAAGTGCAAAAGTGCAACGGTGACATTAAGTTTTCGGAATCGAGTATTCGTGGACTCGGTTTCAAGTTAGTGGTGTCGTGTCACTTGCGTGAACAAACCACAGTCGATTCAAGTCCTCTTATTAATCACAAGGGGTACGACATAAATCGACGAATCGTATTCGCATTTCGATTGTTGGGAATTGGTCACAAAAGAATTGATAAATTTTGTGGCATCATGGATTTACCGAAAGCGATATATCAGTCGTTTTACGACACCGTTGTCAAACAAATTCATACTGCTGCAGAAAGTGTATGCAACATATCGATGGAAAATGCTGTGAAAGGAGACCAAAAATTAACAACAGAAATGGGAAAAGGCACAGGGTTAACGGTTTCTGGCTATGGAACTTGGCGCAAACGAGGTTACTCTTCGCATCATGGCGTATCGACGATTATTGGATATTACTCAGGGAAAGTGATAGATGTAATAATTAAATCTTCTTACTGCAAATCTTGTGAGTATTGGAGTAAGAATCTTGGCACCATTGAATTCGAGCTGTGGAAAGAAGATCACAATGAAGAATGTTCCGCCAATCATGAAGGGTCCGCTGGAAAAATGGAAGTCGACAGCATAGTGGAAATATTTTCGAGGGCGATAGAGAAACATAATGTCCGTTACGCAAATTACATTGGAGATGAAGATTCAAAAACGTATAAAGGAATTGTTGACGCCAATCCATACGAAGAAATAGTGATGAAAAAAGAATGCATAGGTCATGTGCAAAAAAGAATTGGTACACGACTTCGTAAAGTAAAAAAAGAAAAAAGCGGTCTTGGTGGCAAAGGAAAGCTAACCGACAAGCTAATCAACGAGCTAACGGTATATTACGGTCGCACTATTCGAAGATTCTCCCATTCAAGAGACGAAATGAAGAAACCGATTTGCGCAACATTCATGCACAAGATCTCGACCGACGAAAGTCCGCAGCATGGCAATTGTCCTCCGGAAAATGATTCGTGGTGCTCTTGGCAAATATCAAAAGCGATGGGCACTTTAGATGAATATACGCATAAGAATGCACTACCTCAAATTGTTCAAGATGCCATTCGACCTATTTATGAGGACCTCGGTTCAGATGATTTGTTAGAACGGTGTGAAGGAGGCTTCACGCAAAACAGTAATGAAAGCGTCAACGCCGTCATCTGGTCGATGGCTCCAAATACGAATTTTAGCGGTGCAAATATCGTTGAAATCGCCACTCGCATTGCTACCAGCACTTTCAACGATGGGTCTAAGAGTATTCGTCTGATGATGAATGTGTTGAACCTAACCATCGGAGATCGCTGCTACAGTTTCTGCGCTGCAGTATACGAGGAGCGCTGCACTACAGCAAACGTTCGCGCCCAAAAAAATACAAACGAAGCACGAACAGCACGAATAGCTTTTAAAAATAGGCCCAAGACTCTCAATCAGCTGCCGAAGGAGACGTCTATGGCCTGGGAATCGCTGATTGAAGGTAAGACTTGCAAAAACCGCACCCTCAGCAGAATAACCGCACATTTACTTCCTTTTCCTATTATCTCGAAACTACAGTTTTTGAACTGGTACTATCGAAATATCGTAAACTATCTTTCTATTTCTATTTCTATCAAACTATTTGCTTTCAAATTTTTACACAATACTTTTAGATACATTATCTAAAATGTGACATGGGATTTTTGCGATAACTTGATTAGTTTTTGTTTTATTATTGTTCTTGCTCGAAAAATTTCGGTGAAAAATACAATTTTTTTCATCGGCTCACCATAATTTTTTTAATTTTCGAAAAAAAAACGACTATGCTACATTATAGCGAAACTACTCGCGAATCAGCAGATTTTTTTCTCGATCTGACATGACTGGGTAACTGCGGGAGAATGACCGCGCGTATCGTGTGGAGGGCCTCCGCAGCAATGTGCATAATAGAAAGAAAAATGAAAATATTCCGGCCCATGCTTTCGAGCTTTTAATTTTTTTTAAATATACCCATTTTTCGATCGGCCAAGGTGGCCAGACACCTTAACGAATCACACTTAATAAAATCTACTGACCATTATTGTCGCTTCTGTACATGACTCTTTATTCTGCGATCTCACGGGTCCTTCAACGTTACCCTCCCTGTTATAGAAACGAGTCGTTAGCCTCGTGAAAAGCTAGCTGGCACCCAACTTACCTGTCGTTTGTTTTGCTCACGATCTATCGTGTTTAAGTAAAATTATAAAATCTGACACAGCCAAGAGCATTACATGTAAAATAATTATTCCTGTCTCAATACCGAACGTATGCAAAACTTGTGTCTAGATATAATGAAGGCTGAATGGCGGCCGGCCGAAGATTCCGGGACCATGCACGGCAAAATGAAAAACTACATTCTCGACCAATCCGAGATAAATTTCCGCCTAATGCCGATTGCTTCCGAAAATCCATGGGAAGGCAGTCGGTTGCGGAAATGGAAAAGTAATGGGACGCTTTTAAGGATTAAAAAAAATGAGATCTTGAGAGCGTGAGATAAAATGTTCACTTTGCATCAGGTATGGATTCCGGAAATCCTAACGAATTGCGACTTTGTTTGTGGATCCTCTTGAGAATTTTTGAATACCAGCGTTGCCTAAAACGTAGAAATATGCCCCACCGTATAAAAGAACCTTATTTATTTATTGATGTTACTTGTTGTCAATTTGATGTTGTCCAATATTTTTTTTTACGTCTTGGAGAATCAAAGAACATATACCAACCGATGTAAAAAGTGGCCAGAATATTCAGACGCCTACATTTTTTTGTTGGGAGAAGGTGTACAATACAAGAGTCGATTCTTGATGTATCTCACTCTCTGGTGATTTATTGAGACTATTTGAGAATATTTTTTCAACTACTAGAGACTTCTAGTCCACGAAAAAACACACGTCAAACGAAGCCAGAAACTTCGGACGCAGGAAATGATTTTTTTTCCTAAGTGTACCATTCAACATTTCAGCAATATAGCATCTCATCCTTTGATGACAGACTTTTATATACAGTACTGAGCATTTTGATTCTCGTAAAACATGAAAGCAGTAGTCAGATGCTTCAGAAATGCGAAATAAATTTTTTTCAAGAACGTATAGCACATGTTGTGCCCCGGCTTCTGACGATGCGCGGAGAGCACGGAATTTCGCTCTCGAGTAAGTTGTCACCGTTGATTGTCGGATGCTCGAGGGCGAGGGTATGTGGGGACTTTTTCCGTTCCGAGTAAATCTCCAACTCGGGATATTGCAACATGAACAACTTATATTTCATTTAAAATTAGGCAACAATATTACAATTCTTTTTTATGCCTTGAGACCGACCTCCTCGGCTTCTGGCCGAAGACTGCCTTTCGATTGATTCTTTCGGCTAATTGTTAACTCGGGTTTTCGCAACCAATCGTTTGAGAACGTTCGAATCGTTCGATTGCGATTCAGCGTTTTTCCGGCTGAGTCGAGCGGAATATCGGACTTGTGAAATATCGGGCTCGATATCGTCGCATGGGGTCTTTGAACCTCAGGCATTAGCAATATGAAAATTCCTGTCTTTTCAGGGCACAACATTCCTCCACCTTGGGAAGACGAAATTCCCAATTTCGGCGATATAATACATTTTTTTTCTCATAGCTTTGGCAAGTTTTGTCTCTCGGTCGTATCTCGGCTTACAATAATACAATAGATTACGAAGGTACAAGTGCCTTACTAATATTATAATATATACCTTTTTTTTAATATTTCGATTTTCTTTTTTTTTTATACATTTACGTTGTGCGTGTGCGAGGTGCATTTCGCGTAAATATGACTCGCGGATTTTGTGAGTCAGCTGTTGCCTTGCGTTTGGCAGCTCGCGGTCTGGCCGTAGCTACGTCAGCAAGGTCGTCGTTCGGCGATGTAGCATTTAAACGTCGCCGTTGCTTTAATTCCGAAATATGATATAATCATTGCGAAGGGAATCATTCCGCTGAGGGCATAATTCCCTATGATGTGACTCTGTGTTGTCACATGATCGTAATTTTTGTTTAATTTTGTTTTCAATATTTCGATTCGTTCGCCAATTTTGTTAACTTCGTATGGATCATTAATTATCGTATGAGGAATATTTTCCAATATTAAAGGTTGAGGTATTTCGTTTTCTGTAGTCAGAAAAGATAGATTGAATGGCGGTAAAAATTGTAGGATTTTTTTGTGTACAGTTTCCTTCAAATTTTTAGTCTTAAATCTATGGAGGTGACGGAACATTTCCCATCCAAAGGCAATAATCCTGTTCCAGTAATTGTTGCATGAGTAGTCGCAGAGTTTTTACAGTTTATTGTGAGAGCTACTGTCTCTGGGGCTACATATATCCATTGTCCTTCTTGTTCCAGAGCAATGACCAAAGAATTTTCTAATTTAACTAAACGATGTGTACAACTCGCTTTTTCGGGGTCTTTTCCTAAAAATATCGATAGTTCGTATGACGCTCCTGGTCGTATTATTTGTCTCGCGTTTTTCGGATGACAGTAATATTGATAATTTTGTCGTTTACATTTGGATAATTCGTTTTCTAAGAATTGCAGATATACTCGACGCTCTCGATCAATTATCATTTTTTACGGTCGTTTCTATGAACCGAAACGTGTCTTTTTCTACTCTTACGGGTAGACCATAGACTTTATTCACATTGAACTCGTTGTTGTTGATTAATGGAATTTTTATCACAACGATGAGGGTATTTTGAATACTATATGCGCCTAATTCAGAAATTTCCAGTAATTCGTTAATTTTTTCTGGGCGTATTTTTGCCGTAAAATTCAGTCCTTTTGGTAGATTTGGTAATGCTTCTATTAGATACGCGTACAGTTGTCTAGGCGGCAATATTGTAGGATTAACGATTCCTTGTGGCAAGTCTACTAAAAAGTTAGATAATTGACGTATATCGGTTAATAAGGATTCGATTATTACGCTAATAGTTGTTAATTTCTCTCCCAATTGTTGACGTGTTAAAATATCTATTACAGATTTTTCATTCCATGGTGTAACTTGTTTACTAAATGGTCTAGTGTTTCTTCGTTTGCCGCGAGGCAATTCGTTGTGCGATTGAATATTTCCAGTGTAATTTGCTGGATTTGCAAATTTTCTTTTAATGCATCTTCTGTTGTTTCTTGTTTCTTCGTCATTGCTGTGATTTGATGTCGATCATTGACCTGTTATCGATTTTATAATGGATCCTAATCCGTCTATTAATCCTCTTTTATTTATTCTACCTTTTGTGCCAGTTATATCGTAAATGGATTGCATTTCGGAATTTATTTTTCCTTTCATTGTTTCGAGGGAACTCGTTACGAGAGAACATAGCTTGTCCTCTGGCATCGTTTGACATAATTCTAATAGTTTTTCCAGCTTTTCCCTAATATTCTTTTCTCTATTTGCTATTGGCAGAAGATCCATGCGGATTACCAGTTTCCACATTTCCTGAATCGTGTGCAGTTTTCTGATTTCCTCGTAATAAATTCCTGGGGTTGTGGAAAATTGCGTTGCGCGGAATTCTGCGTTTTCCTTTCTTTCGTTAGTCCCTTCTGTCGTCCTAACTGTTGAGATTAATAACCTGCAAAAAGGGTTTGCTTTATTATTTTCAATAAATTTTTCTTGCTCGTTTTCCTATTTCTACGTGCAATACTTTTCTTCCTTTTTTTACATTGCGATTTCTTCTCTATCTATTCTCTTTCTTTCTTTTTTTTTAACTTGGAATGTAACCATATGCGAAAAGTTTAGTATATATTTGTTTTTCCTTTCATTTTCCTCTCTTTATTTAATTGTTATTATTCTTTTTATTCATAATTTTCTTTTTGTATTAACTCGAAAAATTTATTTGCATAGTATTCAATATATAAATATATATTTTTTTTAATATTTAATTTTTTTTAAACTCTTGCTCTCATTGGATTTTTCATTTATATATCTATACGCCATTTTTATATTAGTTCATTTATTTATTTATTCTTTTATTTTTATCACTGTATTTCATTTTCTTTAATTTCATGATTTCGTTTTACTTCTATTTATACTTTTTTTTTTGTTGAAAGCGTGGCAGCTCGCCACCCGTACGCGAATCCGTCGAGTGACGTTGGCCGCTCGGCCGTTGCTTGGCAACGGCGCGAGATGGGGAGGCGTTGATCTACGCCTCGTGGACCGCTCGCAGGCCTCCGCGGGCCAGGCGAGTAGTCCCTCCTACTCTACCGGTCATTGGGTAACGTAGGGTTTAATCCGGTCTACATGTACCCGGACTGCTTTACGTCCACGGCCGATAGTGTAGTTCACGTCGGAATCTTTGCTCTGTTCTTTGTAAGGCCCTGTCCACTTGGGGGAAAGCTTCGCTGATCGGCCTCGGCGTACAGTAGTGTCGTGGAGGAGGACTCGGTCGCCGGGGCGGTACTCCACCGTACCAGCGGCGATATCATGCCTTCCCTTTGCCCTTTCTTTTCCTTTTTCCAATCGTTCTTTCGCCACGTGCCATGTGGCTCGAAGCCGTTCGCGTAACTCGGGGACATAATCGTCGTATGAGTATGTCTTTCGTGGTGCTTCTTTAAGCGCCGTCGGTAAGTCGGCTACGTTTCCAAACACCAACTCGTACGGAGTGAAACCTGTCGCTGTGTGCGGGGTGGAATTGTAGGTAAACATCGCGTATGGCAACCACTCATCCCAATCCGTTTGATCCTCTTTAATAAAACATTTCAGGTATTCTGCGAGAGTTCGGTGTGAACGCTCCAATGCTCCGTTTGATTAGAGATGGTATGTCGTCGCTTGAATCTTTTTTTTATTCGGAATAATTGGCACATCTCCTTGAAAGTTTCGCTCAGAAAGTTCGTTCCTTGGTCTGGCAATAATTCTTTTGAAGTGCCGTACTTGCAAACAATTTGAGTTGCAAATCCTTTGGCTACTTCCTTGGCTTCTCGCGTTTTTAGCGGTATAGCTGCGCTGTACTTGGACAATGCACCTTGAAAAGTCAGGATGTATTTATTCCCGGCTTCGGTCTCGGGTAAGGGACCTACTATATCGACTGCACATTTGACGAATGGTGTTTCGGGTGTGGCGGTAATAGTCATGGGAGCATGGTTGCGTCGCGTGATTTTATTTTTCTGGCATTTGTCGCATGATTTTACGTAGTTTTTTATTTCGTTATTCATTCCCGGCCAGCTATACTTTATCTTTATTCGTTGTTTCATCCTTTTCTCGCCTGGGCGGCCTCCAAGAGGGGCGTCGTGGTATTCTTGCAGAATCGTACCTAGCTCCTCTTCACTCAGGCACTCTCGATCTCCTATTTCTTTCTCTGTCTCGCTGTCGCTTGTTGTATCGCTTACGCTCGAGTCTTTCTCTATTTCCATCTCTTTTCCGCTCGGGCCTGCTGCCTGGTCCGCCTCCACTGGTGGGAGTAGCGGTTTGTTCTCGCTCGCGCGGGCCTCTGTCGCCTTGCGTGGGCGTTCCTCTGTAGCGGGCTGCATTGTTTTTCTCGGCCGGCCACGTGCTTGCGGGACCAGCTGACCACGGCCATGCTGGCTCGGGTCTGTTGATGCTGGCGACGGTGGGGCGGAGCGGGGGGTCTTCCGCAGCCTTCGTCTACCGCGCTTCTCGGAGTCCTTGTGACGTACCACCGCCTCGGGTTTTTGCCGCGTCAGCATCCATACATACATACGGCTTAAAGCATCCGCATTCGTATTCTTCTTGCCAGCCTTATACTCTATGGTATAGTTGAACTCCTCTATCTTTATTCTCCAGCGCATCAGTCGTGATCCTGGATCGTTTACGTTGAAAAGACATGTGAGGGGCTTATGATCCGTCACGATGGTGAATTTTGTTCCATATATGTATGGTCAGAATTGCGCTACTGCCCAAATCATTGCTAGCATTTCCTTCTCCGTTGTTGAAACAATTCATCTCTGCCTTGTTCAGAGTGCGACTCGCGTAACACATGGAGATATTCTCCGATTTTTCCTTGCGATAAAATCGCGCCAATTGCCTTGCCAGAGGCATCAGTTGTCACCACGAAGGGTTTTTCGAAATCCGGATACTGCAGGATCGGTGCGGTGCTGAGAGTTTCCTTCAATTTTTGAAAAGCTTGTTCGCAGTCTTCGTCCCAAATGAATTTGTTTTCTTTTTTTATCAGTTCTGTTAACGGCTTTGAGAGTTTTGAAAAATCCTGTATGAATTTTCGGTAATATCCGGCTAGTCCCAGAAATGATGGAACCTCTTTTACGTTTTTTGGGGCTGGAAATCGTTGTACAGCCTCTATTTTTTCCGGATCGGGTTTTACTCCCACTTCGGTAATAATGTGTCCCAAGTACTGGGTTTCTTTTCGCAGAAATCGACATTTCCTAGGTTGAACCTTTAATTGGGCTTCTCTCAGTCGATCGAATACTTCTGTCAGCCTTTTGTTATGTTCTTCAAACGATGATCCGTATACTACTATATCGTCGAGATATACGTAGCATTTTAGTCCTTGTAATCCAGCAAGTACAGCGTCCATCAGCCTTTGAAAGGTTGGTGGGGCGTTTTTTAATCCAAATGGCATTCGGTTGTACTCGTAATGTCCAAGAGGAGTGGAGAAAGCGGTTTTCTCCTTGTCTTTTTCGGCCATTGGGATTTGATGAAATCCCGATACCAAATCAAGAGTCGTGAAGTATTTTGCTCGTCCCAATTGGTCCAATATTTCAGTAATATTAGGCAATGAATACGAGTCTCCTTCCGTTGCTTCGTTGAGTTTTCGGAAGTCTACTACCACTCTCTTGCGTATATTTCCGTCGGCGTCAGGCTTTTTTGGAATGACGAGTAGAGGAGCATTCCATGGGTTCTTGCTCGGTCGAATTATTTCGTTTTTTAGCATCTCTTTTGTCTGCGCCATAACTACTTGCTTGTGGACTCCTGGTAATCGATATGGACGAATTTTTATCGGCGTTGTCCCTGGTCGTACGCTTATGCGGTGCTCCACTATAGCGGTGCACCCAAGCGACTCTTCCTCTAAATGGAAGACGTCAGCGTATGCGTCAGCGAATTCGCGTAGGAATTTTTCTTCTTCTGGGTTTAAGGCACAACACCACTGTGACCCCCTTTTTTTTTGCCATTTTTCAAGAATTTTTTTTGTGGGAAAAAAACAATGTTCGAAAAAAAAATTTTGTTTTGTTCGTTGTTTATTGGATACATAAAAAAAATGTTCAAATTTTTCACGCCCCATGGTGATGCTGGGGAAGCTCCCGCGTCTGGTACTGTTGCCTTTGCAGTGGTTCGCGGCACGCAGCAGAACTCTCTTCAAAGTCGATCTGAAAAAAAATACCGAGTGTTTTCGTTAATAATATGATATTTTGAAGAGAAGTACATAGGGATTTGAAAAAATATTCATTTTAAAAAAATAGGCACGCTTTTGAAATTAAAGGACGATTTTCGAGCAAAATTTCTCGTCGAAAATAGGCTATAACTTTTTTTATTATTGAGATATCGAAAAAATCCTATGTACTTCTTTAGATAATCTAGTTTTATTGATGCAGTCCAAATTTGAAGTCGATCGGATAAAAATTGCTCGAGTTCTGCTGCGTGCCGCACTCAAAAAAGTGGTTTTGAGAATAACGCGTTCAAAGTTTTAGGTTTGTTAATTTATGCGATAAATTGGAAAAAAAAATTTACCTTTAATCAGCGATGCCGGCACCATATAGCTGGCCTTCAAGAAGCAAATCATTGTCCCTAGCATCTTTTCTCGAACTTGCCTCTTTTGCAGCGTCTGTGAGCGAGCGCTCCGCCAGTTCGATCCGCGCTGCGTCGGTTTCTACGCAAAAATTGAAACAATTTGGGCCGATGGTTATCCCCAACGTCTCCAAAACTTTCATGAGGCTTCTCAGGCCATCATTGAATAATAATACCGCGATATCAGCTGCAATATCGACGATTTTTTTGCTCCCGGACTGACACTTGGGGGCTATTGCCCAAACTGATTTGTTGTAGCTTTCGTTGTTGTTTTGCGTGAAGCCGCCCAAACAACGCTGCAGCAAATCGTCTCTGCTCAAATTTATATATCCCGGTAGACCTGCCGACCCTGAGGCGCGTAGCTGCGCGGGACCCCGAGCGTCACGGAGCGCTGCACCGCTCCACAAAATATTCAATATCTCCGAAAATAATTATTTTTTCGACCTGGGTCCAACGGCATCTTAATCTTAAATGTATTTTACATTTTTCTAGATGGTTTTCAAAAAGTCGATTTTTTGAAGCCGTCACAGTAGTGTTGTCCCTTAAGTTCGAATCTCCTTTGATTTCTTCCCATATTTTGTCTTTTCTTTTTAATTTTTCTTCGATCGATACAGCACTTATTTCCTTTTCTTCGGTTGGCTTTTCTGTTTTAATTTCTTCAATTTGCTTTTTCCATTTCGATTTCTTCATTGTTTGAGTTTCGCACTACTATGAGGCAGGAATGTCCTTCTGGGTGCACGTAACATCCGCCTATCTTTACTCCTGGTCGCACTTCGTTTGCTGTGACACATCCTATTTTTGCCGTCAATGTTTTTGCGTATAGCATTTGCTCTGTTCTGGGAGGTAGTTTAATTTTATTCGTTCCGTCCAGCATGGGGATCGGATGTCCGTATATTTTAATATGTCTTCCGCTTAGGATGTCGACGATGTGCTCTCTCATGAGGTCCAAACCCATTATTCCGTCTACTCCTAGTGGTACTGCATCATCTATTACGTAGAATCCGTGTTCTACGTTTACTGCGGGTGTTTCGAGCACGAGCATAATTTTACACAGTGCGTAGATTTTTTTCCTCCGATTCCTTTGAGTTCGATCGTTTCTTCTATTATTTCTGTGTCCTTTTTTAATACACGCTTTTTTATGAGACTACATTGCGCTCCGGTGTCTCCTTTCAACATGAGGATTTTGTCTTTGACCTGGGGAGACGCGATGTGAAAGTCGCTAGCGGCTCCTCCAGAATTGATCGGCGGTATCCAGTACGATTTTATTTTCTTCCTTGTATTTTTTCTTTTGGACGGACCTGTATTCGATGCTTCGATTATTTTTCTGACGTTGCGTATTTTGTCTCCGCTCGTTGCCGTTGCCATATCGAGCGAAAATGACCTAATTGTTTTCCTGTTTCCGCTGTCGTTGCGGTTTTCTTCTCTTGGCCTGTCTACGTTTGTTGTCGTTACCATATCGAGCGAAAATGATCCAATTGTTTTTTTCTTTTCGCTGTCGTTGCGATATTCTTCCTTCGGTCTGTCTTCTTTTGGCCTATTTTTATTTGCGTTCCAGTGATACTGATTTGGGCGCCCTGGGGGCCCACTCTTGTTGTAGTAGCTGGTTCCTTGGGCCTGCTGATAATTCGTTTGATGATTTTGATGATACCCGGTTCCCGGTGCCTGTCGATATCCGTTTCCTTGTCCTTGTTGCCAATTCCTTTTTCGGCAATCCTTGTACGCGTGTCCCGGTTTCTTGCAGTAATTGCAAGTGATGTTGAATTGATGCACGCTTTTCGATGGAGCTGGTAGGCTGTATCTTCCGTAAGACGATATGTTGGGTCAACAATCCTTTGCTAAAGGTCCCATTTTCTGACATTTATTGCACGTCATCGGCGTTCGTTTTTCCAGATGAGTCTGCCTGTTTATGGATTCGCCTCCTTCTAGCGATTTTTCCTCTTCCATTGCTCCTTTAAGGGCTGATCCGAGATCCTTGAATCCTCGAGCCTTTACGATGACTCGGTATTCCCTTCGAAGTCCTCTTTCGAAGTTGTATAGGGCTAATTGCCTTACATATGTCTCAATTGTTCTTTTTTCCGCAGGCGATCTTGCCTCGGTTGTGCTGGCTTCGACTAATTCCATCATTATGGCCTCGAGTCGTTGACTGTATGCTAACACGCTCTCGTTGTATTTTTGCTTACACGTATTAAAATCGACCTGTAACGCGGCTACTGTACGTCGCGTTCCATATAATGCTGTCATTTTTTCTTTAAATTGTTGATGCGATTCTATTTCTTTATATCGGGTATCTTTTCGCGCGTGTCCTATCACTTTTGTTACTAACGCGGATTGTAAAAGGGAATGTCTATCGGCTGCTGCAACGCACGCGTTTGCATAGCCGAATGCTTCAATTATATCGTCGACTTCTTCAGGTTTTTCGCCATCAAATCGGGGAATGAGGCTTCGCGCCTCCTTTAGGGCCATGAAACCATTTTCTTGCGCCATGTTATCTGAATTAAGTTGGAGTAGGGAAAATTCTTGAATTCCTATTTCGCGACCACGCCTAGTGTCTATATTTTCTGGAGATTGATCGGAATCTGTTGATTGATCAGAAAAATGAACGGAATTTTGGTATGTTTCGCAGTTGTCGGCCTATTTGAGGAATTTTGTGAATTTGGACATTCGTCTGAACTTGTTGCGGATCGAAATCGCTTTTTCCTAGGTTCTTTTAGTTCTTGTTCGACCGTTTGATTCTCGGGACGATCTCTCGCAATGAGTTCGTCGAAAATTGAATTTAATGAACGCGATAATTTGTTGTTACCCGGTAATCGGTATTATTTACGACGCTCGTCTTCGTTTGACATTAAATGTTTAATTGTTTGGCTTTGGAGGGTGTTTTTTTGATAAATGTTCCGTCACTTACAGTACGATGATGCGCCTCATGCTGATCGATGCTTCGTAGTCGGTTGTTCACAAGATGTTGACCTCGTTCTCGTAGCTATTTGGCAGGAAATTGCAAGTGTTGTTCCCTGTTGTCGTGTTGCTTTGGTTTGCTGTTCTCGTGCGCTCTGTTGTTCCGTTGTAGAAGGTATTTTGTGAGTCTTCGTCCTTGGGTCGGTCTGGTATCGATGATCCTCGGGATCTGGTTGCTTTTGGACAGCTTTGTACTCTTATTTGTCCGGTTCGACGGTCGTCGATCGGATCACTCTGTTGCGGAATGAGTGAACTAATGCCGGGATGTTGAGGATCGTGCACACGGTGGTAAATAAAGTCGTTCGAAGACGCGACGTGTTAGCGCGGGATCCGCTTGTCTTTTTATTAAAAGAGTCAGGAGTCAATGTTTTTTTTTATTGTTGCGGGTGAACGAGCGGTTTTAACAATAAAGCGAAGCGGTGTAGACAATGTCGGAGATCGCGCACTGATTTTACTGATCTCGTGGCGATATCTCACGACTGGAGAAAAATGGCCGGTTAAGTGGAACTTTGATGACGCATGCGGTCTTGGCCAGGCCACGCGGTGCGCTTACAACTACGAAAATGCGATGTAGATTTGGCGGGTAGCGATTGCGTCTTATACGCCAATCGTGCGGGTGACGAGTGCCGAATGCACACGTTAACTCACATTACAATTAGAGATTGCGGTGCGGGTTTAACAGCGGGTGCGGTTAAAAGAAAACTTGGACGAGACCAGCAGTGAAGTGTCGCAGAGCACGGTCAGAACGAAACAGAAAGATGAAGATGGCCGCTCTCGCGTGCCGGCCGGCACACGTCCAACAGAGCATGCGCTCTGAGGCGAGGTGAGAGCGCCCACGAGGTGCTGCCTTGGCGCGAGCCGATCGGGAAGCTCGCCCCGCTTGTAAGGCGAGGCGGAATCCCGAACATTCTCCCGCCATCAGCACTGCGGTGGTGATGTTCTAGATGAGGGTTGACGTCCTCGATGAGGGTTGAAGTTCTCGATGATTTATGGTGAGATCGGAAGCGGTGAGAGCTTGGCGATGGGTCGTGTGAGAGTTGTAGATGCGGTCTTCAGTGTCACGACTCTGATGAGTCCATCCTGGCCAGGATGGACGGCAGTGACGCGAGCTAACGGCCATTTGCTCGGCGGGAACCTCTCGTCGGTAATAAGCACGAGAGTGCCTTCTTTGATGTCGTGTGATGGGTGTCGCCACTTGGCGATCGACTGAAGTTGTTGAAGATAATGGGTGCTCCACTGGTTCCAGAAGTGTTGGAAACGTTGTTGAAGAAGGCGCCATCGGTCGAGGTGGCCAAGCTTGAGCTCGGTCAGTGAAACCTCGGGTAGTGTGGAGAGCGCAGCTCCCGTCAGGAAATGTCCCGGCGTAAGAGCTGACACGTCGTCTGGGTCGTCGCTGAGAGGTCCGAGCGGGCGAGAATTCAATGTCGCTTCGATTTGAGTGAGAAGCGTGGTGGGTTCCTCGAACGTCAGCACGATATCGCCGACAGTGCGTCGAAGGTGAAACTTCAATGATTTCACCACCGCCTCCCATTTACCGCCCATATGTGGAGCGGCTGGCAGGTTGAAATCCCAGCGGGTCTTGTCGTTGGACAATTGAGTGGCGATGGCGTGATGCTCTTGAGTGCTTTTGCAGAACATCCTTTTGAGGGCTGAATCGGCGCCGACCAGGTTGGTGCCGCAGTCAGAGTGCAGGACGCGCGGTATTCCTCTTCTCGCTGCGAAGCGTCGGTATGTAGCGATGAAGCCGTCAGTCGAGTAGTCGCTGACGACCTCGAGGTGCACGGCTGACGTGGTGAGGCACACGAAGACGCAGATCCATCCCTTGGTCGTTTTTGCTCCCCGTCCCTTCCACGTTTTGATGGTCAACGGCCCCGCGTAGTCGAGGCCTGTGTGCGTGAAGGGGCGATGCAGTGAGACCCTGGCTGTGGGCAGTTGGCCCATCAGCTGTTGAGCGCGGATTCCTCGCTGTCGCGCGCACTTGACACAGCGAAGAACGTGCGATTTGACTGGAGCTCGGCCTCCGAGAATCCAGAATGATTGCCGAATGTCAGCGAGCGTGAGCTGCGTGCCTCCGTGGAGCGTCCGGAGGTGCGAGTTGGCAATGACGAGTTCTGTCAGGCGTGAGTGCCTAGGCAGAATAGCGGGATGCTTGCCCTCGGGTGAGAGCGATGATCTGGTAAGCCTGCCTCCGACCCGAATCACGCCTTCGTGATCAAGGAATGCGGTGAGACGGGAGAAGGCATGGTTTGGATTGAGATTAGAGTGCGAGCTCAACACCCTGATCTCGTGGGCAAAGTAGAGCGCTTGCGTTGCTTTGACCCACAGGATTCTTGCGGCGTCGATCTCTTCTGGGGTGAGAATGGTGACGTGGGCTCCGATGGCTTGTTTCCTCAGTTTTGCAACAATCTTGGAGCAGAGGGCGGTGATCCTGATGAGTTTCTGCAATGATGAATACCGATTGATTAAGTCCCAGTGATATTCGAGTTTCGGAGCCGCAACGAAGAGTGCGATTCCCGGACGAACTTCGGGTAGGATGAAGTCGTCAGCGGTGAGTGGTTGACGAGGCCACTTCTCTTGCGGTTCAGTCATCCATGGTGGTCCCGTCCACCATAGCGGATGATTTCGGAGTTGGTGGGTCGTCAGGCCCCTGGAGGGCCCGTCGGCAGGATTTGATGCGCCAGGAACGTATCTCCAGTGAGCAAGTGGGACGAGCTGCTGAATAAGCAGTACGCGGTTCCTGACATAGTCCTTCCACCTTGAGGCGGGTGAGTTGATCCATGACAGAGTTATTTGAGAGTCCGTCCACAAGTGAGTCCGTGAAACTGGTAGCTGGAGTGTCACTTGAGTTCGTCGGATTAGCTTTGATAATAGCAGCGCTGCTGAGAGTTCCAACCTCGGGATGATTAGTTGCTTAAGCGGGGCGACTCGTGTTTTTGCGCAAACGATAGTTGACGAGACGTCAGTGGACGGAGAGTTGACTACTAGGTAGACAACTGCGGACATCGCGAGCTGCGATGCATCGGAGAAGCCATGGAGTTAAACAGTGGAGTTGCTCCACGTGTTGAACCATCGTGGGATGGAAATTTTGGCCAATTGTTGCAAGTCTTCTCTGATAGCGAGCCACCTTGACACGATGGTCGGTGGCAGTGAGTCGTCCCAGCTGATTTTTTGCAGCCACATTTCTTGGAGAAGAACCTTGGCTCGAATCGTAACTGGGGAGATGAAACCAAGTGGATCAAAAATCTGAGCTACCTCAGATAGGATTTGGCGTTTCGTGATTGCCTTTGCGGCCTTGGAAAAGCGAGCTGCGAACGTGAATTCGTCAGTTTGAGCGTTCCATTTTAGCCCGAGTATCTTGGTCGAGCAATCGTCAAATGATATTGTGGAAGCGGGTGCCTCATCTGCGGAGATTGCCGAAAGCAAATCTTGATGCGTTGATTGCCATTTGGCCAGCGGGAACCCTCCCGCGTGGCACAGCTCTTTGAGTTGGTGAGCGATGTCGATTAGGTGTTCGGCGGAGTCAGCTCCGCCGAAAATATCGTCGACGTAGCGTCCCTTGAGCAGCGATGGAATAGCCAAAGGGAAGCGGTGTCCTTCGTCCTCTACGAGTTGCAGAAGGACTCGTACGGCCAAGAAAGGAGCGTCTCTTGTTCCATACGTCACCGTTTTGAGCTTGAAGTGCGTTTCTGTGGCGTCGTCGTTGATCCACAGGATGCGTTGGAGGTCACAATCGTCGTCGTGCACGTTGATTTGTCGGTACATCTTCGTAATGTCCGTTGCGAAGATGTGGCGATGATGACGAATCCACGTGAGCACGTCGGTGATATCCAGAAGCAGATTCTGTCCAGTGTGCATGATGTCATGGAGGGACTGTCCAGATGACGTTGGACAAGACCCATTGAAGACCACCCGTAGTTTTGTTGTAGTGCTGTCGGGTCCGTGGTTCGGAAGGTAAAAAACCCCGTGAGGATGAGCTTGTGCCGATGAACCACCGGATGAGACCCTCAACCCTCCGGCTGGTTGTAAACCAACTGGTGCCAAGGTCATCTCACCAGCGGAGTCACCAACGGTGTGCTCACCTCGATGCGGGAGGTTAGATGATTGTTCGGAGATCTGAATCATGTGGCCGAGAGCTTCATACTCGTGCATGAAGTTCTTGTAGAGTTCTCGGTAGGACTCGTTCTTCTGCAGTTTGCGAAGAGTGCGCTTGAGACAACAGTGAGCTGCGGAGTACGAGTCCCCTAATACTGCGGGTGACGATTTCAGAGGGAGCCGCACCGTGTAGCGGCCCGTGGAATCTCGAGAGTGCGTAGACTTGAAGTGGTTTTCGCACTCTTGTTCTTTATGCGTGAGAGTTCCTTCTGCATCTGACGGCGGTTCCTCTTGAACCCAAAACTTGGAGAGGAGAATTTGCAGCTCATCGTTGCTGGTTTGCGTACCTACGTGGTGGGAAGTGCGCACTGGAGAGTTGAATGAGTGCACAGGGCCCAGGACTAGCCAACCGAAGATTGACAGCTGAGCGATCGGCATTGACGGTGATTGCTTGACGATGTTGGGCTTGATGATCTGCCCGTACACATCGGCGCCGAGAATGAGGTCGACAGCGCGTGGCTCCAAGAAGTCTGGGTCAGCCAGCGTCAAGTTGTTCAGGTGGGGCCACGTCTGCCTAGCGGAGTGGAACGATGGTAGCACCGAGGTCAATTTCCTCAGAATATGAACGTCGACCGATGCTGAGGCGGTGGAATGGAGCGAGCGCAGTGTTATTGTCGCCATTCCTTGCGTTTGAGTTGTTGTTCCTCCTCCAATGCCGATGATCGGGATTGCGGATTGCAGACGACGAACTTTGAGTTTTTGGGCGAGTTGTTCCGAGACGAAGGACAGTTCTGATCCCGGATCGACGAGGACACGCGCTCTCGTGTGTTCGGATAACGAGAGTGCGGTTGCGAGTGCTGTGGCAGGCAGCGTTGTGTGGAGAGTGCAAGGCACGCTAGCGGTTGAAATTTGAGTGCGAGGCACGTCTGCGGTTTTGACGATTGCACCTGTTCCCTACTGCAAGGCTACGGATATTGAGGGCTTCGGCTCGCTTGA
The DNA here is from genome assembly GCA_944452715.1 of Ophion slaviceki. Classification (NCBI taxonomy): domain Eukaryota; kingdom Metazoa; phylum Arthropoda; class Insecta; order Hymenoptera; family Ichneumonidae; genus Ophion; species Ophion slaviceki. The sequence continues at coordinate 41,650,768 of OX101787.1, read as the reverse complement.
TACGGGGGCGCTGAGCTTGCGGCTTGGCTCCTCGTGGAGCATCGTGTGGTGCTTTGCACCGCAGAAGTGACACGTTTTGGTCGACTTGCAGGCGGCCGAGCTGTGCCTGCCAAGGCAGTTGAAGCACAACCGGCAGTTGGACGCGATCTTGCGGCGTCCTGTTGTGTCGAGTGTCTTGAACTTCGCGCACGTAATTATGTAGTGCGACCCGTTACAGCAGTCGCAGTGATATGCGCGCGAGTCGCGAAGCCGTTTAGCAGAGCTCTGTTGTGCGGATGCGTGATGAGCGCTGACCGGCTTGGAAGCGGACAGCGAGCTCGAGGCCATTGGCGTGGTGGTCTCGATCCGTTCGAGTGCTCGAGCTCGAACGGTCAGGAACTCTTCGAGCTTGGTAAAGCTCGGGTACTCGGATGAAGAGCCGAGGGAATTTTCCCAGGCCTCCCGCGTGGCGGTGTCCAGCTGATGGCACACGTGATGAACGAGAATGGCTCCACCTAGATTCTCGACCACTCCCAGTGAATCGAGTGCCTTGCACGCCTCGGAGACTCGGGAGATGAGTGCGAAGAGCCCCTTGGCGGATTTTTTTGTGAGCTTGGGTAGGCTGCACAATTTGTCCAGTTGCGCCTCAATCAGGAGGCGCTTGTTGTCGTAGCGTGCGACAAGCGTTTGCCACGACGGTTTGAGCGAGCTACCCATTAGCGGGTAGTTGGCGATGAGTTCGGCTGGTCCAGCGGACATGCAGCTCCGGAGATAATGGAGGCGCTCGATATCGGAGATTCGAGAGTTTTTCATGATGAGTTCTCCGAACATCTTCTTAAAGCTGGGCCAGTCGGCGTACTCACCGCTGAAGGTCTTGAGTTGGATGTCCGGGAGTTTTGGCTCGCACCTGGACTCCGACGCGGGCTGCTGGCTCGAGTCTGTAGTCACGAACTGAGCGCGCAGTTTGCTGAGTGCTTTTAAGCACTTGCGGTGCAGCTTGACTTCAGTGCCGTGGATGTCGTTCCGGAAATACTCGTGGTCGATGAACTTAGCGGGCCAATGGAGCTCAAAGTACCGATGCGTCTCCTTGAACTCTGCGTGGATGGCCTCGACATTATCGATTTCAACCTGAAGATCCTCCACGGTGTCGAGAGACCAATCATCGACGGATTCATCCAAAATCGACTGGATGCAGTTCAGTCGGCTGATTTGGGTTTTACATTTGACCACGAGGTCAGTCGGAAGCCGAGCGGGTGAGTTTTGGCGGGACGATCTTTCGCCACCAGAGCGCGCTGGCGCAGTTTCAGGTGATGGATCGCTCGAGGTGGTGGGAGGAGCGAGTAGACCCTTGTCGACCGATTCACTTTGAAGCGGCGGGGCCTCTGTCTCAGGCTTCGCTGTGAGGCTCGACGGCGAGCCTTCGTCGACGGTGACCTCGGGCGTCGTGCGGCCGGATGACGGCTTCGACATGGCTAGAGTCTGAATTGCACGACGCGCACTCGAACAACGAAACTCGGGAGACGCGCGACACACGAAACACGAAACTGCGCGGGGTGAGCGCGACACCGCTCAAAATGGCGGTCGAAGTCTCGAGAAACCGAGATCGAGAGCGACGTGCCCACGAGGGCAATGGCCGTCGCGAGCGCGCACACGCGAGGCGGGAAAACCTGGGAGGAATCGCGTTGTTACGATTCACTGCCGCGGTTTGCACGTGCTGTCACGACCAGCGAGAGATGACAGGAGCGCGACACAATCGACAGAAATTCGCGAGAATAGTCCGAACTCGTGAACTCGACGAAGAAAGCTCGAAAATGCGCGGCGAAGCAATGCTGATCGCGAACAATGGCGCGAGACACGCGGCGGCGTGGTCGACAACGCACTTTTACGCTAAGTGGCCAATGACTGTCACCGAGTGCAGTGGTTGGCCACGTCGACATGAGCGAGGGGTGGGAGATTCCCGAGCGCGACACAGTGGTTGGCCGATTCAAACTTGGCAGAGTTGCCACGTGGTCTCGCGACGCACAGAGTTTAGACTCGCGAACTTTTCACACGCACCAACACTCGCGAAATCACAGGTGGCACGATCCGGCTCGAAGGACCAAAAATGTTGCGGAATGAGTGAACTAATGCCGGGATGTTGAGGATCGTGCACACGGTGGTAAATAAAGTCGTTCGAAGACGCGACGTGTTAGCGCGGGATCCGCTTGTCTTTTTATTAAAAGAGTCAGGAGTCAATGTTTTTTTGATTGTTGCGGGTGAACGAGCGGTTTTAACAATAAAGCGAAGCGGTGTAGACAATGTCGGAGATCGTGCACTGATTTTACTGATCTCGTGGCGATATCTCACGACTGGAGAAAAATGGCCGGTTAAGTGGAACTTTGATGACGCACGCGGTCTTGGCCAGGCCACGCGGTGCGCTTACAACTACGAAAATGCGATGTAGACTTGGCGGGTAGCGATTGCGTCTTATACGTCAATCGTGCGGGTGACGAGTGCCGAGTGCACACGTTAACTCACATTACAATTAGAGATTGCGGTGCGGGTTTAACAGCGGGTGCGGTTAAAAGAAAACTTGGACGAGACCAGCAGTGAAGTGTCGCAGAGCACGGTCAGAACGAAACAGAAAGATGAAGATGGCCGCTCTCGCGTGCCGGCCGGCACACGTCCAACAGAGCATGCGCTCTGAGGCGAGGTGAGAGCGCCCACGAGGTGCTGCCTTGGCGCGATCGGGAAGCTCGCCCCGCTTGTAAGGCGAGGCGGAATCCCGAACACACTCATTGACCTCCTTTTCAGCACTTGCTAGTTCAGTTTATTTTGTACGTTGGATAGGATGTTTCCTTCTTCTTTTTTTTTCCAGTTGTGTAATGCAAAGTTGCGGATCCCCAATTGCGGGAATCCCACCGCTGCCACCAATGTTGTGCCCCGGCTTCTAACGATGCGCTGAGAGCACGGAATTTCACTCTCGAGTAAGTTGACACCGTGGATTGTCGGATGCTCGAGGGCGAGGGTATGCCGGGACTTTTCCCGTTCCGAGTAAATCTCCAACTCGGGATATTGCAACTTGAACAACTTATATTTTATTTAAAATTAGGCAACAATATTACAATTCTTTTTTATGTCTTGAGACCGACCTCCTCGGCTTCTGGCCGAAGACTGCCTTTCGATTGATTCTTTCGGCTAATTGTTAACTCGGGTTTTCGCAACCAATCGTTCGAGAACGTTCGAATCGTTCGACTGTGATTCAACGTTTTTCCGGCTGAGTCGAGCGGAATATCGGGCTTGTGAAATAACGGGCTCGATATCGTCGCATGGGGTCTTTGAACCTCATGCATTAGCAATATGAAAATTCCTGTCTTTTCAGGGCACAACACATACAACAGTCGAAGAGTGTCATCGTACATCCTGTGCCGATTTATGGTTGTCCGATATAAATATAAATATATTTTTTTAAGTACTGGCGAGTTCTAGTGCACATAAAAACATATTTGAAGGGTAGCCAGACGATTCAGAAACACGAGATTTTTTTTTTATGGAAGGTGTCGAATATTACAATCCAGTGATGTTCTATCCCACAATGTGCTGATTGATTAGGTCTACTTTTTTACCTAATAGAGTCGTCCAGTAAACATGACAACATGAGTGAGAAGGAGCCAGACGCGTCGGACACGCGAAATAATTTTTCTGATCGAAAGTGTATCATACGAAAGTACAGCAATCTGACCTCTCATCCCATGTTGACTGATTGTTGTTTAATGGTTTATTTTGAGGACTAGAGAGCTTTAGTACACATAAAGCCACATAAAAGAAATAGCCAGAAGCTTCAGCAATAAAGCATGTTTTTTCTTTTTCTGAAAGCTGTACCATACAACAATCAAGAAGTCTTACCCCTCATCCCTCGCCGATTCATTGTTGTCCAATATTTGTTTTTGAAATACTGGCGAGTTCTCCTACACATAAAGACGTATATTCAAGCTCCACCACATAAAAATCGAGCAGTGGTAGCTTCCGTCCCTTTATCACTTCTCGTTGTCTGGCACTTCTTTACAGTACTGGACAGTTACAGTACACACAGAAAGATGGCTGAAAAGGAGCCAGAGGCTGGAGAGGCGCGAAATAATTTTTTTCGTGGATGATCTACGGAAGAAAAATCAGGCATTGTCACCTGTCGTCCCATGATGACTTATTGTAGTCTAATAATTTGTTTACAGTACGAGGAAGGTCCCGCACATATAAAAACATATGTGAGAAGTAAGTAGAAGCTTCAGACACAGTGAATCGATTTTTTTATTGAACCTGTACCATACAACATTCGAATCGTGTTCTATCTTCCTCACTGTCGATTTATTGAGACTAATTTTGTTCAACTACTAGAGACTTTTAGAATACGCAAGATCCGATGTCAAAGGGAGCCAAAAATTTCGGTCGAACGAGATAATTTTTTTGATCGGACGTGCATCACACGACGGTACACCAGTCTGACCTCTCATCCCTTGTTGACAGGTTGTTGTCCTATCATTTATTTAGCGTACTAGAGAGTTTCAGTATACATGGAGACATATGGAAGAAGTAGCCAGAAGCTTTAGAAATAGAGAACGATTTTTTTCCAGAAAGTATCCGATACAACAATCGAGGAGTGTGATTTCTCATCCCTTGCCGATTCATTGTTGTCCAATATTTCGTTTTGAAATACTGGCGAGTTCTCCTACACATAAAGACATATGTCAAGAGTAGCCAAACGCTTCAGACACACGAATTTTTTTTTTATTCAAGCTGTACCACACATCAACCGAGCAGCGGTACCGTTCCTCCCTTGACGATTTCTCGTTGTCTAGCACATCTCTAGAGTACTAGAGAGTTACATAGAGTACACACAGAAAGATGACAGAACTTGCTATAAGCTTGAGAGGGGCGAAACAATTTTTTTCATGGAAGTTGTACGGTAGAACAATCGAGCAGTGTTACCTGTCATCCCTTGACGACTTATTGTTGTCTATTTTTTTTTACAGTACGAGGAAGGTCTCGTACATATAAAAACATAGGTGAGAAGAAACTAGAAGCTTCAGACACGGGAAATCTTTTTTTCTTTTACTAAACCTGTACCATACAACATTCGATTCTTGTTCTATGTCCCTCTCTGCCGATGTATTGAGAATGATATTTTTTTCAACTACTAGAGAATTTTAGAACAGGAAAGAACAGATGTCGGAAGGAGCCAAAATTTCGGACGCACGAAATAATTGTTTTGATCGAAAGTGTATCACACGGCGGGACACCAGTCTGAGCTCTCATCCCCTGTTGACAGATTGTTGTCTAATCATTTAATTAGCGTACTAGAGAGTTTCAGGACATATGGAAGAAGTAGCCAGAACCTTTAGAAATAGGGAACGATTTTTTTCTGGAAAGTATCCCATACAACAGTCGAGCAGTGTGATTTCTTAGCCCTTGCCGATTCATTGTTGTCCAATATTTATTTTTCAAATACTGGCAAGTTTTTCTACACAAAACGATGTATGTGAGAAGTAGCCAAAAGCTTCAGACACACCATTTTTTTCAAACCCCACCTCACAACAATTGAGCAGTGGTACTTTTCCTCCCTTCATGACTTATTGTCTAGCACTTCTCTATAGTACTCGAGAGTTACAGTACACACAGAAAGATGACAGAGATCTAGCCATAACCTTGAGAGGCGCGAAATAATTTTTTCATTAAAGTTGTACTGGCTAACATTCTCCACATATACTGTATCTTTCTATTATATATTGTTAATATACTTTTATATTATTTTTCCGTACAACGAGAACTTGGCGCCTTTTCTTTTTCCACCTACACCCGATCTTCCGGGTCCCTCTTAAACATCGTTGGTCCTTCGACCCGGATCTGGTGGGAGATTACGTGCCAGTTCTTCACTCATTACTGGATGAATCGGGACTCGGTGAGTTTTTCGCGAGTGTAAACCGAAGCTCGCAAAAGTTTTGCTCAGCGAAGACGCCACACGGCGCGTTTGCTCGAGTTCGAATTTTTAACGGCTTTGTTTCACGTGTCTAGTGCGCGCTCTCTCACTCTCATTCCGCCATACGCGGCGTCTCTCGGGTATATTACGCGTCGATAGTGCGCGCTCTCTCCTTCTCAGAGATAAATGCTCTCATTGGCTTTTAGTCAGTGTCTCGCGGGCTTCGTACAGTGTGAATCGTGCGTTCTCTCTCAGATACACTTGACAGACACACAAGTGAAAATTTACGCGCAACGCTTGGGATCCTCTCATTGACAATCATACGCGTCACAATTTTCGGGACATCTTCCTCGGAGAGGTGCTACGCTCACGAGACACGTGCTCAGGTTCACGTGACGGCCACTCATCGGATTTTTGGACTCAACAGGCCCCGGGCACTTGAACGGTACGAAAAGCTGCTTCATCGAACATTTCGTGAGTTTTTATCAAGAAATCTCTCGAGTCCGTTTCAGTGTCGAGTAATTGACATTCGGGCGTTACGAGTGCACTTGGCTTGTGAATTGCGAGTTCGTGTGGACATTTTTCGGTCATTTTCGTGTCCGCGCAGTGACTTTGGCCATTTTCGGTCACTTTCGGTTGGGCGTAGCGATATTGGACATTTTTGATCATTTTCGGGTTCGCGTAGTGACATTTGATCATTTTCAGTCACCCTTGGTCCCAAGTGTACAGGCCCAATGGTCTTTGGCCATTTTCGGGTTCGCGTTGTGACGTACGGACATTTTCGGTCTCCTTCGGGTGTGCGTAGCGACATTGAACATTTCCGGTCACTTTCGAGTGTGCGAGTGTCTTTGGACATGGTCGATCATTTTCGGGTTCGCGTAGTGACGTACGGACATTTTCGGTCACTTTCGGGTTTGCACAGTGATTTCGGACATTTTCGGTCACTTTCGGGTTTGCGCAGTGATTCCGGACTTTTTCGGGAATTATATCTCACAAGAAGTCGAACTCTCGCACGCGTTCAGCTCATCGGAGTTTTTGATCACTCACCGATCGAGTTTCCGGAAATTTTGGACAGTTCTTGTTTCAAAGAATCGTTTTCGATCATTTTCGGGTTTTACACATCGAGTGGGTTCGGGAGTTGTGGAACATTGTATCAGCTAATCGACTTCGAGATTTTTCGGGCGTTACCCATCAGTAGTGCTTCGGAGATTTCGGACGGGTTCTCAGCACAACACTCGCGGGTGTTTCGTCTTTTCTCAGTGACGGGAACGCGTAAGCCTCGCGCTTGGTGTCCAGTTCGGATTACCTACGAGTAATTCGAGGGCAAGATGTCGGACAGCGAGGAATACGCCGTTGCTGCGGATCACATGGTCGAACCGGAGAACCTCCTGATCCCGGAGCCTTCGGCAAGCGCAGCCGCGCCGTCGAAACGGGAAGCAACGGTGACTGAGCCGAAACGAGAGAAATCTCCTGCGGCCTCACGCAGTACCTCTCGAAATCGGTCTCCTGCCGGTCGGGATACAACCTCATCAACGCGGGATGGCGTGAAGGGACGAAGCGCGCGATCTGCACGTCCCAAGGTGGCTACGCAGGAAGCTCGGGTCTCAATACTGCCGGACGTGCTCGGGAACCTCACTCGAGGGTCATCAGAGCCTCTCTCATTGGAGGAGGTCGAGGAGACCAGACAGTCAGGTTTGGCATTCTGGGAAACGTTTGCCACCGTCCAGGACGCGCTCTCTGAGCAATTTCCGGACGAGCCGCTAGTCCAGGCATACATCGAGGCAGACCAATACACGCGGGCCTACACTCGCCGTATTGAGGTTTGCCAAGGGTTGACGAAACTTCGGGTAACCCTCAACGCAGCCTCCGCAACGGAATCGGGATCTACTCAACCGGGCACATCGGCCTCATTGGAACTTCGAACTCCACTTCCGAAGATCTCGCTACCAAGGTTTTCGGGAGAATACTCGCAATGAGTCCCGTTTCGGGACATGTTCACAGCGCTCGTTCGGGAGAACTCCAAAATAACCAATGTTGAGAGGATGCATTATCTTCTCACCGCGGTTACGGGAGAAGTATCAAAGCTCATTTCGAGCTTGCCAATCACCGGGGCCTCACTCAACACGGCATGGAACACGCTCCTCGAGTGTAACAACAACAAGCGCGCACTGGTCTCAGCTCATCTGGACGCCTTACTGGGTACGGAAACGGTCTCACCATGCTCAGCAAAGGAGCTCCCTCAAGGCGGCGTACAATGCACTCGAAGCTTTGGGAGGTCCAGTGCGCCACTGGGACTGGGTCATCGTACACGTCGTCTCGAGGAGACTCGACGCTCATCTACGGGAAGCTTGGGAGCTCAAGGCGGGACGATCGGACGAGCCTCTCCCGCTTTCGGATCTCCGGGATTTTCTAACCAATCGAGCTCGAGCTCTCGAGAACGTAGAAACTTCACGTTCTCAGAACAAGTCAACGGGCAAGGACTCATCATCGGGAACTTACGCCTCACGGGTACACGCAGTCTCATCGGGGCCATCCATTTCGCGGCCTTCTACATCGGGACCGGCTTCATCGGGTGCATCCACATCATCATCCAGGTACGCATGCTCACTTCATCGTGGCGTGCCCGAGCTTTCGGCAGCTCTCAAACGAGGCAAGACGGGAAGAAGTCATCAACGCTTCCGGGGTTTTCAACTCTGCTGGCCACGGGCTTGGCAGATCTCGAATTAGCATTCGGGGCGACTCATCGGGTACGAATGCTAATCGATAACGGATCGGAGCTCAACTTTGTTTCGGAGAAGTTGGCGAGACAACTCAAGTTTCGCCAGGACAACGCGGCCATTCCTATCATTGGGATTAGCGGGACTCATTCGGGGTTGACTCGAGGCGCAGTCACCTGCACTTTACATTCAGTAAACTCAAGTCATGAAATGAATGTTCGAGCGTTCATTTTACCTAAGAAAATGCCTATCCTTCCGTCCTTCTCAACATCCGGATTACATTGGTCTCATTTGGACGGGCTGCAATTAGCAGACCCATATTTTCTCTCACCACGGGCGATTGACTTCATCTTGGGAGCAGGCACATATTCTCAATTTATTCGTTCAGAAATTCGAAAAGGAGCAGACGGGACTCCTATAGCGCGGAATTCGATATTCGGGTGGTTCGTTCTTGGCCCAATCGCTAATCAGGCTTCACGTTCGGGATTGTCTCACCAAGTTTCGGTAGATCACAACTTCGAGGAAGTTCGGGATCTCCTTACTCGATTTTGGGAACAGGAAGAGGCTCCCGTCTACCTGTCCTTCATTTTATGACTGAAGAGCAGGAATGTGAGTCTCATTTTGTACGGACTCACTGGCGGGATTCAACGGGAGCGTATATCGTTCGATTGCCGATAATGTCGTCTACGAGTCAACTCGGGGACTCGTACGGTTGGGCAGCCCAGAGCCTGCAAAGGCTATTACGACGACAATCACGGGACACCTCATATCAGAAACTATATTCAGAGTTTTTGCAAGAATATGAGGAACAGTCTCATATGATACGGGCTTCATGTGCGCTTTCTCAGAACTCACGGGTTTATTACCTTCCTCACCACGGGGTGCTGAAAGAATCGAGCACTACAACGAAATTGAGGGTTGTTTTTAATGGGTCAAGCGCTACGAAGACGGGAGTATCGCTCAACGACATTTTGCACACGGGTGCGAAATTGCAACGGGACATTTCAGACGTTCTATTATGGGTACGACGACATCGATACATCTTTGCAACTGATCTTACGAAGATGTTTCGTCAAATTCAGGTTCATCGGGACGATTGGGATCTACAGCGGATATTGTGGGTCCGTCAACACGGGAACATAATTGCTTACCGACTCACAACGGTCACATACGGAACAAGGCCAGCTCCGTTTCTCGCCGTTCGCGTTCTTTTGCAATTGGTGGACTAGGGCGACAAGTATCCCGAAGCGGTCGCTCCTCTTATAATGGGGCGATACGTGGACGATATTTACGGGAGAGCTGATCAGAGTTCGGATCTCATCAGACAGGCACATCAACTCACTGGGATTTGCAGGGCGGGCGGCTTTCCACTCGCCAAGTGGCAAAGCAATCATCCAAAGCTTCTCACCTCAATCGGGGTCGACATCAGCACAGAAAATTCTCACTCGGTTAAGAATTGCGAGACAAAGGTACTCGGACTTACATTCATTCCAGCCACGGACGTGTTTAAATTCACAACACTTCCACTCTCAACCGGGAACAAGATCACAAAGCGAGCTATTCTATCTGAGGTTGCCCAGCTCTATGATCCCTTGGGATTTCTCGCACCAGTCGTGATTCGAGCGAAAATACTCTCGCAATATCTGTGGCTGGAGAAACTCGGTTGGGATGACGACGTCTCATCTCGAGTCCACGACTCGTGGCTTACGTTTCGTCGGGAATTAGCGGATCTGGGAAAGATTTCGGTTCCGAGATGGATTCATCTCACTCCTTCGTCATCCGTGCAGATACACGAGTTTTCTGACGCTTCACAACTCGCAATGGGAGCGATTGTTTACGTTCGGGTATCGGGACCAGAATTAGCAACACGGCTTACGATGGTTTGCGCAAAAACTAAGGTGAGATGACGCGTGTGGTCTGTGTGATCGATGAGGAAAGAATGAGAGAGAGAGAGTGAGGGAACAGTCGCGCGATCACGCGATCGATGAGAGGAAACGCCCCGATAAGTGGCGCCATCGACGACAGCCACGAGAGGATCCCGACGTGACTCACTCGTCTAATTCCCGCAGAAAATTATGAACAATTCGGGAATTACGAATGGCTCGTAATTCCTGAACATTCCGCCGGCTATCGGCAGCAGTGCTGTCGATGTATTGAGACCCGGATGAGATTGGAAGTCGGGCCAATTTGGCAATAGGCCGCTTGAGCGTGGTGGTGGCAGTCTTGATAGTAACGACCCGTAACTATTGTACTGTTTCAAACCAATATACGAGGTGACAAAAAGGCTGCGTCACATCTGACCCGACGACAAAATATCCGCGACAAAATATCCGAGGACAAAATATCCGAAAGACAAAATGTTCTCATGACAAAACATCCGCGATGCTTGTTAAATTTAAGAAAAAAATCGAAAACAGGTTTTTTCAGAACTAGGCATGATTAAAAAAATTTTAAAGTTGGTGTACAAAAACTTTTCATGAATTTTTTTTACCAAAACTTAAAAAACTTACCAAAAAAATGAGTTGGCAAAAAACTGTTAAATGGTTTTTTTCTTTAAAAAAAGATTAGTTTTGAAAAAGCCGTTTTTGTAACCCTAATAACCATTGCAAAAAATATCGAGAATTAATCGCACAAACGTTCTCAGATCGAGTAGTGAACACAGCTTGGGGGTATCAACTTTCAACTAATGCCATTAAAGATGAGTGAAATTATATTGTGCAAAGGTCGAGTCGTGTAAAAAATGAGTCAGTATTGTTTTTTGAAATGTTTTACAAATTTTCGACAACCAAAAAAAATCAAAATTTCCTTTGACATTATTCGATTTTTTTTATTTATTGAATTGAACAACTAGTACAAAGTTGGTGAAAAAGTCGAAAAAATGGCCTTCCTATTTTGATGGTGATTACACGATGTTTAGGAACAATACACTTGTTTCTTCAATTCATTTGAAAAAGTTCGATGAATCGGTGCGGAGAAACGGTTCGATGATCATTTTGAAAATTTACGAGGCAATTGAGGGTACATTAAGCTGAAAAAACCCTGGCAACATTAGTCTCTTCATCAATATTTGTAAAGTATTGTTAGATTTACTGAAAAATAATGAAAAGCAAGTTTTTCGTATTCTCTTTCAAATTAATAATAAGGGGAAAAAGAGTCTTTTTTTTCTCAAAAATCGATGAAAAGGTCTTGTAGGAAATTGATTCAAGTTTTTAAAGCTGCGCTTCAATTCCCTGTGTGATCATTGGTTGCTGAGATATCGATGATCAAAGACAAAAGGAAATTGTTTCCTTCAGGGTCGGATATCTCAGCAAAAATTGACGTAGAGAGACAAAAAACAAATTAAAGCTGAATAAACATGCAAAATGACTTAAGCATTGATTTATCTGAAAAAAAATTCCAAGCCCGTGGACCCTTGAAAAAAAAAACAAAAAATTCTTTCGCCATTTACTATGATTGCGCGATAACTGCAGCTCACAATAATTGTTTGCCAAAAGATCTCAAAACTAGAAACTAGAAGCTTCGAAATGCTTTTTTTAATCTGGATACGACCATATTTCACATTTATACAGCGCACCTAAAAAACACTAAACAAATTGTAAAAATGTTCTGTTCCTTTAATTTTTTGGAGTAGTGTATGTCATCATTTCACTTCAATGGGGTCTTAGGATATCTTAATATTATTATTTGCAACTGTGAAAAATGGTATACCCTAAAATGTTTTCCGAACAGAATTGTTACGCATTCGAAAGGTTATTAAGATCTTCGCAACTTTATTGAGATCTTCGCAATGTACGATGGGTTGACCAACGTCCATCATGTTTTGCCTACTTCATGAACACTTTTGGGGTGCTGAACCTATTCCTTAAGTACTTTTCAAAAGCTTCAACATTTAGGAAAGAAAGACGGATGTACCGATCTATTTAAAATGTTGAGAGCTTGTAGCTGACATCATAAGTTTCTAAAAACATGGGAACATTATCCTTTCTGTAATTATTCGCAAAAGTCCAGGTGATTTACCAAGAGAACAAAATAGTAACTATTGTACTTTTTCAAACCAATATACCAGGTGACAAAAGGCTGCGTTACATCTGACCCGACGACAAAATATCCGAGGACAAAATATCCGAAAGACAAAATATTTTCATGACAAAACATCCGCGAAACAAAATCCTAAATCTCGTCCGCCACATCAACGGGGTCGGGCGCAAAACACCTTTGTGGGGTGTGTGAGATAGTGGGGTGGGGGCAAAATACGAATTTCTTCATTGCCCCCAAACAAACAAACCAAACCCAACAAACCCAAACATATCCGCCACATATTAATAATGAATCAAAGATGTATGCGGCCGTGTAGATGATAAGAGATCGTTGAGGATTCGGCTTCGGTCCGGCCAATGTAGGTTTTCCAAGGTCGATGATGGAAATAAAGAGGTGTTTTTACGTTTCGGCCCTTTGGTTCGGATCCTCTTCAGAATTTATATTTTTCTGTATAAATGACGATACACAGTTTTTTACAAATCACGTTTGAGAGAGTTATATATGTGAACGTTGTATGTTATGATTCGGTAATCTTAATGTTATGTCATTTTGTGTAATAATCATGTTAGTTCTGTTTTAATTACAGCTATATAAATATAATATGGATGATTTCCTGTATTACGTTGCTTATTTTTATGTATATGTAAAGGTGTGTGAAATGTACGATGTGTGAGAACGAGGGTTATTATGTTATAGAAATATAAAGAAATGAAATATGATCACTAACTAACCTCGAAGTTGTTGGTATTTCAGGTTTTCCACACATTTCGGCAGGATATTTCGAAAAACATTATTTATGGACGTAAATAGTGTTTAGAAGGAAGATGCTCAATAGATGGAGATATTATCGTTCAACGTAATACAGGAAATCATCCATATTATATTTATATAGCTATAATTAAAACAGAACTAACATGATTATTACACAAAATGACATAACATTTAGATTACCGAATCATAACATACAACGCTCATATATATAACTCTCTCAAACGTGATTTGTAAAAAACTGTGTATCGTCATTTATACAGAAAAATATAAATTCTGAAGAGGACCCGAACCAGAGGGCCGAAACGTAAAAACACCTCTTTATTTCCATCATCGACCTTGGAACACCTACATTGGCCGGACCGAAGCCGAATCCTCAACGATCTCTCTCTCACATATTAATAATTTTCCTCCTTTTTGTGATTGAATAAATTTTAATGGCATGACTGTACACTTGACATGGAATAAATTTCAACGGCACGACTGTACGCTTTAAACTGTATATAATATCGGCAGATATTTTGTCTTGCGGATATTTTGGCATGAGGATAAAACACCTTCGTGGGGTGTGTGAGATAGTGGGGTGGGGGCATGATACGAATTTCTTCATTGAACCCAAACAAACAAACCCAATCAAACAAACTAAAATAAACAAAAAACCCAAACAAACCCAAACATATCCGTCACATGTTAATAATTTTCCTCCTTTTTATGATGGAATAAATTTCACCGGCATGACTGTACACTCGACATGGAATAAATTTCAACGATATGAATGTACACTTTAAACTGTATATAATATCGGCAGATATTTTGTCTTGCGGATATTTTGTCATGAGGATATTATATCCTGCGGATATTGTGTCGTTGGATATTTTGTCGCGGATATTTTGACGTCGGGTCAAAACGCGTGTTACCGACAAAAATGTATTAAAAAACAACAATCTGTTCATCTAGAGAATTTACATAATTTTCCAACACTGTTTTTCCATTTTCCGTAGTGACCTCGCAACGTTTCCGTTGCGAGGTCGATGTCTCCGATTTCGATGAAATTTGGCATGCTTGTAGAGTGCGTTAAATTAGGCGACACGGATTTTTTTTATATCGGCGGAACCCGATTTTTAAGGGTTGAAACGCACCCCTGAAAATTGTGTTTTTCGTTTTTAGTCGATAACGTTTTAACGGTACGGGATATGGAAAAATTTCAAATTGCAACAATGTTTATTTTGTTTGTGTTCTATCGATACACAATTTCTCGTTTTGGCCGAACGTCACTCTTAAAGGGTCAACGCAGCCTTAAAAGCTCTGTTCTTTCGATAGCTCGTGAACGGGCCGAAATAAAAATAAAGTTCGAAGGGAAAAAATGTTGTATTCTTCGACTACTAGACGGTCATGATGATAATGATGAGTACAGCAACAAATGGCGTGTTGTTTAATGCAATAATTCGTAAATTACTAGTGAAAAATCACTCTTCAGTTTTCCACAAATATGGGCGCAGGCAAGGCTCGCAATCACGGACTGACTTCGTGCTTCGGGAAGCAACTGGCTTACAATTGTATATTTACGAAGAAATTCCACTCCGCTCACCGTATCGAAAGCATTATCTGCAAAGATTACAGCGTTTTCGGGTTGCTGCTGAAAGTCACGAACAAAATGATGCAACCATTTTTCTGAGCTTATAAAGCAGCATAATTTACTCTTTAGCTTTAGCTTTAATTTCATAAACAGCAGAACCAATAAAGGAAAGAAATAAATCTTCGCAAAGAGCGATTACGTTGCAAAGAGCGGGTACCCCAGGATAACCTTTAAATCGCCTTATTAAAGATTAATAGCAGTTCTGGTAATAGCGTGTGCCGTCGTTATTTTTTTCGTGTGTACTTATCAATTGGGTTTCGAGTCATTTAAATTCACCAACGACCATTATTGCTGTAGTTACGACGGAGAAGCCAGCCACATTTTGAGTTCCAAATACGAATAAAAATGTACGTTAATCCGGTGAATGTTATTCAACTTCTATCCATAGCGATAAGTGCTATGAATTTGCCACGCACTCCAATCACCGAACAGGAAAAACTTTTAAGTGAGGATCTAGAAAACATGATAATTGAAGCGATGGATCAACCTATGAAAATGGAAGTCGAAACTGGTTTGGATTTTCTTTCACCAAATGAAATTCATGAAGCAGCCGCAATAGAAGATGACAGTGAAGGGGATTGGCACGGACAACGATATCTATATCCAAAAATTGATGAAAATGTATGTACCCAAGATATAGAAGAATTGAGTTAGGAATACAAGACAAGAACTGTTGATTACTTGAGATCTGGGGCAAATGAGAATAGAAAGTTATCATCTCTTCAAACGAAATTCAAAAAGGTATTATAAAATCAGAACCGCAGTTACGCCGGTGGGCCCATAGTATAAATAAGGATAGCACCTACAAAGAAAAGTTGACAAAATAGCTCACTACACGTTAAACAATTTTAATGATGCTTTGGACAAAAGGCTGCCTGTCCATGATACAGATCTTCGACGATGGGCCTTACGTGCACGAGAAATTGGTGCGCAACTAAGTTCCCGGGTTTCACACATGGATGTCGCTAGCGATACATGTAATCGGCATACAGGTCTGAAATTGGGTGTCTTTATAGCCTGGACATCTGTTAAGAATAAACCAGTCGTAATATAAACAAATATCGCAACACAACGACCTTTTTTCTAACCACGAAAATGTCAAAGTTTGTGCCGAATAAACAGCATTTGCGGGATGCATTGCTTTTCTGCTTCAACCTACAAAACAGCAGCTGAAGCACGTCGGTTACTTGAGGAGGCCTACGACGAACATATACTATCAAAAACAACGTGTGAAGATTCGTTCAAGCGGTTCAGAAGTGGCGATTTTGAGAGTGGGGATAAGGAGCCCTCGGGAAGACCGAAAACATTTGCGGACACCGATCTGCAAGCGTTATTGGATGAAGATGACACTCAAACAGAAGATCAACCTGCCGAGGCATTAAATGTGACTCAGCAATGTATTTCGAAACGTTTGCACGCCATGGGAAAAATTCATAAGAAAGAAAAGTGGGTGCCGCATGAGTTGACTGAAAGACAAACGGAAAATCGAAGAGCCGATTCCGAAATTTTGCTTTTGCGGCAGAACAGGAACAGTTTCCTGCATCGAATTGTTACTGGCGATGAAAAATGGATATATTTCGAGAATCCCAAATGCATAAAATCGTGGCTTTCACTTAGCGAAGCGTCAACATCGACGGCACGGCCAAATCGCTTGGGAAAAAAGTCAATGCTCCGCGTTTTGTGGGACCAGAAAGGAATCGTGTACTATGAGCTGCTGAAACCGGGCGAAACTGTCAATGGGCATCGCTACTGACATCAACTAATCAATTTGAACCACGCATTGCTCGAAAAACGGCCAGAATGGGACACGAGACACGAACGTGTGATATTGCAGCACGACAACGCTCCGTGCCATCGCAGTTCCATCGTCCAGGACACCATAAAAACACTGAAATGAGATCTGCTACCGGCACCCGCCGTATTCGCCAGACCTGGCACCTTCAGACTATCACTTATTTCGGTCGGTGGTGCATGGCTTGGGTGGGCTACACTTGGCCAATTACGATGCAGCACAAAATTGGTTGGACGAATGGTTTCAGTCCGAAGACACGTCTTTTTATCGTCGCGGTATTTATGTATGGCCAGAGAGATGGCAAAAATGTGTAAATAGCGAGGGACAATACTTCGAATGAACCATTTTTTGTATTTGTCTTGAAATTTTCGATTTTTTATTGGTCGGAAAAACCCGGAAACTTAGTTGCGCACCTAGTAGAAATGCCAGCCGTAAATTTCCAAGCATCCGCTTCTTGGCTAAGGACACTTAAAAACCAACATGGAATTGTGTCACTTAAGATGACTACATATGTAACAAAACAACAATTATTAAACGCTGATATACTTCAAAACAAAGCCTCAACGTAGCCAACGTTGGGGCTGGAAACACATTTAATTCTGATCAAGGTGGATTCAATTTAGAGCTACATACATTGGCCGCACATTGGCGAAAGAAGGGCAGAAATTCGTTGAGACAGTACAATCGGAAACATCAACAACACACAGTTATACTATACTATTGATTTCTGCGAGTGACAAGCTTTTGGTACCTATGTTAATCGTTTTAAACGAACCTACTGGCAAATTTGGTCCTCGAGTAGAAGAAACTATGTTCAGAGCCGAAAATATATTTCTATTGGCTTCGAAATCTGGAAAATTGACGACTAATCATTTCAAGCGTTGGTTTCAAGAAGTATATATTCCCAATACGAGTCCAAAATCGGTAATACTCCTGGATTCTTGGAGCGGTCAATGTCCAACTGCATTTAAAGAAATGGATATGCAAGGGAAAGATATTAAAGTTTTAACCATTCCAGCAGGTAAATATATTGCGCTACTTCCATTAGTTCTGTAGACAATTAGTTCATATGATAATTAGTAATTCCTGCAGGTACAACTGGAGTGATACAGCCCCTTGATGTTTATGGCTTCCGTGTATGGAAAAACTTCGCCAAACACTTTTCTGACGCAGTAATATTATACAATTACAACGTCAATCTGCATTTAAGAGACGATATTGTTAAGTTAGAATCTCTTACACACAACCAGTTTTCTTCCCCACGGTTTACAAACCTTTTCAAATATGCGTGGTACAAAAGCGGTTACGAAGAAGAAAGACCACCAAACTTCGAAAATCCGGTAGAATTTTGCTTTTCACAAAATGTACCGAGATGCGATATATACGGCGAAGCAGCTATTGTCACTTGTGCATGGTGTGAGAAATCTCTTTGTTTCAAACACTTTTATCATGACTGTCATTATTGTAATAAGTAAAACTTTTAAAAAGTAAAAAAAGAACGCCAAGTAATAAAATGCCCCCGAAAACATTATTGCTTGTTTGACCATATACAAAATTCTGATTTATCTTGAAATATTTTTAAATTCTATTTAACGAATTCTTTTATTATATTTTTTCAATTAAAATGTACAAAAAAAGTAAAATAACTTTTTATAAAATAGCCAAGCAAGTTTACTAAAAACGTAAACAAGATTGTTAAACCTTAGAACTAATATTTTCCTAAATATTTCATTTTTATTTTAAAAATCACATTGCTATTATAACAAGAAATTGGTATTACCATTATATAAAAATACAACGTATTTAACGGGTGCAATGGTCTAGTAGTTAGCGTGCTCGCCACTAAACCAGCGGACCGGGAGGTCCCGGGTTCGAATCCCAGTCGCGTAAGTTTCGTCGTGAAATGTTTTTCTTCGGCATTTCGCGGCGAAATAAGACTAGTTCCACGACTGGGGGGCGAACTCGATGGCCGGCTGTATTGGTATAGGTTTTCCGCAGTTTCCCTATACCCATGACAGAAATGTCATGATGAATATAATACAGAGGAGGAAGTCGGCTGCGGCCGCAAGAGGGGGGAACAGGGAGAAAGATGGAGAAAAAAAGGAGTAAACAGTAGAGGAAAGAACGGTCATAATGAGGGGAAGAATAGGTAACGAACGCGAAAAGCGTGTACCTAAGGAAAAAAAACCAATACAACGTATTTACCACATAAGTACACTGGAAATGCTGTGCAACGACTTGGCGTGCATGGTTAAGAGAAAAAGCTCGGGAAGATACACAATATATATATAACCTGTAACAACACATCAACTGCCAGTGTTATTAGCAATGCGATTTCCTGCACCTTGCGCTAGTGTGATTCGGACAAGATAACATTGATATATAGTATTATCGGTGTATATATCGGTCCACACAATTCACGTGAACGTGTTAGAGCTACGTTATATCCACTATTGACAAATATTCGACTGTACTCGGAAAAACCATCGAATATAGCGCAATGAGTATCAGGAGAGATACTCAGACATTTCGTCTTTCACCAGCAAGACGACGGTACCGTAATTCGACCTTTAAACTTGCCGATGCTGTGGCTTAGAGACGGATACAATACACAAAAAGACGGATCAATACACAAAAGTATATACGAAATATATTTCATGTAATGTATAAAGTTGTCTGATAGAGGAGAAAGTATATACTTTTATATATCATATTAAATTATGCATAAAAAAAGGTTTAACGTATCGTGTCGTCTAGGGAAACATCACTGATTTGATCCATACTTTGCGGGAAAAATTTGATTTCCAGTTGCATAACAAATTGCGGCAGTCTATGTTTTTCCAACCTGAGAGTTAAGTAGTTGGAAAGACGAAATCCTTCGCCGAGCTTTTTTTCTTAACCATGCACGCCAAGTCGTTGCACAGCATTTCCAGTGTACTTCTGTGGTAAATACGTTGTATTGGTTTTTTTTTCCTTAGGTACAAGCTTTTCGCGTTCGTTACCTATTCTTCTCCTCATTATGACCGTTCTTTCCTCTACTGTTTAGTCCTTTTTTTCTCCATCTTTCGCCCTGTTCCCCCCTCTTGCGGCCGCAGCCGACTTCCCCCTCTGTATTATATTCATCATGACATTTCTGTCATGGGTAGAGGGAAACTGCGGAAAACCTATACCAATACAGCCGGCCATCGAGTTCGCCCCCGAGCCGTGGTACTAGTCTTATTTCGCCGCGAAATGCCGAAGAAAAACATTTCACGACGAAACGTACGCGACTGGGATTCGAACCCGGGACCTCCCGGTCCGCTGGTTAAGTGGCGAGCACGCTAACTACTAGACCATTGCACCCGTTAAATACGTTGTATTTTTATATAATGGTAATACCAATTTTTTGTTATAATAGCAATGTGATTTTTAAAATAAAAATGAAATATTTAGGAAAATAATAGTTCTAAGGTTTAAAAATCTTTTTTACGTTTTTAGTAAACTTGCTTGGCTATTTTATAAAAAGTTATTTCACTTTTTTTGTACATTTTAATTGAAAAAAATATAATAAAAGAATTCGTTAAATAGAATTAAAAAATATTTCAAGATAAATCAGAATTTTGTATATGGTCAAACAAGCAATAATGTTTTCGGGGGCATTTTATTACTTGGCGTTCTTTTTTTACTTTTTAAAAGTTTTTAAAGAGGATTCCATATCTTTTTGAAAGGGGAGAAATCTTTTTTTCGTTCTGCGCCAGTTCAAAGAGGAGTGAATTCAAATATGTTTTCATTACTTGGCATTCTTTTTTTTTTACTTTTTCAAAGATTCTAAGCGGGTAAGATTTAAACAGATAGTTAAAAAACAGGAAAAGTCGTTTGTGAAACCTTGTATATTACCAAATGCTATAAATATATTTTTTGTAAGTCTTCACTCCCTTCCACTATTAAATCGACGTATTTGCAGGGTGATTTACAAACGCCTATTAGTGAAATATTTTGCTTTTATTTAATATCCATACCTTGGATTCATTTAAATGCTGAATTTCATTGACCCTGCTTGGGGCTGCTGAAAAATGTGTATTTGCGACTATCTTCAAAGTTCCAGTTCGCAGCACCCAAAAACGTATATTGCTTGTCAGATTGATTTAAGTGAAATCAATATTTTTACCCTTCCGACATCTAAAGCTCTGAGAATTTTTCTTCGTCCATGTTTGATGTAAGAAAAATTCATATTTGTTGCCTCTCGATACCTAAAGATATGCATTTTTCATTATCTTTGATAAAATTAACAAATCCATATGCTTCACAATGCTTTCAGCCTCACAATACATATAGATATACATTTCTCGTTCGAGTAATGAAAAGTTATTATTTCTGACCATTTAGTACCTGGAAGCATACATTTTTCATTACCTGTGTTAGATACTCGAAAGTTCCATAATTTTGGCGTTTTGTTCGCTTCACTGCATAGTATCATGTACACAAAATCCATGTGATGCTTACGGCCATATACAGAATTTCGAAGAATTATGTGACGTATAAATTTGCGGCACGAAGAACCTTCGTCAAATTGATTGGTGGCCCTAAGAAGGGCCATTTGATTTATTAATCATGAGCAGCTCTCCATCATCATTGTGATGTGGATTCAGCAACGTAGATCCATCACGGAGTATGCAGCACGTAGAGCCTATACTTGTCCAAGTGCTTGCATAGAGCCCACACCTGTCGAAGTGCCAATGCGCTAAAATCATGAATAAGCTGCATATTATACTTATGAATCAGTGGTAACAGTAGTTAATAAACAAGATAAACATATGTTACATTTGCACTAAGAATAATATGTACAAGTCTTTAGCGTTTCGGGGCCAATGTTGTTGTTTGACGACTAAATCGTCAACGCAAATCCAAGTGTTGCCTTTACTTCGCAACATGCTTGTATAATGCCCTTCACTTACACTCGCACCGTGATGAAAAATGGCACTGATAACTTTGTATCGGTGCTGATTGATTCGAACGATTGTGGTAGGTACTGCTTTAATGCTACATGTTTTCTTCATTATTCTAGAATTTTTCCTTTCAAATAATAATAATTGAATAACTAAAACTTTCTTGTTTGACACAATTTCCATTTTTTGAAACAAGGAAAACATAGCACAATGTGGACACGCATTTTCGACGCTTATCCATTTTTCTACGTTATAGGTTATAATGTTTTGTAAAGTAAAGGCGACTTTGCACGGCCGAGGTACTGCCAACAGCAAAATGTTATTAGGATTGAAAGTAGTAGTTTTTGAACCGCAAGGATTACATGAAGTCAAATAAGTTATGTGGATTCGCATAGCATCATGAATAGTTTCGAATTTTTCGCAAAACAAACCAATAAACTGGCTTGTATCTTGGTGATTTGGACTAATGAACATATCTCCTACAAATTTCCCAAATGAAAATATGTCGACAGATGCATGTTTGGTCATGTATGCTTAAATAGTCGATTTGACTACATTTGCTTTTTCGGAACGAAGCAATACAACATCTCGAATCAAAGAACAATGTATGAGACACTGCATGCTAGCATTTGCAAAGCATGATACGTTATCGTTATTCGGAAGTCCTCTTACGTGAAAGGGTAACGAACCTTCTTCAAGCTGTTCGGGCTTTTCCTGACACTCGAAAATTCTGGGTGGGACTGCCCAAACCAAATCATATATTTTTGGATTGCGTTGTTTTGTAATATTTAGAGACATGAGATCGGGCCTGTACTGTTTTCGCAACCGGTTATACTCGGCTATAGCTTTAGAGTTAGCTTTTACAGATGCAGGGTCGTAGTTAATGAGGTGTAACCCTCTCAACGCTGTAACGCGCTTTAGTGCAACATAAATTTGACCACAGATAAATATCGAATTTCCTGCTTCGACGACGGCATTTTGCAAACTCAGTCCTTGACTTTTATGAATAGTCATACCATAACTCAAACAAATAGGAAATTGTTTCCGTACAACGAACGCGCGATTCATGATTTCAAATTTAACAGGTAAACGTTCCAATGTATATTCTGAGCCTGATGGCAGTAAAACCGTGATAGTTTCGACATCATCGGTCTGAACATTTCGTCGTATGGAAATAATTTTTGCGATGGTACCATTAACGAGTCCAAGAGTGACATCGATATTTCTTCGAATCATTATTTGAGCACCAATCTTGACGATTATTAATTTAGCTAGCCCGGCTATTCTCGAGCTACCCTCTTCATCACAACACAGTGCTTTGGAAACTCTTTTTCTCAAATAAAATTCACAGTCAATGGTATCTCTTGCAATAAGGTGGATATCCACCGAAGGAATTCGTGCCAACATTGCCGAATTTAAAGTATCACACTGGTGACATGTAGGAAGTAAACAGACGGTATCAGGCGGTAAAGTACACATATAATCACATAATTCACGTGTTCGACCTTCAATTGTTTGTTCATTAAACTGAAATTTTCTTGATGCCATATTTTTTGTATCAGAGTCAGTTACAATGCCCACTCGAATCCTGGATAACATGTCTTTGTAAGAAACATCGCCTTTTTGACGCATATTTATTGTCAATTCATCATAAGAAAATAATGTAAGCCATAAATCTATGGGACCCATTGCTCCAATGTATTTTTCAATCTTATCTGCCGATAGCATCACGAATACTTGTTCTTCGTGTACAGGCGGAAGCTGTAATAAATCACCAAATAAGAGAATGTGTTTCTTTCCAAACCAACCATCCTCGGAATCGGTTGTATTGAATATTTCTGCCAACCGAAAATGAATGTACATCAAAGTGACATTGGAAATCATAGAAATTTCGTCAATGACTAGCAATGCAATATTTTTCAGCTCATCGCGCAATAGTTTAAGAACCCCATCTGAAAGTGGCCTATATTTAGGCGTATGCCCGTGTTCGACTGGCAATTGAAAAAAGCGGTGGATCGTCAAACCATCGACATTAAATGCAGCTATTCCCGTTGGAGCCGTCACCGCTGTATCTTTATTGAGATTTTTCTTTATCCAAGTTCGTATAGTTTTTATAAGAAAACTTTTTCCAGTTCCTCCCTCTCCACTTACATACAGTCTGATAATCGTTTCATCTGAATCTAGAGCACGAGTGACTTTATCAAAAATACGTTTCTGATCTGAGTTCAGTTCTTGTATCATTTGGGAGATGTTGTTGACTTGAAGTTGATGTACGCCATCTTTGAAATCTTTGATCGCTTCCTCAACCTCAACGGGAACGCACTCCAAAACATCTTCATTATTATCATCTAAATGATCGTCTTTATTTTCGGGAACATTCAACAATTGTTTGTCAACTTCTTCATTAACATAATCAATTGCTTTTCTTATTTCCGTTATTTTATCATGATACTGTAAAGCCTCTAAAAGCTCTAATTGTATCGCCGCAAAAGCTTCAGCATAGGTATTATAATCATTTTTCAATTCATCAAGGTTGCGCCAAGGTTTGAATAAAATAAATAAAGTGAAATAATAGCGCTCAGGTTCAGTTTTGACATTATATATACAATGATTTATAAGTAAACCTCTTGAGCGCTTCTTCAAATATGTTGATTCATCGATTTTTAATATCTCTAATATTTTGGGTTTTATTTTTGTAATATCGTACCACTTAACAAAATCGTAGAGATTAAGGGAATCTAATTTACCTGGTCTGTTTGGATAATAAGTATCAATAACAGAAGGATAGAATAAGTCGGTCGAGTCGGGATCCAATTTCTCAATATCGCTACGTTTTTTCAATTTTCTACTGCGGATAACATTTACATCCAACCATTTTACTGTAGTTTGAGGATCGGTTCCGTGCAATGAAATGCCGAGAACACTATCAGCAGCTTCGAGAGCGCCACATTCTCGATGACTTAACAAGCGCATAGCCCAATTCCAAAGATTACTGGCACCGGATTTAGTAGAATTTATGATATCTGTAGAACTGAAGTTATTACTCTTTTCAGGTTTAACAATATACTTGGTCGTGTAATATGTTAATATTGTAGAATACTCACCAACAAATTGTATATCCATGTTACCCTCCCAAGCACAAAGTATAGCCGGGTTATAGTCATTAATGTAAGCTTCAGCAGAACTACGAGGTAGATCATAAAGTCTGCTTTTCGTTTGTAACGTCTTTTTACCGGCAATAGAGACAGCGACATCCCGGAGTTTAAAAGTTTCCGTTAAGGGACGTGGATGACCAAATCTGCAACGCCGAACGAAACCAGTTTTTGTCTTCTTATTCCGTAAGCAGTAAGAGTTATGGCTGTGTTTTTGATGACTATTCACTCGTTTGTACAGTTGCGGTGAGACGTCCTTATCCGGCATCCTGCACGTTACATACCTAAGTATAAAGGAGGCAATATTATCTGGTGGAGATTTACCGATTATTGGGGCATCCTTGATCCAAATTAGAAGGTGAAAATGTTGAGCACCCCTACTTTGATATTCCCTACGCCAGAAATAATGTTCTACTTTTCCGATCGGATTGTCAGGTGAAGTAATGAAATCGAGCATGGCTTTGAATTTAATGTCAATAAATCTGGACGTAGTCACTGGATCAGTAACGATAAACTGCATTGGATTAATTTTCGTAGTTGGCGGAATTGCGTGCATATCACGGAGATGTTCGATTAAATCATGCCATAACCACTCGCTGGGACTAATTGTTAAGAACCATGTAGCCGGGCCATAATGACGAGACATGCACAACAAATTACTTCTAGGAATTCTCCAAAATTGTTTCGTATTTCGCAATCTAGAAAATATCGTATTTAAATTAGATTCTAATTTCCCTTTAGACATTTTGTCAAGATAATTGCCTGCCGTATATTTTTCGCGAGGATTTGTTACATTTAGTTTATAGAAGATTCCGGCATTCATTTGTCGCATATTGTTATTGTTTAAAGCGTAGAAGAGATATTGAATATCTGACCGAAACTGCGAATGTTTTGACATAAATCTCGACTTGAAAAATTCAAAATCGGATAAAGGAACAGCTCTTTCTTCGTCCTGACCATTCTCGCCAAACGGATATAAGTCCGGAAAACATTTCAAATCTAAATGTTTAACACGTTTATCCAAAGGAACATCCCGGACCTTCAGCATTTGATAAAGATCCGTTGCAGAAACATTAATTCTTTTTTCATGGATAGGATAAATAGTGAACTGTTCGTAATACGGATCCGATTGTGACATTTGAGTAACGAGCGCGCCTTTTTTTTCGTCATTTAATTCGTTATTCGATACTGCGTCCTCACGTTTTGTATTGCACGACAGAATATCATAAGTCTTTACAGGCAAGTTTACCGAACAAAGATTATCTTCCTCTTGGAACTCAACATTGTTAATTTGTCTTCGTAATAATTGTTTATGACATTTTGGTAACTCTATACCTAAATATAGTGGATTATTATTCGGCTGTGGATTATTATTAGTGGATTATTATTCGGCTTATTCGGCTGCAACCAGTTCAAGCCGTTCTATACTTTTTTCAAATTTACCAAGCGTTCCCATACGATTTTAGATTTCGTAGGAATACCTCGAACTATTATATACAATCCATGATTGCAATTAATAGGTTCATACGGAGGACAGATTTTTCTTAAAGTTTCCTCTGTTGGTAGTGGTAAAATAAAGCTAATCCCTACCGCCTTAGGAACCAGATTCTTGTAAGGGAGTTTTTTGTTCATAAGTTTCTAATCGTTGCACCACTTGAAATGCCTTTGCTCGTTGAATCAACATTTTTTCGTAAGTATTCAGCCCCATGATTTCGAAAGGAACTTCCTGAACATGAAGATCATTCAAAATGCACGTTGGCGGTATCTTGTTTTGCCTGAACTTTCCATCACAATATCGGCATATATAGTTACTGTCTTTTACAGTCATCCTATTACGGAGGAATTCCTCCAAATTATACCATTTATCTCCATATTTGGTCACTTTAGAGACAGTGATGCGAATGATCTGGGTCTCGAGGCAAAGCTTTTCACAAGAGATGCATGGAAAACGCGGAACGTCCATCGAGCGCTTTGCAAAAGCCTTGAATGCGGATATAAATTCGGTCCTGATCTGAGTTTCGTCTAGATTGATTTCCTTTGAATTTGTTTTAAACGCTTGCGCTGTCCGTTCAGCTTTATCACAAATATCTCGAAGCATGTCAATGTCATTTCGATTTAAAGCCTCATCTACCCCCAATAACTTCTCATTCAGAAACATAAGACGATACATCAATGTGATAATGCGTCGAATAATCGGAAAATGTGGAGATAGAATTTGTACTGACAAAAACTTAGACGCACATGTATTTGAGTTTATTTAACAGCCGTGACAATGACCAACTTTATCTGTGTTCGTGTTATTTGAACATTTATTGATACGCCGTAAAAAGCTACCTAATTTGATAAGTGTGCAATTCATAAACTGCTGAAAGATATCTTTCGCATTATTTACTATTTGAGCATCGTTTGTTTTACACATTTCACTGCATTTCCATGATTTATTTCTTTTATTTTTAGTTTGTATCAAAGGTAATACCTTTATAGCTTTACTTTCTGAATTCATTATGATCGGTTCATTTGGATTAAAAACATGGTAGGTAGTTTCTCTAAAATACGCCTCCGAAGAAGCATGATGTAAAGATTCTCCAAAAAAAGTTTGAATATACTCGTAAGGATCAGAAGATGAATAATCTGTAACACGTGTCAAACATACTTCAATTTTCTCTTTAGTATTTTTCAGAGTTTTTTTCATTTGGCCAATATACGTTTACCTAGTATGAAAACACCACTTTACAATTCGTTCAGCTTCGAATCGGCGGTCCACAGTAGACAAGCTCGTTAAATCAGCCGACACGTTGCAAACATACCTTTCTTTGGTATATTTTGTTTTTACCCAAGTATTTTTTATAATAAATGTACAGTACTTTTTTTTAATGCTTTTGCTGATTCTCACCTTATTATAACGCTTAGTCGATCTATAATCCGCCTTTAGAACCTTCTTCTTTTTTTCTTTGTGCACTTGATAATATCCACGCAGGTATTTTCTTCGGGGACATGTATTATGTATCAATGGTGGTACGTTATTCTCATTGTTCCCCTTTGTAGAACCAGCCTCTTGTATATCCTGGTCCTCCTGACGAAAACACGATGGAACGCTTGCCTCCAGAGTTTGATGAGGAAAATGTTCAACTTTTTTTGATCGAAACATCTGTAGACAATGTTCACGCATACGTGGATGAATATATGTAACATTCTCTGGTCGTATACCACACAATATTGATATGGAAAATGCCATTGAAAACAGTGCACAATCATTGCTATTTGGTTGTTTGTCAATCGCCGGAAATACGATGGAATTGGTTTTATTAAAATCATAATAGGGAAATAATTTTTCTAGGTACAGCTTGTGATAGCGGTGCAACTGCTTACTCCCAATAGAATCAAATATGTATATATGTTTCGTATCATAATAACTGCATACCCAATGACCATTTTCATGAGGCTTATATGCAGGCATGATCAATTCGTCACAACTAAATAGAATCTGAATATGATTTCGATTTTGTGCAACAGCCTCAATTCGATCTGCTGCTGTAATTCCAAATTAGACGCAACGTACAACAGTTTTCCGAATTCCTCAACATGATCAGCATTAAGCTGAGAACCATCGATAATTAGACGATTCTGACGAGTGTGGAAATCTTCAACATTGACGTCTGAATGCATAGTTACGTCATCAATAGTAATGATCAGATTGCTTTCGGTATTATGTAAAACCTGAGGTTGCGCCTGTGAACATACGCCATGAAGATCTTCTGTTAGGCAACATTTATTATTTCGTATTTCACTCTTGGTTTTTCCAAAATGCCTTTGCTTTGGTTCTTGTTGCTTTACGGGTGCTACTAATTTTGTGCACGACAAAACTTGCGATACGGCAGTAGGTTGCTCAACTTGAGACTCTAAAAGACTAGCAATACTATGGTGTGGGCGTGCTACATTTTGGATAGTTTCTTCAATAGAAATTTTTTCCTTAACAAAATTGCCAGTTTCACCACGTGGATCATTTACATTCACCTGGTTCATCTTAACATATTTTATTTGCGTAGCTTGATATGATTTTTTATACTTCACTCTCCAGGCCACAGTCAACGCGATTGCTGTTTGCTTTTTTTCTACCTTTTCTAAGGGCCGTTTGTAATCAGTTCCTGTCATTTTGTTTTTAGTGCTACGCTCTTTCAGAATATGATCCTTATTTTCACCACCTGGATGATTTTTTATATCCACCTGCGTTATCAGAACATCTTCCAGTTGCGAAGGCTGACGCAATTTTTTTTGTTCGCTCTCGACGCAAGAGCCCTTGCAACAGCTTTTCGCTTCGTTTTCAACTTTTTTAGAGGCAATATGACATTCGTATCGATGTTTTCACGTGGAAAATGTTCGATATGTTGCAACTCAAGCATCTTACACAAATGTGCACGCATACCTGGCTGAAAATACCGCACGTTCTCCGGTTTCAATCCATACAATATTGATACGGCGAATGCCATTGAGTACAATCCGCAATCATTCAAATTTGGCTGCATATCGATCGATGGAAACACGATTGCACCGTTCTTATCGAAGTCATAGAACGGAAATAATCTTTCGAGATAAAGTTTATGAAACTTATGCAGTGTGTTGCCACACGCAGAGTCGTAAATGTTGATTTTCTTTCCATCATAAAAACTGCAAACTCAATGACCTGAAAATTCTTTCGCGTTATGGTTTTCTGGGACTGACTCGCTACAGCTGAATAATATTTGGATATGTTTCTTGTTTGCTTGTACAGCCTGTATAGACTCGGGAACATAGATGTTGTGCTGTGGATGCATGGCAAGTTCGAAATCAGCAGTCTCGTTAAACAATTTTGCAAATGCTTCAACATCATCGTCATTGACGCAATCGTCATTAATGATGCGATTTTTCTGACAAAATGCGTAATCTGGTCCTGTAATCTGGTTTTCGGTACTAGTCGCTTTCAAAACGGAATCGGCACCTTCGCCGTCCGAAGAATTTTTTGTATTCACCCGGGTCGTCTGAACACCTACGGGTTGTGAAGATTGACACAAATGTCTACTTTTCGCTCTCGATGCCGTAGCCGACGCAACAGCTTTTCGCTTCCTTTGGATCTCTTTCAGAGACAAGATTACATTAGTATCGATGTTGTCACGTGGAAAATGTTCGATACGTTGCAGCTCAAGCATCTTAAGCAAATGTGCACGCATACCTGGTTGGAAATACCGGACGTTTTCCGGTTTTAATCCATACAATATTGATACTGCAAATGCCATTGAGTATAATCCACAATCATTCGAATTTGGTTGCTTATCAACCGATGGAAACAAGATTGCACCGTTCTTATTAAAATTATAGAAGGGAAATAATCTTTCGAGATAAAGCCTATGGTGCTTATGCAATGTGTTGCGGCCTGCAGAATCGTAAATGTGATTTTTTTCCTGTCATAAAAGCTACAAACCCAATGACCTCCTGAAGGTTCTTCAAGCTTCTCTGGGACTAACTCACTACAGCTGAACAATATTTGCGCATGTTTCTTATTTTTTGGTACAGGCTGTATATACTCGGGTAAATAGATGTTACACTGAGATTGCATCAGAGATTCGAAATCAGTAACCGCGTTATATAGTTTTGCAAATGCTTCAATGTGATCATCATTGAGCCAATGGCCATTGATAATGCAAATCTTCTGGCGAATGTCGTACTTTGATTGGGCCATTTATAATGATCGATTGTGTCAAAGTCTACGGCCTGTTACACTAAGCGCTTAACCTTTTGCACAACGGATGGATTACAAGATGCAGGAAGTACAACAGCTTGAGACGCTGAAAAGCTGCCAACAAAGTTTTGTGACTACAAAACTAAGCACTTAAACTTTTAAGCCCAGGATGAGTTCCAAGATACAAAGACTGCAGCAGGTTGAGGGGCTTGAAAAACTACCGATTCGGTTACTTGAACAGAATTTTGTATTATTTTAATTTAAAACTAGTCCATTGACTATAATGTTAAGCGCTTATGCTGTTGTACCTCGGATAGGTTCCAAGATACAAAGAGTACAGCGGAACTTGAGGCGCTGAATAGCTGCCAACAATGTCTTTTGACTATAAAATTAAGCGCTTGAACTTTTGCACCTGGGATAAATTTCTAGATACAAAGAGTGTAGCAGCTCGAAGCGCTAAAAAGCTGCCAATCCAATTATTTGAACTGGATTTTGGAATGGGTTTTAATTTTTAAAAAGGAGAGGAAAGGAAGGTGAGGAAAAAAAATAAAGGAAGAAAAAACAAAAGAACTGGATTAAAAAATAAAAATCGCGAGTTTTCGCAATGAAGGTATCCTGAAAAAAATACAATTTTTAAACTCACAAACGTAAAGGTCAACAAACGTTTGGAATATAGTTACAAAATTCGAATGTAAGCCAATAAATCACATTACATTGGCGAATTGTCATTAGATTTCCGATTTGTTGCCGCGTTTTCGCATAATGTCGAGACAAAGTTTAAAGAGGTGTGCTATAGGCCATCTCACTGTATAAAGAGTCGTGGCGTATCGTCAGTTCATCAGTGGCATCAAGATTGGCGGCGTTGTCAGTGGCGTAGAATTTTTTTTATTACTTGGCGTCAAGACACTGCCGCGTCTCTTGCATTATAAAGTGAACAGAACATAACGTTTAGTGATATTCGCTTTGGTTATGCCCACGTTTCTACGACTATTGTCGAATTTTCCTTAAATAATCCAGTTTTCGTAAAGAAATTGTGAAGAATGCATCTGTGTTGTGCAATTGGATGTCATTATTATCTATTATCGTGTCCATTCGTAGAATTTTAGCACTGGGCTGACACCGCGAAAATGAACCGCGCGCGTTGACAGCTTCTTTTGTTTACGTTATGTGTACGTGGCGCCATCTGCGCTGAGCTATGCGTAAGGTTCCCTATTAGTCGTCATTAAACGGTGACTGCTACCCGATAAAAAACATTCGGCACTCAACCGTTTTTTGTAACTAAACGTTGAAAAGTTTAGTGTAGAATTATAAAAACTTTCGTCTTTTCAACTTTATTTCGTCCAAATTTCATGTACGAAATCTTACTGAGGTCTGTGAAAGAGAAATTAAGATGAAGGTAGCAAGTTTTAGTTCGAAAATGGCTGGTGAATGGGTAGCTGCGGGAAAGTCAAAGGAGCTTTTTTTAAATTAAGAATAAAAGCTGGTTGGAAGATGAGGAATATCCAATTTCGTGTGTGTCAAATTAAAAAATCGTGTGTTGGAAAGTTAACGACAACTGCAGTAGCTGTGAGATCGACAGGAAATAGAAACATTGTCAATTCCAATCAGAAGCAAAGTAAGAATCCAGGTTTGTGCAATATCCAGATTTGTGTCGCAAATATCAGTTATTTGCAAAGTTCTAGACAACACAGCACATTTATTTATAGGGTAAAGTTAACTAATGAAATAAGTGCAATTGCAAAACATTGAATTTTCGAGACACTTTCTTCGACATCTCTGTGGCAGTTCGTAATTATGTGATTTTTTAGTGATAGTTTGTATTTCTGAGAATAAGTGCTATATTTTTTTTAAATTAATATATCACGGTTAGTAAGTTAAACAATATGAAAGAAGGTTTTGAAAATGTACGAAAAATACATTCCATTTTTTGTTGTTTTACAACTTTAAACGTCCAGAAATACCTTGTACGAAAGTCTTTGAAGAAATTAACAATTTACTTCCAACAACTTGTTACCTTGATGATTCTCGAATTTCTGTTAAGCATGAATTTCTGCTGACAATGATCGACGGAAAGAAATGCAATGTCTTGATCGAAACTTATACGTCACAGAAGTGCTTCATTTGTATTGCTACCCCCAAAATAATGAACGATAAATCAAGAGATTTCGATAGCAACCAAGATCACCTCGGCTTTGGTTTGTCAACACTTCATGCGTGGATTCGTTCTTTCAAGTGCTTTTCGCACATAAGCTATAGGTTGGAATTAAAAAAAATGGCAGGCTAGAAATCCTGGAAATAAGGTTAGTGTAAAGCAGCGATCAGACGACATTAAGCAACGATTCAAACCTGAATTGGGAATGATTGTGGACAAACCAAGGCCCGGATTTGGTTCAACAAATGGATGGAAACACGTCTCACCGTTTTTTCGGTAACCCTGAATTGAGTGCCCAAATCACAGGATTAGATGCTACACTTTCAAAGGAATTCGATGTACTACTGACCACATTATCCTCCGGTTTCGAGATAAATTTAGTGGAATTAAACAAGCTTTGTCAAGAACAAGAAGAGTGTACCTCACTCTTTATTCGTGGTAATACATGCTTTCTACTGTGCATAAAATCCTTATCCATAGTACAAAGGTGATCTAAACAACAATTGGGCCAATTGAGTAGCTTTCAGAAGAAGCACAGGGAGCTAGGAACAAAGATTGCTGTAGGTTTCGGGATCATCGGAAGCGCTCACGTATTCGATAGCATAGGAAGCACGCACTAGGAAGCGCTCACGTATTACCACGAATGAAGACTTATTTTCCATGTTGATAATAATACTTTTTGTCCGTTAATATAGGCTCCAGCGGTAATATTGCACTCAACGCGTAGGGCGTTCACTTTGAGAATGGCTACAGGAAGGTCAGATTCGTGTCTTTTATTGGCTTCCAATTTGCGTGCGGTGAAGCCTAGAAGATGGCCAATGGAATCTTTCGGCTCAAAATTGACATCATGATCACACTCGATCTCACTGCGTAGCGTATTATTATTCGGTTTAATGCTAATTTTGATGTCTTTACGCGTGAGCTCTCCTTGTACAAACGCCTCAATATCCTCTATTTCATAGCTACCCGTAGGTATCGTCAACACCTCATCTCCCACGTAAAGTGTATCATGGTCAACGTCGATATTTGGAATAGAGTTGAAGGTTAACAATTCAACGAGACCGAGGTTATAACTTTTGTGTGGCGAGAGTTCGATGGGGGGAAAGTACTGCGCCTCGAGTATGGACGATGAGCTAGATATGGTCAAGGTTAAGCTATCATCCATGGTGCTGGTAAATTGACAACTGAATTCTCCACGTCATTTCCTACCTATGTATAGTGTATAGGTAGGAAGGTGCAGTCTTTGTGCTGCAATTGTCGAGAAAGAAACTTCAGACACAAATGTCCACATTCAATCGTATCATATTCCTGATATCCCTTATAATTATAATTAACGCTACCAACACGAAAATATCTCATGAGTTCGGATGGTGGTGGAAGATTGCCGAAACTATCAAAGTACACGACTTTCCATCCAGTCTTTTTGTAAGCGACCCAGTGTGTTTCAGGACCGACATTTTCATCCAAATTTACAATTGCTGCTTCACATTTCAGGGGTCCGCTCGCTGGTAATGTATCGCGCATGTAAACCCCACGGAAATATGGAATCTTGAGGATTTTCGCATATTTAAGAAGGTCGATGTCGGTGAGGGGTCGGTGAGGTAGCGTTACTTCTAGTTTTTTGGCTTGATATGGAGACCCAATCCCTGCTTATATGGTTTCAGATGTAAGCCCTTGCCCAATGCAATTGCTTCAATTTTTCGATTATGACGCTTACTTTCATCCAATTCGCGTTTAGCTGCTTGAGCAGCATTTACCACTTTAGCTATACTAGCCGCACCACCTGACAAAGCACCAGCAGCACTAAGACCCGCAAAAATGGGCACGAGGAACGGTAATAAACCACCAATTTTATGAGATACCGGTA
Source organism: Ophion slaviceki (assembly GCA_944452715.1). Taxonomy (NCBI): domain Eukaryota; kingdom Metazoa; phylum Arthropoda; class Insecta; order Hymenoptera; family Ichneumonidae; genus Ophion; species Ophion slaviceki. Next base: position 41,616,079 of record OX101787.1, on the reverse strand, counting down.
GAACCCGAGGTGTGCACACTTTGCCACCTTGTGTCTTTACAGCTGCACGAGCACCCTTTAGAGCTGATTTAATAATCTTTTGTGGATCATTACTTTCAATCATTGTCTTCTTTGCGGCGCCAATTATTTTTTTCAAACAAACGCCACCCTTACGGGCGTTCATCCCCATACCGAATTTTCTCTTTGTCCTCATAATATTTGCCACACCCCAAGCACTCGCTTTTTCACCGATGCTAGCGTCTTTAGCAGTAACACGTTGCCAAGCCTGTTCAGACAACACTTTATCCGCCAAATGTCTTGCTTCAAGATTGTCCGGATTTTTCGAATATGCAGTATCGTGTTGTTTGCATGCCGTATCTAATGGATTAATACCCGGATCATCACGAGCAAGCCGCTCGGTCAACTTTGTGCCTGGTCCGCAATACTGATACCCGGGCAGATGTAGTTCAACGTGGAGTTTGTTGATTAGGCGGTTGACGAAACCTTTACCACTCTTGCCATGCACAATCATGTCTAAAGACAACATGCGACTGATGGATAATCCCTATAAGAATGCTATTTATATGATTTCGCCGTTAGTCTTGTGTGAGATGACGCCCAACAAGCAAACTATCGGAGGCGGACTTCCCGTGATAAATTTCGATAAATTAGTCGAAGATGCTGGAGCGAAAAAGCGGCGAAAACGTCATGGAAATTTATTGCCGGATAGCATACGTGCACTGTTTTGTGGCCCATCGAATTGTGGGAAAACCAACGCTCTGCTCACTCTTATCATCCATCCCAATGGTTTGAGATTTGAGAACATTTACTTGTATTCCAAATCGCTGAAGCAGCCAAAGTATAAGTTGCTCGAACGGTTGCTCGAACCTGTGAGTGGAGTTGCGTATCATCCGTTCAACGCGCATGAACAAGTGATAGCGCCAAGTGAGGCACAATCCAACTCTATATTCATCTTTGATGATATAGCGTGTGAAAATCAGGATAATGTTAGAGCCTTCTTTTCCATGGGAAGACACGAGATTGTTGACAGTTTTTATCTTTGTCAGACGTACACCCGTATCCCCAAACATCTCGTGAGAGATAATGCAAATTTCGTGGTGCTTTTCAAGCAGGACGATATGAACCTCAAACACGTCTACAACGAACATGTTAATACGGATATGACTTATACGTGCTTTAAAAACATGTGCATGAAATGCTGGAATTCCGACAAGTATGCATTTATCACGATTGACAAGGATAGTGGTATTAATGAGGGTCGATATAGACAAGGTTTTGATTATTTTCTGACCATTGATAAATGATTCATCGCTGGTGGTTGAAGAGACAGTATTGTCCATACCTTGACAGTGACAACATGAAGACCGAACAACTTGCGTGAAAACGATGTATTGTGTGAAATTGCCAAGGCGAGCAATGCAATCAGACGAAAGCATCGAATGATGAAAATGGGAAAAGATAGCGATGATCAGAGAATGCAAGACGTCTTTAAGCCTATAGTGAGACCACTGGAGAAATTGGTGTCATATAAAAACGGCGAGGTAGCGAAGGAGGAAATTAAGGATGAAAAAGTGAGTGATAATGCTGAAGAAAGAGATGCGATAAATAGTGTGAAAAATCAATTGAAGAATGAGACACAAGATTCCTTCAAGAGTGAAACACAAGATTCTTTCAAATTGATATATGAGGATGATGATGACTCGCAGAATGTTGATGAATTAATCGGTGAATATCTCCTATTATTACGAACAAATAGAAAGGCAAGCTTGGATGTATTATATGGTGTACGGAATCTCGCAAAAAACAAATTAATGATTGGCAATTCTCCGATAATTTTCGAGTCTCAACATATTCGTGTGGGTGATGTGAATTATCCGAAAACTATTGGATTAACGGAGCTGTTGTTTAAAAAAGTGCCCAATGTCGAAACTCTCACACCAGACGATTTGAAAAACTATGAAAAGATTGTCATCTCGACAAATGCACACAAAAAATTTTACAAGCCTAATGAGGCTATACGACGTAATACCTGCCATAAATTCAACACTTATATCGCAAATATAGTCGATCATCATGTGGGAAAGGGTATGCCAAAGTATAAGCTAGCCAGAAAAAACACCCAATTGGACTATATTTATTGCGATAATCCAAATGAGCTAGTAGATCGTCTTCGCTTACTTTTGGCATCGCAAGCAGCCGGAAATTCTGCGCATTCGAATGAAATCATATCGATTATCGAGGAATTGCGCGAAGCTGAAATCATTTATTAACTCAGCATCGGAGAATTCACGCATTCTCAACATGAGTGTCGATGTGTTTGGACGCCAATTAAATAAGAGTGTGCTCCTCAGTAAGCAAGGTCCTCCGGGCCGACCTGGGATTGGGTTTAGAACGACCGCAGATGGCCATTATGACTTGGGGCAGAAACGATTGTGTAACGTCGCTAATCCGGAAGGACAAGACGACGCCATCACTCTAAGTGCTTTACATAAAAAATCTCGAAATATCATTAAGAACATACGCAAAGAAATGAATGAGAGTAATCAGTTGTTGGTTAATGGACTTGAAGCTACGATGAGAGACATTGCAAAAACACTCGAGGTCGATGTCAAAACTCTACAAGATTTGGTGATTTGTAATTCACGCACCATTGCTGCACTGGATGCGCGACTGAGTGGACTAGAAAATGAACGAGAAAAAGAGCGCTCTCATGCTGGAGCTACATAGGCCTGCTCGACGAAATTATCCTCGTCGACATCTGGACATCCGTGGTTTGGACGAAACCTGGCAAGCTGATCTCGTCGATATGTCATCATACGCGCGTGAAAACTCCAAACATAAATTTCTCCTCACCGTCATCGATACTTTCTCAAAATTCGCCTGGGCCGCACCAATGTTGAGTAAGAATGGCAGAGATACAGCAGCCGCAATGAAGTCGATAATCGATAAGGGAGGACGGACACCACAGAACTTGCATGTCGATCATGGAAAAGAATTTTATAATTCCACTTTCAAGTCTCTAATGGAAAAGCACAATATTAACATGTATTCAACGTATAGTAATTTAAAAGCATCCATTTGCGAGCGATTTAATCGTACACTGAAAAAGAAAATGTGGAAGCAATTTAGCCTTCGTGGTAATTTTAAGTGGATCGATATTCTTGATAATTTAATTGTCGAGTATAATGACTCTATACACCGTACAATTAGAATGAAGCCAAGGAATGTCAATGTCGGTAACGAGAAGAAAATATTACGACAAGTTTTTAACAAGACTCAACCTCCAATGAAGAAGCCACGAAAATTCAAAATTGGTGATAACGTGAGAATCAGCAAATTTAAGAGTGTATTTGAAAGGAGTTACACACCAAACTGGACAACGGAAATATTTGCAATCTATAGCGTGAAAAACACAAGCCCTGTAATGTATAGCCTGAAAGACCATACGGATAAACCTATTGCAGGTGGTTTCTACGAGCAAGAAATTCTAAAAGTTAAATATCCTGATATCTATCTCGTGGAAAAAGTACTGAAGAAACGTGGCAATCGAATATTTGTAAAATGGTTGGGTTTCGACAATACCCACAATAGTTGGATAAATACATCTGATTTGTAGTGAACAATAAAAAATCTTTTTTTTAAATTTATGACTCCTTCCTCTCTGCCGAAAGCCCCAACAAGTGACGGTCAAGTGCCGTCTCCATCTCCGCACGTGCTGCAAAGGATGAAGAGTCCGTCTTCCCCGACACCGCATCATGTGTCCCTTGGGTAGCTCTTTTTTTTTGCTCCTCGCATTTGAATCTTTTTTTCCCCTGAAAAAATGCGTCACGACGATATGGAGGAAAATAGTTTAAGTGAATATATGGATTACAAAGGGTAATGTTTTTTTTCTTCTTTATTTTCTCCCAGTTGAAAAATATACAAAACGATTGCGATGTTATAGAATATATCGGTGTTAAAATGGTATTCTGTAATGTCCCCATGGTAATGTGTTTGTGCTATTGGGTATGATATATCGCTTATCATCGTGTGGGCTAAGAGCAATTTTTCTTTCGCGAATAGTATATACATCGTGCAGTGTGGATCTTATACACGTTTGGCTCCGACACACTTCAATCTCCTCATTTAAACACTGCATATAATCATCAAAAGTTATTGTTCTTGAGACAACGCCACTCTTTACACCTTTAACTTTTTTGGTATCCTTTATACCATCTACTCTTAACGCATACATTTTTGACCGAAGTCCGACAAATTCCGTCATTATAGCACCGTTGTTTTCATCCTTCATGAGACCTGGCACTTTCTTATTTACTAATGGAATATCGAAAACATTATCGATGGGATAATCACTCGTGTCGAACCGGACAATAGTTTGCTTCATACCTTCATATACATCTTCGCACTCAATGTGGTAGATAAGGCTATCGGTGTCGGTGTACATTATCTTACATTTTTCACGATACAACGGAGCCATCTGATCATAGTGGAACTTGTACAAACACGTTTCCGATATATCGAGTATGCACATACCGACATATATTGGTTTGTAGAATTTCACTTCAAGTTTACGCAATTCAACGGCAATCAAGTTTTCGGAAAAGATGCTCCTACTGTGAAAGTTGGGCTTCGCAATCATTGCCTCGGCACCATACTCCCCTCCCATTTTGTCAACAGTTTCTCGTCAACGTGATTTCGAACGTTTTCCATTGTTTTGCCAAATAGCGCATTATTCATCAGATTATATAATTTTTTTTTCAAAATCATTTTTCGCCATGGTTCTGAATTGCGTGTTTAGCTCGATGTAAGACCGTAACCATAGAGATTGTTGGAATTGCAATATTCGATGGATTTTTGTTATACGGAGCCCATGGCGTAGACACTGTCGAACATCCCGGTAATGTGCAATATAGCGCTCTTTATTGTACAAAGTTGCGAGCAATTTGTCCTGCCGCTTACCGGGTGGTTTTCCACGCGTTGGATAAAACGGAAAATCGCTATGTGCATCGTGTAAATTTTGTGGATAATCTAAGTCTACCTCGAGAATCTAGCCCGTAGGTGAATCGTTTGAGATTGATGATACATCAAAATTTGACAGGTCATTGACTCATTTGAAATTTGCATAAGGCAAAAATTGACACATTGGCCAGCCGTGCAAATTGTTTACATCGAAATACATGAGATACGATGAAGCTTTGGATGGATCGTGTGACTCTATATATTTGTTATTCGCGTCAGCATATCTGTTCGAACATTGACTTAGTCAGCCACGTATGCCACGTTCGCTAAACATGACCATGTCAATGTCAGTGAGCAATTCGAATGTAATACTCGTATGCTTCAACATTGCGTCCCATGTATAGCCGGGGAGTGAATAGTAATATCCCGGGTCAAGTCCATAGCTCTCAATACAGCTATCACGGAAATTTTCAAATATGTCAGCTAATAACAGGACATCCGTTTTCAAATATAGATCGCTATATTCGCCTAACGTTTGAATAGACAATTCCTTCCAGACATTTTCCGCGTGTGTATCAGTCGCTCTCGCTTACAGTGCCACCACTCAATGAACTGTAAAATGAGTCAATTGGCGGTAGACACGTTTCTTGCAGCCTACTAACGTCATCCACATATTCATATGGGAAAACACCTTTGCGTGTCAATAAATCGAATTGTTGATTGTTAGGAATTGTAGATTTCAACATTTTCAGTTAGTTACATCCTGACATCCTTAGTAAGAAACGATGCTAATTTATCGAGAGAAGTATTGAGAAATCTGTATGAATCGATAAATCGCAATTTGATGCCATTTCGCGTATCATTCGTGAGATTCACATTTTTCGTAAATAAAATATACTTTTCTTTCGTTATGGGAAGTACTTCGACACTCCCTTCGAAAGCTGTAGCCACGTCCTTAATAATGAAATGCGCATCATATCCGGATAAATTGTGAAATACGATGGGGATGAAAAAGGATTGCTGAAAGTTCAAATTGCAATTCGAATGCGCGGGGCCTCCATAACGCCTAGTCAAATGACAATGATCTCTAACACGTGTATCGCCTTGCGTAAATGTTTTCTCACATATGTGGCAGTGCGTAGCGCGGCGGAATTCTGCCCATTCCTCGCGTGTCAAATGTATCATGGGGACATTAGTACATGAAATGGTTTTCACGCGAATAGCTGAACTTTTCAATTCTTGAACGAACCAGAAAATGCAATTATCACTGCGAGCCGACTGATATGTGGATAGGGAATTGTCATATGAACAATGCACGTAATACGCAGCACTGAATACTTTGTGATGCTGATACCTATTTGGATCGTCGGTTTTCGACAAGACACACTCGAGGTCTGCGTATACAACGAAGGGGAGACGCTGCTTCCGATCAAAGTTGTTGAAAGTGAGCAACTTGTCCTCTTCGCGTGGCAACTGAATGGCATATTCGTTCAGCTTTTCACAATCTGTTGTGTGTGACTCTAGTTTCACATTCGAACTGAAGGAATGCAAGCACCTGTGCAAAGAGATTTAATTATTTTTATTCGACCGATTTTTTTCAAATTTATAAGTATGTCGCATTTTTTATTGTATTGTAGGTTTACATACCGATCGCAGATATATTTTCGATCGCCCAGTTTGCTAAGTTGCGAGCTCACCAGCCTGGAAAATTTTTTAATCCACGCAAAATGTCCAACATTGGTGTCTGGTGAATCTTTAAGGTACAGCAAATGTACAGGGTGACTTTTATAAGCTGGACAGGTGTTTTTAGAGGGTCTTGCGCGGTGATTTTGCGACTGAAAAAAATATGATTTTCAATTGTTTTGCGCGCTTTCTTTGAAAAAAAATATATCGTATTTTTGTCATGAATAGCATTTGCCAGAGAAAATAGAGTATTCTGGAAAGAATAAAAAAATCCATTTTGCGTGCAGGAGAATGAAGTTTATAAAATTCCGAATACGGGACACTCCCGAAAACCTATATTTGTGCTCCCGGTCATGGAGAAAAAAATTATCAAACATACGATTAAAGTGTATAAATCGGAATTTAATCAGTGGAACAAACGAGCTAAGTCAGGCACGACAGAGCTATAGGAAGTGCTAGACTACTGACGTCACAGCTGCAACTTCCGAATGGTCGGCTGTCACAGGAAGTTGGTTCAGAGTCCGATGATACGCGGTCGAGCCAAGGGACCTGAATGTGTCCCTATCTGAGAACTTGATTCAAAATAATGTCAATTTATAAAATGTTCGAGGATTCCATGCACTGCAAATACGATTTTCAATCATTTGCGATTCGCTAACAACTTTTGGAATAAATGATTCTAGCAATACATTTTAAAGTAATTTGACGTGGAATTAGTAATTTTTACCAAATATTACGAGATTTCTGTCTTTTAATGTTGCATAAATTATCTTCACATGTAGTTACAGAATTTTTAAATAATTTATGAAAAGTCAAAAATAAAAATGCTCGTATAATTTGGCAAAAAATAATAATTTAATGCGAAATTACTTTCAAATGTATTGATAGAATTACTTATTGCGAAAGTTATTAGCGATTCGCAAATGATGAGGAATATTGTTTACGGACCATGAAATCCGCAAACATTTTCGAAATTGACATTATTTCCGATAAAGTTCGCAATCTATAGATCAAGTTCAATCGATTATCTCAAACCTCAATCTATGAAGGTATTTCAGGCACTTTAATCCCGTGAAACTGGGTCGTTTTCGTTTTTGCACTGCCAAACCAACAATTGTCGGTGGAAAAAATCTGAAAAAAATCATGGTCGATTTTAGACCGTACTTCTACAGGAATGATAAGGTTGTTTTCTTCCTTATTTTCGATTTTTTAAAAATAAATATTAAGTGAAGAAAATGATCTTGGGCGGGATGAAAACGACCCAGGTTTGCGAATCACGGGTTAGCATTTGCTCCGCAATGGGTCACATTGAGTCGAGAAATCTGACGATGCTGCAACAACGACGGAAGGAGCATTATTTATTTAACAAAGATAGAATCAGTGCTTGCAACGGTTCTCGGACCACCGATCGGACATTCCTGACACTACTGCCCCGAATTCGTCTCCGATTTTATCTTATTTCCGGTCAGATCGGGTCGAGAAGTCTGACGATCCTGCGACAGCGAGGGAAGGAGCATTATTTATTTAACAAAGATAAAATCGGTGCTCGCAACGTTTCTGGGGGCCTCAATCGGAAATTCCTGATAGTACTTCCCCGAATCCGTCTACGATTTTATTTTATTTCCGGTCAGATTGAGTCGAGAAGTCGGACGATGCCGCGAGAACGACGCTAGGAGCTTTGTTTATTTAACGAAGATAAAATCGGTGCTCGGAATGGTTCCCGGGGCCTCGATCGGACATTCCTGATACTACTGCCCCGAATTCGTCTCCGATTTTATCCTACTTCCGGTCAGATTGGGTCGAGAAGTCTGACGATGCCGCGAGAACGACGCTAGGAGCTTTGTTTATTTAACAAAGATAAAATCGGTGCTCGGAATGGTTCCCGGGGCCTCGATAGGACATTCCCGATATTTCTGCCCCCAATTCGTCTCCGATTTTATCTTACTTCCGGTCAAATTTGGTCGAGAAGCCTGACGATGCCGCGAGAACGACGGAAGGAACTTTGTTTATTACACAAAGATAAAATCGGTGTTCGGAATGCTTCCCGGGGCCTCGATCGGACATTCCCGATATTACTGCCCCCAATTCATCTCCGATTTTATCCTACTTCCGGTCAGATTGGATCGAGAAGTCTGACGATGCCGCGAGAACGACGCTAGGAGCTTTGTTTATTTAACAAAGATAAAATCGGTGCTCGGAATGGTTCCCGGGGCCTCAATCGGACATTCCCGATATTACTGCGACCAATTCATCTCCGATTTCATCTTACTTCCGCTCAGATTGAGTCAAGAAGTGTGACGATGCCGCGAGAACGACGGTAGGAGCTTTGTTTATTTAACAAAGATAAAATCGGTGCTCGGAATGGTTCCCGGGGCCTCGATCGGACATTCTCGATATTACTGCCCCGAATTCGTCTCCGATTTTAACCTACTTCCGATCAGATTGGGTCGAGAAGTCTAACGATGTCGCGAGAACGACGGTAGGAGCTTTGTTTATTTAACAAAGATAAAATCGGTGCTCGGAATGGTTCCCGGGGCCTCAATCGGACATTCCCGATATTACTGCCACCAATTCATCTCCGATTTCATCTTACTTCCGCTCAGATTGAGTCAAGAAGTGTGACGATGCCGCGAGAATGACAGTAGGAGCTTTGTTTATTTAACAAAGATAAAATCGGTGCTCGGAATGGTTCCCGGGGCCTCGATCGGACATTCTCGATATTACTGCCCCGAATTCGTCTCCGATTTTATCCTACTTCCGATCAGATTGGGTCGAGAAGTCTAACGATGTCGCGAGAACGACGGTAGGAGCTTTGTTTATTTAACAAAGATAAAATCGGTGCTCGGAATGGTTCTCGGAGCCTTGATCGGACATTCCCGACATTACTACCCCGAATTCGTCTCTGATTTTATCCTAATTCCGATCAGATTGGGTCGAGAAGTCTGACGATGCCGCGAGAACGACGCTAGGAGCTTTGTTTATTTAACAAAGATAAAATCGGTGCTCGGAATGGTTCCCGGGGCCTCGATAGGACATTCCAGATATTACTGCCCCCAATTCGTCTCCGATTTTATCTTACTTCCGGTCAAATTTGGTCGAGAAGTCTGACGATACCGCGAGAACGACGGAAGGAGCTTTGTTTATTAAACAAAGATAAAATCGGTGTTCGGAATGGTTCCCGGGGCCTCGATCGGACATTCCCGATACTACTGCCTCGAATTCGTCTCCGATTTTATCCTACTTCCGGTCAGATTGGGTCGAGAAGTCTATCGATGCCGCGAGAACGACGGTAGGAGCTTTGTTGATTTAACAAAGATAAAATCGGTGATCAGAATGGTTCTCGGAGCCTTGATCGGACATTCCCGATATTACTGCCCCCAATTCATCTCCGATTTTATCTTACTTCCGGTCAGATTGGGTCAAGAAGTGTGACGATACTGCAAGAACGACGCTAGGAGCTTTGTTTATTTAACAAAGATAAAATCGGTGCTCGGAAAGGTTCCCGGGGCCTCGATCGGACATTCTCGATATTACTGCCCCGAATTCGTTTCCGATTTTATTCTACTTCCAATCAGATTGGGTCGAGAAGTCTGACGATGCCGCGAGAACGACGCTAGGAGCTTTGTTTATTTAACAAAGATAAAATCGGTGCTCGGAATGGTTCCCGGAGCTTTGATCGGACATTCCCGACATTACTGCCCCGACTTCGTCTCCGATTTTATCCTACTTCCGGTCAGATTAGGTCGAGAAGTCTGACGATGCCGCGAGAATGACAGTAGTATAACAGGACTGATTCTTACCGATGGATCTCAGGGGGGAGCGGGGCGGGGGCTCCAGCGCGGGGGACCGAGGGCAGACGTCACGCGGCAGGGAGGGGGAAGGCGCTGCAGAGGGGGTCTAGCACGTGGTAGCCGGGAGTGGGGGTGTGACGTCACACGGCGAGGGGGAGGACAGCAATGCCAACTGTGCGGGGGAGGGGGGCGGTGAATAGAACGAGACAACAATCATAATTAGCAAGTACTTATTTTTTTTCTCATATAAATTGCATACAGAATGGTTGCAATAGAACATTTTCATCAATAATGGAAGAATTTTAAATACAAATGATCAGAGTGTGTTATACATAACACCGCGCGCGCGTGTGTGTGTGTGTGTGTGTGTGTGTGTGTATGCGCGTGTGTGTTTTAAAAAAATGAAAAAGAAAATTAAAAATCGACGTCGATGCAATCGTTCTGAAACAAACAAAACATGCATTTTTGTCTCATTAATCTATCTGACACATTGACATTATTTACAATGATACCGAAGTTGAATGAGAATACTTACAATTCGCTCGGTATACATTTATGCAGGTGGTACACATGTCAGGTGGAATTATTTGGTGCAGTGGATCTCGACAGTCGTTGCAGAAAATTCCCCTCATCTCAGCATAGCGTTCGCGATAGTGACCGCACACTCTTATTGCTTCTCCAAACGCGTCTCGTGCGTGGAAATAGCACGAAGTGCAATACTTCGCTTGACCATTTGTTGTGAAGTAAAAATAATTCACACAATATTTGACGTTCTGGTCGAGAAGATAAATTTGAAGCATGTCCATTCTATTTTCCCGCACATCGTGGTTTTCACCATCAGATCCACTTTCATACGCGGAATCTACTGATTCGATATCACTTTCCAGATCGTCTATATCTATAACGTCTATTTCATTGTCGTCGTCGTCGACGATATCAATCACATCAACTTCGCGGATTTGATCAGCCATTATTGCACTTTTCTTTTTTTTTCTACGGCTCTTTCGTTATTAAACGCGCCTCGGAGGTTGGAGACTGGAATGGGGAAAAATCCTGTCCCGATTCTTTCTGAGATTTCGATTTTTGGATCTCTATTGGGATGCAGAATGGTGGGGATGGTATTGCTCGAATTTTTCCATACTTCAACACTAAGATATGCAAACGGTTTTTCTCCTCAGCCTGTAGGAAATAGGAGGATGGGTAGGAAAAAAATGGCCTTCTACGATGTCGAAAGATTTTTCTCAATGTTTTTTTCTTCCTTGACTGTCGGCAAGGGTGTTGATGCACTGTAAAAAAAAAGTGACCCTACATCGTGGAGGCGGAGGCCGACCAGCTAGGACTCATCTCAAGTGTTGAATTTTACGATCTCCACAAAACCACGTTTGAAAACAACGTATGGAGACCCATAAAAGTTTTTTCTCATAGCGAACATCCCAGTATTTTGGGATTACGGATTGCTATGCATGCACGGCTTGAGCACAGACGTCCTATCGGTTTGCATATATATATATATATATATATATATATATATAGTATGTCTCTCTCTCACGCCTCTGACACCATGTTGAATATTTGGTCTAGATATCGAATAGCGTTTAATGTCAGTCAGCAATACGTCACGTCCTTAAAAATTCGTAAAATTCCGCACAGACCCTACATTGATCGCTCTATTTTTTTTCTGCTCTCCGACTCTATGGTATAAAAAAGCCTGAGAGGGGAGGCACTAGACGTCAAATATAATGATAAAGAGGGAAAATATTTTTTTTTCTTTAAATTGTGGAACGTTGTGATTGCTGCTGCTCGGAAGTTTTAACACTTTGAATGGAGCAGTCAACAAACCAACATCGTTTTTTACTTCAACAATTTTTTCAAACTTATAAATATGTGTAGCATCGTGTTAGAACAAAGACTACGAGAACAAGCTATACTCATAAATTCGGTGGAAGAGTACAATGTGTGGGAGCAACAATACAGTGAATTAATTGAATCGTTGGAGAACCAAAGTCGAAATAAACGTCCGCGATTGACAATTCGCAATCGCCAATCATTAATCGCTCAGATAGCGCGACTTGAAAGTTTGAAAAATTCGATACGTCAACGTTTTGTTCATGAGGGGGCTGGATGTAGTGCGCGAGGAAATGGTTTGATTTGGCGGAACATTGACACGGCATTCGAAAGTCGCATACTGACTGGTTCAATAATTAACCGCAACCATATTGAACCACGTCAATTTCTCAAAGATGCCCGAGACAAAGTGCTTTTACATGTGAAAAACATCATTGAACAACATTTTAGTGTAAAAGTTAATACCACGTTCAATGGTGAGTTTGTGGCAGGTGATAAACACGCAAACAAAAGTGTCAATACAAAAAACTTTGAACTTTTTCAAACATCTGATTTAGATGAGTGGTATGAAAAACGCGTTGTCGAACCCACTCTAGCATCCCTTGACGAATTTCAAGAACGCGATAGTGGCTGGACCTTGTTAAAAATTCTAAATTTAACCATAAGTGTGAATAAATATAATCCAATGCGTGCCGGTTGCCACCTTAAATTGCCACAGGAAGTAATGACAAAGCGCGCAGTAGTAAATATAAAGTCCGATGATAATGCGTGCTTTGCGTGGTCCGTGATCGCGGCTCTATACCCTGCCGAACGTAAAAGTGATCGTGAATCTTCATATCCACATTTTTCGACGGTTTTAAATCTGCAGGGTATTGCCTTCCCCGTGACTCTAGAAAAAATTTAAAAATTCGAACAACAAAATAATTTATCAATCAATGTGTATACCATCGAGAAGAAGAAAACCCTTCCAATACGCATTAGTGAGCACAAAAGGGATAAGCATATAAATTTGCTGTACCTTCAAGATCCATCAGACACCAATGTTGGACATTTTGCGTGGATTAAAAATTTATCCAGGCTGGTCAGCTCGCAACTTAGCAAACTGGGCGATCGAAAATATATCTGCGATCGGTATGTAAATCTAAAATACAATCAAATATGCGACATACTTATATATTTCAAAAAAATCGGTCGAATAAAAACAATTAAATCTCTTTGCACAGATGCTTGCATTACTTCAGTTCGAATGTGAAACTAGAGTCACACACAACGGATTGTGGAAAGCTGAACGACTATGCCATTCAGTTGCCACGCGAAGAGGACAAGTGGCTCACTTTCAGCAACTTGGATCGGAAGCAGCGTCTCCCCTTCGTTGTATACGCAGACCTCGAGTGTGTCTTGTCGAAAACCGACGATCCAAATAGGTATCAACATCACCAAGTATTCAGTGCTGCGTATTACATGCATTGTTCATATGACAATTCCCTGTCCACATATCAGTCGGCTCGCAGTGATAATTGCATTTCCTGGTTCGTTCAAGAACTGAAAAGTTTAGCTATTCGCGTGAAAACTATTTTATGTACTAATGTCCCCATGATACATTTGACACGCGAGGAATGGGCAGAATTCCGCCGCGCTACGCACTGCCACATATGTGAGAAAACATTTACGCAAGGCGATACACGTGTTAGAGATCATTGTCATTTAACTGGACGTTATCGAGGCCCCGCGCATTCGAACTGCAATTTGAACTTTCAGCAATCCTTTTTCATCCCCATCGTATTTCACAATTTATCCGGATATGATGCGCATTTCATTATTAAGGAAGTGGCTACAGCTTTCGAAGGGAGTGTCGAAGTACTTCCCATAACAAAAGAAAAGTATGTTTCATTTACGAAAAATGTAAAACTCACGAACGATACGCGAAATGACATCAAATTGCGATTTATCGATTCATATAGATTTCTCAATACTTCTCTCGATAAATTGGCATCGTTTCTTACCAAGGATAAACTAAAAATTTTGAAATCTTCAATTCCTAACAATCAACAATTCGATTTATTGACACGCAAAGGTGTTTTCCCATATGAATATGTGGATGACGTCAGTAGGCTGCAAGAAACGTGTCTACCGCCAATTGACTCATTTTACAGTTCATTGAGTGGTGGCACTGTAAGCGAGAGCGACTATACACACGCGGAAAATGTCTGGAAGGAATTCTCTATTCAAACGTTAGGCGAATATAGCTATCTATACTTGAAAACGGATGTCCTGTTATTAGCTGACATATTTGAAAATTTCCGAGATAGCTGTATTGAGAGCTATGGACTTGACCCGGCATATTACTATTCACTCCCCGGGTACACATGGGACGCAATGTTGAAGCATACGAGTATTAGATTCGAATTGCTCACTGACATTGACATGGTCATGTTTATCGAACGTGGTATACGTGGCGGACTAAGTCAATGTTCGAACAGATATGCCAACGCGAATAACAAATATATAGACTCACACGATCCATCTAAAGCTTCATCGCATCTTATGTATGTCGATGTAAATAATTTGTACGGCTGGGCAATGTGTCAATTTTTGCCTTATGCAAATTTCAAATGGGTCAACGACCTGTCAAATTTTGATGTATCATCGATCTCAAACGATTCGCCTACGGGCTACATTCTCGAGGTAGACTTGGATTATCCACAAAATTTACACGATGCACATAGCGATCTTCCGTTTTGTCCAACGCGTGGAAAACCACCCGGTAAGCGGCAGGACAAGTTGCTCGCAACTTTGTATAATAAAGAGCGCTATATTGTACATTACCGGAATGTTCAGCAGTGTCTACGCCATGGGCTCCGTATAACAAAAATCCATCGAATATTGCAATTCCAACAATCTCCATGGTTACGGTCTTACATCGAGCTAAACACGCAATTCAGAACCATGGCGAAAAATGATTTTGAAAAAAATTTATATAAGCTGATGAATAATGCGGTATTTGGCAAAACGATGGAAAACGTTCGAAATCACGTTGACGTGAAACTGTTGACAAAATGGGAGGGGAGATATGGTGCCGAGGCGATGATTGCGAAGCCCAACTTTCACAGTAGGAGCATCTTTTCCGAAAACTTGATTGCCGTTGAATTGCGTAAACTTGAAGTGAAATTCTACAAACCAATATATGTCGGTATGTGCATACTCGATATATCGAAAACGTGTTTCTACGAGTTCCACTATGATCATATGGCTCCGCTGTATCGTGAAAAATGTAAGATAATGTACACCGATACTGATAGCCTTATCTACCACATGGAGTGCGAAGATGTATATGAAGGTATGAAGCAAACTATTGTCCGGTTCGACACGAGTGATTATCACATCGATAATGTTTTCGATATTCCATTAGTAAATAAGAAAGTGCCAGGTCTCATGAAGGATGAAAACAACGGTGCTATAATGACGGAATTTGTCGGACTTCGGTCAAAAATGTATGCGTTAAGAGTAGGTGGTATAAAGGATACCAAAAAAGTTAAAGGTGTAAAGAGTGGCGTTGTCTCAAGAACAATAACTTTTGATGATTATATGCAGTGTTTAAATGAGGAGATTGAAGTGTGTCGGAGCCAAACGTGTATAAGATCCACACTGCACGATGTATATACTATTCGCGAAAGAAAAATTGCTCTTAGCCCACACGATGATAAGCGATATATCATACCCAATAGCACAAACACATTACCATGGGGACATTACAGAATACCATTTTAACACCGATATATTCTATAACATCGCAATCGTTTTGTATATTTTTCAACTGGTAGAAAATAAAGAAGAAAAAAAACATTACCCTTTGTAATCCATATATTCACTTAAACTATTTTCCTCCATATCGTCGTGACGCATTTTTTCAGGGGAAAAAAAGATTCAAATGCGAGGAGCAAAAAAAAGAGCTACGCAAGGGACACATGATGCGGTGTCGGGGAAGACGGACTCTTCATCCTTCGCAGCACGTGCGGAGATGGAGACGGCACTTGACCGTCACTTGTTGGGGCTTTCGGCAGAGAGGAAGGAGTCATAAATTTAAAAAAAAAACGATTTTTTATTGATCACTACAAATCAGATGTATTTATCCAACTATTGTGGGTATTGTCGAAACCCAACCATTTTACAAACATTCGATTGCCACGTTTCTTCAGTACTTTTTCCACGAGATAGATATCGGGATATTTAACTTTTAGAAGCTCTTGCTCGTAGAAACCACCTGCAATAGGTTTATCCGTATGGTCTTTCAGGCTATATATTACAGGGCTTGTGTTCTTCACCCTATATATTGTAAATATTTCCGTTGTCCAGTTTGGTGTGTAACCCTTTTCAAATACACTCTTAAATTTGCTGATTCTCACGTTATCGCCAATTTTGAATTTTAGTGGCTACTTCATTGGAGGTTGAGTCTTGTTAAATACTTGTCGCAATATTTTCTTCTTGTTACCGACATTGACATTCCTTGGCTTCATTCTAATTGTACGGTGTACAGAGTCATTATACTCGACAATTAAATTATCAAGAATATCGATCCACTTAAAATTACCACAAAGGCTAAATTGCTTCCACATTTTCTTTTTCAGTGTACGATTAAATCGCTCGCAAATGGATGCTTTTAAATTACTATACGTTGAATACATGTTAATATTGTGCTTTTCCACTAGAGACTTGAAAGTGGAATTATAAAATTCTTTTCCATGATCGACATGCAAGTTCTGCGGTGTCCGCCCTCCCTTATCGATTATCGACTTCATTGCGGCTGCTGTATCTCTGCCATTCTTACTCAACATTGGTGCGGCCCAGGCGAATTTTGAGAAAGTATCGATGACGATGAGGGGAAATTTATGTTTGGAGTTTCCACGCGCGTATGATGACATATCGACGAGATCAGTTTGCCAGGTTTCGTCCAAACCACGGATGTCCACATGTCGACGAGGATAATTTCGTCGAGCAGGCCTATGTAGCTCCAGCACGAGGGCGCTCTTTTACTCGTTCATTTTCTAGTCCACTCAGTCGCGCATCCAGTGCAGCAATGGTGCGTGAATTACGAATCACCAAATCTTGTAGAGTTTTGTAAGTGTGTTCGTAATAATAGGAGATATTCACCGATTAATTCACCAACATTCTGCGAGTCATCATCATCCTCATATATCAATTTGAAAGAATCTTGTGTTTCATTCTTGAAGGAATCTTGTGTCTCATTCTTCAATTGATTTTTCATACTATTTATCGCATCTCCTTCTTCAGCATTATCACTCACTTTTTCATTCTTAATTTCCTCCTTCGCTACCTCGCCGTTTTTATTCGACACCAATTTCCCCAGTGGTCTCACTATAGGCTTAAAGACATCTTGCATTCTCCGCTCAGCGCTATCTTTTCCCATTTTCATCATTCGATGTTTTCGTCTGATTGCATTGCTCGCCTTGGCAATTTCACACAATACATCTTTTTCACGCAAAAGTTGTTCGATCTTCATGTTGTCACTGTCAAGGTATGCACAATACTGCCTCTTCAACCACCAGCGATGAATAATTTATCAATGGTCAGAAAATAATCAAAACCTTGTCTATATCGGCCCTCATTAATACCACTATCCTTGTCAATCGTGATAAATGCATACTTGTCGGAATTCCAGCATTTCATGCACATGTTTTTAAAGCACGTATAAGTCATATCCGTATTAACATGATCGTTGTAGACGTGTTTGAGGTTCATATCATCCTGCTTGAAAAGCACCACGAAATTTGCATTATCTCTCACAAGATGTTTGGGGATACGGGTATACGTCTGACAAAGATAAAAACTGTCAACAATCTTGTGTCTTCCCATGGAAAAGAAGGCTCTAACATTATCCTGTTTTTCACACGCTATATCATCAAAGATGAATATAGAGTTGGATTGTGCCTCACTTGGTGCTATCACTTGTTCATGCGCGTTGAACGGATCATACGCAACTCCACTTACAGGTTCGAGCAACCGTTCGAATAACTTATACTTTGGCTGCTTCAGCGATTTGGAATACAAGTAAATGTTCTCAAATCTCAAACCATTGGGATGGATGATAACAGTGAGCAGAGCGTTGGTTTTCCCAAAATTCGATGGACCACAAAACAGTGCACCTCTGCTATCCGGCAATAAATTTCCATGACGTTTTCGCCGCTTTTTCGCTCCAGCATCTTCGACTAATTCATCGAAATTTATCACGGGAAGTCCGCCTCCGATAGTTCGCTTGTTGGGCGTCATCTCACACACGACTAACGGCGAAATCATATAAATAGCATTCTTATAGGGATTATCCACCAGTCGCGTATTGTCTTTAAACATGATTGTGCATGGAAAGAGTGGTAAATGTTTCGTCAACCGCTTAATCAACATATTCCCCTTTGAACTACATGTGCCCGGGTATCAGTATTGCTGACCAGGCACAAAGTTGACCGAGGGGCTTGCTCGTGGTGATCCGGGTATTAATCCATTGGATACGGCATGCACACAACACGATTTTGCATATTCGAAAAATCCGGATAATCTTGAAGCGAGACATATGGCGGATAAAGTGTTGTCTGAACAGGCTTGGCAAAGTGTTACTGCGGAAGTCGCTAGCATCGGTGATAAAGCGAGTGCTTGAGTGTGGCAAATATTATGAGGACAAAGAGAAAATTCGGTATGGGGATGAAGGGCCGTAAGGGTGGCGTTTATTTGAAAATAATAATTGGCGCCGGAAAGAAGACAATGAATGAAAGTAATGATCCACAAAAGATTATTAAATCAGCTCTAAAGGGTGCTCGTGCAGCTGTAAAGACACAAGGTGGCAAGTACCTCATAAAATTGGTGGTTTATTTCCGTTCCTCGTGCCCATTTTTGCGGGTCTTAGCGCTGCTGGTGCTTTGTCAGGTGGTGCGGCTAGTGGTGGTGGTGCTTGAGAAGCATTTATAGCTAAAGCTGTAAATGCTTCTCAAGCAGCTAAACGTGAATTGGATGAAAGTAAGCGCCATAATCGAAAAATTGAAGCAATTGCATTAGGCAAGGGCTTACACCTGAAACCATATAAGCAGGGATTGGGTCTTTATATCAAGCCACAAAACTAGAAGTAACGCTACCTCACCGACCCCTCACCGACATCGACCTTCTTAAATATGCGAAAATCCTCAAGATTCCATATTTCCGTGGGGTTTACATGCGCGATACATTACCAGCGAGCGGACCCCTGAAATGTGAAGCAGCAAATGTAAATTTGGATGAAAATGTCGGTCCTGAAACACACTGGGTCGCTTACAAAAAGACTGGATGGAAAGTCGTGTACTTTGATAGTTTCGGCAATCTTCCACCACCACCCGAACTCATGAGATATTTTCGTGTTGGTAGCGTTAATTATAATTATAAGGGATATCAGGAATATGATACGATTGAATGTGGACATTTGTGTCTGAAGTTACTTTCTCGACAATTGCAGCACAAAGACAAATATACACTATATATAGGTAGGAAATGACGTGGAGAATTCAGTTGTCAATTTACCAGCACCATGGATGATAGCTTAACCTTGACCATATCTGGCTCATCGTCCATACTCCAGGCGCAGTACTTTTCCCCCATCGAACTCTCGCCACACAAAAGTTATAACCTCGGTCTCGTGGAATTGTTAACCTTCAACTCTATTCCAAATATCGACGTTGACCATGATAAACTATACGTGGGAGATGAGGTGTTAACGATACCTACGGGTAGCTATGAAATAGAGGATATTGACGCGTTTGTACAAGCAGAGCTCACGCGTAAAAACATCAAAATCAGCATTAAACCGAATAATAATACGCTACGCAGTGAGATCGAGTGTGATCATGATGTCAATTTTGAGCCGAAAGATTCTATTGGCCATCTTCTAGGCTTCACCGCACGCAAATTGGAAGCCAATAAAAGACCCGAATCTGACCTTCCTGTAGCCATTCTCAAAGTGAACGCCCTACGCGTTGAGTGCAATATTACCGCTGGAGCCTATATTAACGGACAAAAAGTACATACAATTCACGAATTTTTTCCATCTGTGCCACCGGGCTATAAGATCATTGAAGTTCCTTCACACGTTATTTATCTGCCAATCACGAGCCGAACGATTGATACCATACAGCTTCGCATAGTGGACCAGGACGGTGATTTGGTAAATTTCCGAGGTGAAGTAATCACCATACGCCTGCATATAAAGTCGTGATGGGTATAGTATTCAATAAATCTTCCAATAACCATAAACGGTCATGGATAAAAACAATCAGTCGTCGGTGAGTGCCCAAAGTGCTAACACCTCAAAACGTGCTACTCTTGAAGAATTCGGGTCTCAAAGTGCGTGGCGAAAGCGTGTAAAAAATTATTTAGTCTGTGCTCTGTGCATCTGTTGCGTGAAAGGAAAGAAGAAATTGTAAACATTCAAACGTCCGTGGTCTTTGATAAATCCATAATCCATTGTGAGATTCACGCTCATCAGCCATATGCATGTTCAACCTTCAATAACAGCGATGAAATCCGTATTGCCATCCATCATCAAGAACTCTCTATCCTGCCAAGCAAGAGTTCCCTACACATATGTGGGAAATTATCCAAGCGTGATGGGGCGCCAACTACTGCTACAAGTCTCGTCAACAATGCCATTTGTCATTTGTTTGAGGAAGTGCGATATGAATTGAATGCCATAGAAATTGATCGTAATAAGAATGTCGGTATTACGAGAGTAATTAAGGGATATTCATCTCTCTCATCGGCCAAAAGTTCTGTGCTCGAGAACACTGGATGGCTCGATGTCGAAGAGACCAAGCAGATTGTAAATGTATCGGGAAACTTCGATGTGTGTATACCGCTCAGCATGCTCCTCGGATTTGCTGAAGATTGTCGGAAAATTGATTCTCACAAGATCAAAGACCGATGACAATGCCATTGTACAAACAGCGCCTGAAGACTACAAACTCGCATTGCATAAAATAGAATGGCTCGTACTGCATGCCACAGTCTCAGATCAGCGAAAAATTCAACTGTCAAACTCGCCAAAGACACTCCAATTTCCATGAGTTTTCGTACATGGGAACTGTATGAATATCCATTGCTGCCTGCCACCTCCAAGCACGTGTGGTCTGTGAAAACCTCGAATCGGCTGGAAAAGCCACGATATGTCATACTCGCGCTGCAGACGGAACGAAAAAGTAAGAAACAACACAATGCGAGCCACTTTGATCATTGTAACCTGAGCAATGTCAAATTATACCTCAACTCGCAATGTTATCCATATGGAAATTTGAATTTGAACATTGATCAAAATCAATATGCTCTACTCTACGAGATGTATGCAAACTTTCAGCCGACCTATTACAACAAAGAGACTAAACCATGGCGGAGTAGGATGGAATTTTTAGAAATAGTTGTTATTGACTGCTCAAAGCAAAACGATTCTCTCACGTCCGGTCCTGTGGACGTGCGTCTTGAGTTCGAATTGAAAAACAATATTCCACCGCACACCTCAGCATACTGCATGATCCTCCATGATCGTATTGTCGAGTACAATCCAATTAGTGGTGGGGTGAAAAAATTGGTATCAAATCATGCCGATGATTCGCGTCCACGTCAGTCAACATGGAGCTTATCATCGATGTGCAGGGCTTTAAGAGACCCATCAACAAATTTTTCCTAAAGGAGATGTCCATCGTCAAACTCCACGACAAGAATGCTGAACCGCTGACGCTCGCCTTCGACGCACCATTTGCATGGGACTCTTTACCGGCCAAGTACAAAATGACAAACAAGTGGCTGGAACGCAATTTCCATGGAATACGATGGGATCACAGCGGCATACCATACGAGGCAGCTAGAAAAACAATTCGAGAAATCTTGCAAGGAGCTCCGACCATATATGCGAAGGGTATCGAGAAATGCTCATGGCTATCAAGATTCACGGATTCCGCAACAAAGGTCATCGACTTGGAGACTCTGGACTGTCCATCGCTGCAGAAGTTTCCGAAAATCACAAACTCCAAATGCCCGCAACATTCCTTCAACACGAAATACAACTGCGCCCATGTAAATGTAAAATCGCTGAAAAGCTGGTTACGTGTATACGAAGCGTTGTGTGAGCGAGGTATTTTTTTTAAATGAATAAAAAAATATTTCGATGAAGATATATATCATTTGTGTTCTTCATTTATTCTACGGCAAAAATAGTTTGAATTTCTCTTTCTCATACATTTCAATAATACAGTTTTTTTAAATACATTTTTACATATTCAACACTAAAAACGTCGAAAGCGATGGCGAGGCGACTGTGATGCGGGCGACTGTTGCACTCAACGATGCTGCCCCAACGAATTTTGTCTTTTCCACCATGGTGTGCTCACAGTCGATAGAACTCGACGCTGTTGTATTTTCCACCCATGTACCTCATGAAGAGATGATGATCGCGTGCCTCTTGCCGCATACGCTCGAACGTTTCCAAATCTTCGTCGAAGACCTTCACAAGTCGCGCTGGTAGGAAGACAGTGAACGCATTCGCGATGTCAGCGATGTAGCGTTTTCCAAACTTGGTTTGTACGGCCCTCATGTCGGAGATTGGATGCTCCGAGTGAACGATGAGTTCTGACAGCTTCGTCGTTGGAAGGAATTCCGCCATTCGGCTGACTTTGTTGATACTCGTGAAATCCATTTTCCACACTTTTCTCTTTTCAAAAAATGTTCAAAGTTATTTTTGAAGATGTTGATGTGGCGGTGCAATAGTGCAGTCTGAGCTTGGTCCATGAAATTATAAGCTCCCTCGTTTTGTAACCCCACCACTCAAATTTTTAAACTGCTCCCCACTTTTCCAATAATGAAAAACGGGGTCAAACACGTTCGTGGAACCCGGCCCTCCTCCCACGTGGAAAGTTTCCCACCTCATGACATTTTTCACAGTCTCGCGTTGAGGTGGGGGGCCATCAATGTCATCTTTCATTTGTGGCGTATTATAATGCTCCATGCATGGAAGATATGATATCACTTCACTGTCGTTGCGATGATGTTCTGGCAAATGATCCCACAGTAAACCAATATAATGAGCCCAATATTTTAAGAGCAAGACCTTTGGAACTTGTTCGAGCTCGTATTTGGTCAAGTCCAGGGGGTGTTTGGCCAGATGCACTGCATACATACTCGCACATGTGAACATCTTGACGTTATATTTCGGAATGAAACCAAAATCTCGATGCGATTAAAATTTGTTTTTTTGGAACAATGACTCCTCTCATAGCCGCAGCTGCATATAATAAATAAGGCATTTTATGGCACTTTGAAAGGCCGCCCTTCATATGGCAACTGCAGTTTTTTATATTATCGAAAAAAATTCTAGCAATATCTACTGGGAGAATTTATGAAAATATAAGTGCCGATCATTTGGCTTCATCCAATGTATAAAGCAAAAGGGAAGCATGCTATAGCGACGTATGATGCAGTAAGCATCAGATGTATGATGTAGTGACCATCAGATGTATGATGCAGTGAGCATCGGATATATGATGCAGTGAGCATCAGATGTATGACGCAGCGATGTAAGATGCAATGAGCATTAGATGTATAATGCATTAAGCATTAAAATAATCCGGAAATGATTAATAGAAAATAACATTAAATCGTATAAAATTGATCATTGAACTCCGCTTCTGACAAAGATATCCAGATAATTTTTTTCAGTTACGCACCTTGCGAAGACCTTTATCTGGAGGAATATTTCGAGTAGCATCAAAATGTAAGTACGCATTTGAATTTTATAAACTAACGCGATTTTCGTATATCATTTTTATGTCGTGTTGTAGATGATGTCATGCCGCACAACTTCTATGAGAAGAACTTTTCGGTAGACGCATTTAAAAGCAATCACATTAAAAAATCAGTTTTTTCAACTATCTCTGGTGGCTGCGAAACAACATTCATCTTGGAGATAATTTAAGAGCATACTTCTGGTGATCCGAAGAACCTAGAAAAACACTAAAGACATGCTGGCTTCCGTTAATAGAACTAAGGTACATTTTGACTGGGTTCGGATGAGAAATATATTTTCCAATATTCGGCCGACAATTAATTTATTTTTACCAAACTTCAATTTTTATACATATTTAAATATTACTCAAAAATAAATTGTATAGCCACAGCAGGGACGGCCTCGTTCGTGTCTGCAATATGAAGTCTGAAACAATAAAAATGTACACCGTACAATAATTGCGAAATTATACGCACTGATATTGAGGCAAAACTGACGATTGCAGCGTTGGAATGCAAAGTAAATTGTTACTTTCCAACTCCCGATTTTTTTAACACGAAGCGTTACTAAATCCCTACCAAAGTTTTTGACTCTCATTTAGAAAACTATCTAACATAGAAAAAGGATCTAAAAAAATGTTCGTAATATACTCAAATACACAAATGTGCAGCCCATGTATGAATAGCCCTTAGTTTCCAGCGTTGCAACGCAACGAAATTGCTTTTTCTAGTTTTGTCCCCTCATTTCGGGTATTTTAATAACAATTTTTCGACATTCGAATTATAGTTTTCTTAATTAGAATTAAAAAATGACAGAGGGGTTTTCGTAACGATTATTGTGAAAAGATGAGAAATCGGAAAATAATAGTTTTCGTTCCATTCCAAGGTTAGAATTTCTAATCTCATGTAACTTACATCATGTCCGGATCTTCCATTTGCCCGAAGCTTTGCGATGTAATCTTTAAGTTTTTGCACATGGCGTCGCTCCGCTGATAGTTTCTGAAAAAATAAATGTATAACAATTGTGAGTAAAGAAATATTATGCACCCTTCAATACCGTGCCACTGACACACGATTTAGATATATTTTGAAAGAGTAGATTTTATACTTACGTGCTTCAAACGCTCACACTCGGCCTCGAGAGGGCAGTTGTGCATCGGATATCTGAAAAAACAATACAGCACATTTTAAGTTAACTATGAACTATGCAGCCATAGATAAAAATAAAACTTATTCATACATCTGCTGCGGCCAAGTCAGCACCGGCTTATATCATCTGCAATACAATTTAGGGCAACTTTAATAAGATGATCAAGCAGTACTCTATATACGGGGTGTAACACGGGGAGTAGATGTAACGAAGCATTACGATGGAGGACCTCAATACTTGTCGATTGAACTCCCATGTGAATATGTTATGCGATGTTCAGTGGTGCAAAACTTTTTGGTTTTTGTGCAATTTTTCACCTATTCAAAGACTATTGGAAAACTTGAGAAAAGGTATTACTGACAAGTTAACGCTACGTCAGTGAAGTTGAGTAATGACTTTCATTTCTCCCATTATTTCTGATAGTAAAAATAATGGGAGAAATTAATGTAACAATTTAAATTCCATTCTTTAATTTCTTTTTAAAAAATTCAAAATGGCCACCATCGTTGTCTAAGTGATATTATTATTGAAGTGCCAACGTGAGTGTTTTTAATATGGATACTCGGCTCTGGTCATCTCCAATTCGAACCATTGGTCAACCTTTTTTTTTCAATAATTTCAATTCCGAGCTCAGCTTGATAACGCGATCTACTTTTTTCCTCTTTAATTCTAGAAATTTTACGAGCATACAGTTCGTTTATTAATTTGATGATATCGTCGGGAAATTTTTTGTCAAATTCTGAAGAGCCTGAGAGTGAGAGTAATGATAGGGAAAATCGGGAACCAGATTTGAGGGGTCGAGGGTCAGACCCAGGTTGAATTGGTATGGAATGCCCCAGATATATGTGCATTTGTGCGTGTTACTTTGAGGACTCATGTCCTCGAAGTATACATGGGAGTAGATGTGTATGGTTCATTACCTCGGGACTCGGGTATAAGTCCCGGAGGTTTATAAAGTACGTATATATATATATGTGTGTATATATATATATATATATATATATATATATATATATATATATATATATATATATATATATATATATATATATATATATATATATATATATATATTGAGACGTTTCGCGATATTTAGCGAACGCTTTATTCTCGTTTTCGGGGGCCTATTCGCATAGGTCCGGGAAAACGAGTTTACGCGGCGAATGTTTCGCCGTTTGATATTATAGGGATTCCCGTAGCCTCCTGAAGGACGATGTACTTTGTTTCTGTGCCCGTTGGGATGGGACGGATTTGAGGTGTTTTTTGGGAGATACCTCAGTGGTTTTGAGGGTCTCAGGGACACCTGTATTAATCCGTCATCATCGGCATTTGATATTTCGGATTTTTATGAGTTGATGTCGGGTTTGAAACATTAAGAAAATTATGAGTGAATTATCTAATGAGTTTTAGTCTTGTTAGTTGAGGATAACGACGTTTACAGAGATCTGGGAAGGTCGGCGAGAGAATCTGCCGTGTTAGGAGTGACGAGGATGGTATGAGTCGTGTGAGGCGTCGTACGCGGCTATACAGGCGCGGTCTCTCTCCTTTCGTTCTCGCTCTCTCTCGCTCGCACTCGCACAGATCGCGAGCGTCGTCGTGTACGCGTTACGCCGGTTTTGGGATCGCTTCTGCAATCAGAAGCGAGTCCGTATAGATTACTATTGTGTTGAAGTGGCAGATAGTCCGGTTGGCACAAGTTGCCGAATGCAACTAAACGCACGGGTGCCACGCTGTGTCGCTTACGCGCTAGAGAATCTAGCGTTATAATAATGTGCGTGCTCGAAGGAGAATTGTTCTCTCCGAGTGCACATAGCGGGGCCGTCCGGAAGGGACGGCTGGCCTCCTCGGTGCCAGACGAGGAGGACCAAAACCAGTGAAGCTGGTTGTAGAATTTCCTCGTGTGCAGCGAAGCGCGATCGGCACTTCACGGACTGCACACTCCGAGTCTTTGTGCGTGAAAAGCGTAGTATGGCGATCGATCGTCCTAATGGCGATCGATCGGATGTTATTAAGTATTTCCTGACTAGCTTGCAATCACCACGACGACTCTATTTCCGAGGTCGGATTTCCAGCGCAATGCTGGGGCTTCCCAAGGAAATAGAGTATCTAACCCGAAGCTGAGGTCGTTCTAGGATGGGACCAGGGCAACGGCAGCAAGGCCTCCATCCTGTGATCCGCAATGACGGATGACGGTGACTCCACGTAGTTTGAAGAGAATTTGCGAAGAGTGCCGCTCCGGCTCGTGCACGCCCTTAAATAGGCTCAGGCCCGTCAGGAGAAATTCCATTTCTCTTCCGAATCTGGATGGCCGGGTAGGGAATAGAGCCGCCGAGGAGCACTCCGATGGTGGGGTGATAGCGTTGGTTATTTTGAGGACGTTCGCGTACGGTTGTCAATTCGAGGGGTAAAATATCGCGATTACTCCTCGCTGGGTTATTAGGCGCACACACGGCTTGAGGAGGCCTCGCGATGGATTTGGGTCGCACTCTAAGCCTGATAGGAGTGGACAAACCCCAGGATACGCGAGACGTGCTTACCATAGGCGGGGAACTTCCGCGAGTCCGCGGTGGTCTTGCTCCTCGCGGTGGGCGGAGCCCCTTGCGAGGTGTCGCGGGCGCGCCCCAATTCTTAGCGCAAGTGGCCTGCCCAGCCGGCGGCATGGCCGGTCGCTCCGAGCGGGACAGAATACGCGGGTATCCTGTACGCGGTTTGATACTATCGGATTCTGGGTGATGGTGGCTTACCTGGGTGGCCGAACCGTCACAATATATATATATATATATATATATATATATATACATATATATGTGTGTGTGTGTGTGCGTGCGTGCGTGCGTGCGTGCGTGCGTGCGTGCGTGCGTGCGTGCGTGCGTGCGTGCGTGCGTGCGTGCGTGCGTGCGTGCGTGCGACGAACTCGACGGGACGGTTTCAAGGTTGTGTTATGGATGCTAGAAAAATGATTGCGAGAATCGATTTCACCCCTGTTCGCTAGGAACTGAGTGGCAATCGTCCGAGCTCCGTTTTCGCGACATACCATCCACGTCTTTGGCATCGTTTACTGAACCAGAGATGAAATCGATGCAGTTTATGACGAGTATGACGGGATTATGGTGAAAACTACCTGAATCTACCAATCGATCCGTTGATTTCATCTTTTCACACGTACGCAAAGGTGCTATCGTATTCGCAGCTCATACCTCTGCGGACATGATCCACTCTCCCGATCAGGAAGGAGATGAAATCAATGACAAACTCAACGGGACGGTTTCGAGTATGTCCTATGGATTCTAGGAAAATTACCGACAGAATCGATTTCGTCTAAGCCCTAAGCACTGGGCGCCGATAGCCCGAGCCTACAACGCCTACATCCATCATGCAACTCGTCGATTTCAGAGGTATCCTCTTGCTTTGAGGGGAACTACGCGAAAATGAAATGTAAAGATCGACGAATGATTTCAGAAATGTTTGACAGAGGGTCCAGGGATGGTACGGAGCACTGTTTGCTTTTTTGCCAACGTAACAGCTCGCAGTCGGATGAACCAGCT
Organism: Ophion slaviceki; assembly: GCA_944452715.1. Lineage (NCBI taxonomy): Eukaryota > Metazoa > Arthropoda > Insecta > Hymenoptera > Ichneumonidae > Ophion > Ophion slaviceki. Next base: position 41,587,304 of record OX101787.1, on the reverse strand, counting down.
GTGGCTACTTGCATTTAATCTTTGTTATTTGTATAAGTTTGAAAATCCGTTTTTTTTCGCAAAATTGGGGTACTCGCCAGCTGGATAATTCGGACATTCAGAATACCGGTAACATGAATAGAAATCTTTTATATGTAAGAAAATAATTTTTTAACGAGCTTTTACTTAATATTCTTCTTACCAAGTCACCCATATGCGACTATAAAGGAAAGCGTGTGTCACTTCTGAGTTGTATGATTGCAAAATTTCAGAGCTCGAAGTAGTTGAGAAGTGGATGAAATACCGATTTTCCATTTTGCATTCAACAGAAAGTCGTCATTTGAAAAGGAAATGTATTTTTGAAAGTCTAATCATGCCCTTTCACGTCTGAGATACATGTTTGCAAAATTGCAGAGGTCTAAGTAGTCGGAAAGTGGACGAAATATCGATTTTCCATTCTGCATCTCACAGGCAGCCGTTTTTTATTTATTTATTTATTCTTTTCTTTAACGTTGAATCGTGCATTTTCACCCCTCAGATGCATGTTTGCAAAATTTCAAAGCTCCAAGTAGTTGGGAAGTGGGTGTAAAATCGATTTTCCGTTTCCCATCCAACACCAAGTCAAGTTAAATATAAGCTTGTACAAAAGCGAAACAAAAAAAACGTGCTGTACCTCGGTATTCGAAACTCCAGACATATTGGGTTGTGTTCGACTCTGTTAATTTTTTATTTCTTTCGATAACAATTATGACAGAAACTCTCATTAATAATATCATCGGGCGTGATAATTATTTGCGTGATAAAAATTTGATAAAAGTCGTAATGAAAATTAAACAATTTATTCGTGATACGATATGGAAACGTCCGCGTCGAGTCTTCACGATACCGGCAATACGAAAAAAAAAAACATTCGCTCGTTGCCTCCAAAGAACCCCGCACAAATCAAAGGGAAATTGGCCTTCAGTCAAATCGTCTGAAATTTTAGTATGTTGTAGAGGAAGTCGAGCTGATCAAAAGTCATCATGGGCACGAAGCTCGAATTACAGTTCTTTTTGAGATTAGGCGGTTTTAAAAATCTCAACTCTGAAAAAATGGCTTTTTTATTTAAATATGATTTTATTAAAAGTTTCTGCGCTTTTCACACTACGTTCATTCCTAATCGCTCTTCAGGTCCTCCCTTCTCTCCGCAACATTCCTCTTCTCAAAACCCTCCGAGATTTCTAGGAGGAGGGAGTGATTTTCCCGTCGTAAGTCCCCGTGCTCATAGTACTTGCATTCCGCGTCTGTCTGTAGGCTCTCTTCACTCCCCAGTCTCTCCCTCCTCTCTACTCCCTCTCCGTGATGGCACTCTTCCCTCAAGCCTACTGTCGCTACCCCCTCCCTCACTCCGCACCTTATCTCACCACGCAGCTAACGAAGTCGATGAATATTCGGTCACTTTTCCGGAAAACGCTCATACGGAGACATCATGGCTCGACTAGAATGCTTCGTCTGCAACATGCGTTTTCTCCTAAGGCAGCTACCCTATCTTCGTCCTAACGAAAATCAAGAAAAAGCTCAAATCGCTTTAACACGACGAAATGCTTTTCCTTCAGGAGTGGTTTTCAGGAGTGTTGCGGAGAGAAGGGAGGACCGGAAGAGCGATCTGGAATGAACGTAGTGTGAAAAGCGCAGAAACTTTTAATAAAATCATATTTAAATAAAAAAGCCATTTTTTCAGAGTTGAGATTTTCAAAACCGCCTAATCTCAAAAAGAACTGTAATTCGAGCTTCGTGCCCATGATGACTTTTGATCAGCTCGACTTCCTCTACAACATACTAAAATTTCAGACGATTTGACTGAGGGCCAATTTCCCTTTGATTTGTGCGGGGTTCTTTCAAAAACACCAAATTATTGATCGTTCTATGCTTTATTTCTCTGAAAAATAAAGATTACGAATGCATTGAACAATCTTATTTCTTATCATCATCGCTCGCGGGTAGAATTACAAGTCTTCTGAATGTCAGCAACCTTCACGCCTCTGATTATTTAATTGGTTAACTGTAGGCTATAAGTCTCTGTTTATATCGAATCCGCGACAACCCCCCCTCCCCCTGTTCCTTCCTCGTACCCCCTTTACAACAACCCATGAAAGGACCACGCGGACTCTCGGCTGGGGCCACGTCGACCCGGCAATCGCCACGAGTTCTACCGTCAGCGCCATCTCTCGACGTCGAGAAGCAGGGTTGGAAAAAAAACAGTTTTATTTCAAAAAGAACAAAACACTGTGTTTTATTTAGGAAAGAAAGAAAACATGTTTTAAATCAGTTATACCTAAAAGTTTGTCATGAGCCGTTTAAAACAGGTTTTAAACATATTTTAAACATGCTTAAAACAGTATGAGGTATAACCTGTACTGTAGATGAGATCGTATTATATTAGTATTTATGTATCAATTACATTAAATAATTTGAAGCCGCTTACATAATGTCTTTTACTTCTTTACTCTTTGGCTTATAATTTCTAGTCGCATGAAGAATTATTCAATAAAATAAGTATGTTAAAGTTAACATTTCTTTTACATCGGTATGGCTCATTCACTCATCTCATCACTCATCTCCTTAGACTGATTTCTGTTTAGTGCTGTCATAATTGCAACCAATTGAGCTACTTTTTCCGTCCCAAGACGATTTCGTAATTTGGAATGCACTAATCCAAAAGTAGAAAATAATCTTTCAATTCAAGCAGAAGAAGCAGTGGCTGTAAATAACTGAGTTGTTAATTCTGTGGTCTCCGAATGTATTTTTTTCTAAGGATTTCTACGACAATGACACGTGTGTTTTCTGCAGAAGTTCTTCTTTGAACATATATTCTTTGAAGGGAAAGGCCATTGCACGATACGTGAGCATATCTTTCATCGCCTGTGGAGAACGCGAATCTGTGAACTCCATGCCTGATGTGTCCGCTTCTTCCGATAATTCTTCACCTTTGTATTTGGGGTCCAAAATGAAAGCGGCAAAATGTGCTGGGGTCATGGCGAGGTCGTACCTGCCTTTCGGCTTGCTTCTTTCTTCCGACGACCAATCCAATGAGAAAAGAGACTTCCAGATATAAACAGATTCGCTTAAGACGCAGATATCTTTTTGGACGTGATCAAGAGCAATCGCTACTTTTTTAAGTTTTTTGAAGTAGTTTTCTACATTTTCTTTTAGCTCTATGTCCTGAACTTCTCTTACGACAGATAAGTCCAATACGGCTCTATGTTCGCTGCATACTTTAGCAAGATAGTGCCAGTTGCTAACGTTTGACTCAAGACAGTCAGCCAAAGTGTTCCACCTAACATCTTGGGGCAGCACCAGTTTTTTCTACCAGCTTCCTTGTACTTTGCTCCAGGGAAATGGTGATATTTGAAATATTTGATGATATTTTTCACTCTTGATTTTAAATCTTGTTACTGAATGTCTTTTGCGAATAAATGTAGGATATGTGCTGAGCAACCATATGTAATTATGTCACCAATCTGACTGTCTTCCCGCTCTGTCTTCTCATCTTTGCCATATTAGGGGCGTTGTCTGTTACGAAGCTGCGTAAATGACAACCAAAATTTTGACATTTTTTTATACTGTCTACCGCCAGATGCAGAAGGTCACCTGTATGACTGTTATCTGCCGTATGGTATCAATGAGATGAACTTTACCGCCATCATCACCTGTGGTTGCACTGACACAAACGATAGGCTCGTTGTGAATGTTACTCCATCCATCTAGTGCCATACACACAACTTTTCCTTTCAAATTATTTTCCATTTCTTTTTCCACATGTCTGTGCACGTCATCTATAAATTTCTCTCCAATCAGTTTTCGATTTGGTGGGGTAAAGCCGGGTCTTACAATTTTTAGTAACTTAATGAATTCTGTATGCTCAACGTGCCGAAATGCAGAGTTAGTGGCATAGAAGTTTTTTGCTATCTGCGTATCTTTTTTCTGCTTTTCTTTTTCCGACGTCTTCACTACAAATTGCGACATTACATTCGATAGCGACAAAACTTCTTTCTTAGGTCTCTTTGCATTGGGATCCACGTCGTCAGACTCGTCAGCAAGTTCGATCAAATCTTCGACATCTGTAAAATATAATTGTTACGTTATTCCTCTCCATTCAAAGATTATTTGGGAATATAACTATCACCTATATAACTGTGCTTTTGTTTACTATAAAAGGTATTCAATATAAAGTCTGTCCCAACGTCTGTCCCCTCCCTGTTCGGACTTCC
>OX101787.1:41452215-41582875 GCA_944452715.1 Ophion slaviceki | reverse complement strand
TATCGAAGATAATTAAAATAGTCGTGGTCCGGCTAGTAAGAGGCCATCGCGTTCGTAGAACCCCGTCTGTCCCCGATACCCCGAGATATCCCGTAAAATGAATAGCGAGTCTCACGTGTAACCTCGAGCTAGCGTTTGTTTTCTGTTCTGTTGATACCTAGTGCACGCGGTCGGCCGCGTGGCCCGAGAACGGCTGGCGCCCAATATTATCGCATTGTGTAATTGGAAATCGGAAATGGGTCGAGAAATCGAGTAGGGACTTTGCGTGTCAGGTAACCCGTAATATTCGAGTCAAAGTTGTATTATTATTATTTATTCTTCTCCTTTTATGTAAATTTAATGATATTTGAATGTTATGACGTGTCAAAATTTATTACATCGTTCCCCTCCCTCCGCCTACGTTAACACGCGATACCCGTGACAATATATATATATATATATATATATATATATATATATATATATGATATTTAAATGTTATGACGTGTCAGAATTTATATATATTGTAACGGGTCGGAATTCGTTACAAATAAATTTAGTGGTTCGGGACTCGACCAGGGAAGAAATTAGTTGAGACTCGGGTGTTTTGGTATTTTTACGATAAAAAAAAACAATTTATTAAGTTTTTATTTGTCTCGGTACAATAGAAAAGACCGCCTTGTGTAGGTGTAGTGTGTTGTTCGTGTTGTTCTTGTAATTTCCGCAATGTTTTTCTCCGTCGGTAAATGCTCACTTCGCGTGATGACTGGGATGGTAAACCGTTCCGGGCGCGACCCGCATTAATTATCATGCGTCGATAATCTTTACCCCCTCCCTTACTCGCTCTAACGATCGCGGCGCGGTGGATCGTGACGCGCAGGCTCGCTCAATGTTTACGTTTTTTCGGTGTAGGTGTGCGTGTGTGGATGTGTGTTGTTTTTTTTATGAGTATCGGGACTCTTGCAAATTAGAATACCTCTTCGCCCTTTATGCTGTCCTAATACAATTGTTCTATTTACTGTTCGATAATTGCTTCTCCTATGTTGTTAATAATTCCGATGATCCCTTTTCTTATCTTTTTCTCTTATTTTACAATATTTTTTATTTGTACGTTTCTTTATTTTAATCTTTTTACCCTTTTCAATTTTCTTTCACCTTGACCCTCCATCCACCACGCTTTCCTTCCCTTGCGGTCAGTATTAACGTCGGCTGAGTACCGGCCAAGGTTTTTAGATAATTGATAGTACTCTATTACTCTAGCGCCTCCACCTTTTAGCTGTGTTGCTTCAAGTTAATCTTTCAACCCTTCTCAATTTCTTTCACGTTGACCCTCCATCCACCACGCTTTCGTTCCCTTGCGGTCAGTATTAACGTCGGCTGAGTACCGGCCAAGATTTTTAGATAATTGAGAGTACTTCCTTACTCTAGTGACTCCACCTTTTAGCTACTCTATCGATTTTCCGCCTTACACTCTTTCCTTCCCCTAGGGTCAGTATTAATGTGCTGGGTACCGATCGACTTCCCAGCCAAAGAAGGAGTGCCTTTCCCCAAAAATTCCCGTCCTTTTATATGCATATTTTACCGCCTTTTCGTTTCCCCTTCTCTTCTACCTCCCTTAATTCGATTAGTCGGTTTGTCCGGTGTTTACCGGTTTTTCTTTCCCCTTCTCGTCCGTCTACCCTTAATTCAATTAGTGGGTTTATCCGGATTTTACCGGTTTTTCTGTAGGTCCGAGCTATTTGACCTTGTTTTTATGTCGATCTGTCTCTCGCTTACCCATTCTCTCTTCCGAAATCGGTTATTCTGACTACGTGGTGGGGTTATTTATTAATGAGACGGGCCTGTACGTCTCAATATATATATATATATATATATATATATATATATATATATATATTACTATATATATATATATATATATATATATATATATATATATATATATATATATATATATATATATATTGTGATGTCGTGATGGACACTTTTATTATAATTTTTGAGGAGAGGAGTGGCTGACTCACTCCAGAACTCGGTTGTAGGACGGAATAACTCGGTTAACACGGATTGAGCTACTTGAGATGAATTTATTCAGATAATTCATGGACAGAGATTCAGCGTTGTACAGTATTCGGAGACTTACTGACTGCCTTAGCTTAGAACGAAGGTAACTTATAGTGACGGAGTGTGGGATAATCGAGATGGTGGGAGGAAGGGCCTACGTGACGTTAAAAACGTTGGCTATCGGTTTCATAAGAACTTGAGAAACCATATTGGCGATTAAAAAGTTACGGCATTCCTTATACGACTGGCCGGATGTTGTAATAATGTGAAAGTGCCACTCATGAAGATCCAGGCGCATCAAGGAGGGCCTTCGTCATAGGTTTCACAAGAGTTTGGAAAGCCATGCGTGGAAATAATATTCCAAATGTAGGTAGACGGATGTTATAAATTTGGTGAAAGGCCACTTGCACATATGTATCAGCAGTATGGATCGTAGGAAGAAAATAGGGAGGAGAACGACCAAGGAAAAAATAGAGGACCTCATTACACCTCCCCCCTTATTTAAGAAAATTCATAAAACAAGATGAATTTTCTTTAAGCCTCGAGGCTGGTGGATCGCCGACGACCTGTTGGTTTCACAGTATGTTTTACATTGCGGTTTCTGGTCATTTCTAACATACCGCATTCTTCCCTATCGTGATTAACGTTGTAGTCTACATGTTCGTTGTTTTTATGAAAACAATTATTGTACACGTTGATACATGGAGGGCAAGTAGCTTTAAATGCTTTGGTAAATAAATTAAATAAGCATGCACATAGACCGCACCTCATCGTGAAGTACAAGAAAACAATTGCAGTGCAACCGTATCCGAGGATAAACATAGTAAAATGTAGTTGAAATGCCCTTCTATTTAAGGATGGGGACAATACGAAAAACGTCAAGTAGATTGTTTTCTATTACTTAATTATATAAGTAAAACAATTAGCCTTTAACATGACGCTTACGTCGCTAATTCCAATAATTGTCGCGAAGGCAGATTCTTCTAGAGGTACGGGAGAAGTATTACTGGATGAGCCTTGTTCTCGAATTGTTTTTAGTGCTCTGACCAAGTCAGCAGGATTCAAAATTTTCGGATGGATTATCCCTTGTTTACCATCGTTTACTGCATTTAAAACATTGTTGATTCATTCACTGTATTCGTTTATAAGGGTTTCCAGAAGAGTTACTTGTGCGCTAATTTTTATATCTCTAGTATTATCAGCTACCGCAAAATTTAGTTTTCCATAAGAGTTCGATAGTTGTTGATTTTCGGTGCGCAATTCCTCCATAGCTTTGGAAAGTGTTGATGCCATGCCTTTAACTATCGCCGTTTGTTTTTGAATTAAAGTACTCATTTTCTTATTGTCAGTATGAAGTTTATCAATCTCATCGTTATAATATTCAGCATCGGAATTCTCTAAAGTTCCAAACAAAATTTTACTAATGTCGCCGATAAAATTGAAAACACCTCTTTTGAGACGAGGTCTATAATCAATTATGTTCATTAGTCTAGATCTTCTTGATTCTATTCTATTTATCCTTTGTCGAAGGATTTCAATTGATGCAGATTCGGCAGAAGTCCTTTTTTTGTCGGTTCCATTGCAAATTCTTGACAAGGATATCGAAGCCATATCCAGCGCATCTCGGTGTAGATTTATTTCGGTGATGTCGACGTAGTCGACTACTGTCCAGGTTTGATGGTAGATCATGGCACTTCCCAGGTTTTCCATATATTTTCCATATACATATTTTCCATATAGGTTTTCCAAAATTCCATAGAATTTTTGATTAGTTTCTATGATAAGGTTTTAATTTGTTAACGTGGATTAATTTTCTTCTATTATTAAGCAAGATCTCGTAGTTGACGTCTGATGTTTGTTCCAAAATAATGGCTGGTCCTTCCCACTTCGGGGCAAGGGGTGTCTTTTCTTTCTCTTGAGCAAGGAGGACTTCGTCGCCCTTTGCAAAAATGGGCACGGGACGGTGTATGCGAGCATCCTGGACTGCCTTATAGCGTTCTTTAGCTGCGATTAAATTATCGCGTCCTCTTTTCACGATACGTTCATGATCAGACCGCAGTCCTTCGAAGTATTGGTCGATCGTTACGTTGGTCTTCTGAACTGGAAGGTTATTCGGGATGTTAGGTTTCCTCCCGAATTGCATTTCAAATGACGTTAATCCTGTGCCTTCATGTTTCGCTGTGTTGTAAGCCATGGAAACAAACTTCAATTTTTTATCCCAATCTTCTTGATTGTCGTAGATCAATGCTTTGATTTGTGCTTCAATTGGACCATGTGCTCGTTGAAGGCTTCCGTTACTTTGAGGATGGAATGTTGTTGTTGTCATGTGTGAAATTTTGAAGAGTTTTTCCAGGTGTTTGAACATCTGGCGTATAAAGTTTCGTCCACCATCGGTTAAGATAATTTTTGGAGCTCCATGAATGTAGATGAAATCGTTAACCAATGCTGCTACGGTGGATTGGGCATCTTGGGATTTTAAAGGGATCAGCGTAATATATTTTGTCAGCTGATCTTGTACAGAGAGGATGTACTTGTGTTCCTCATACGTTTCAGGCAGTGGCCCCACAAGATCCAAGGCAATTTTTTCATTTGGCTTCTCCGGTGGATCCGTGATTATCGCTTCTGCTCGTGGTTGTGTTCGCACGAGCTTGATCCTCTGGCACGTGTCGCATTTACGGATGTAGTCTTCAATGTCCCTTTGTAGGTTGGGCCAGGTAGCAATAGCCTTTACACGGTCGAGAGATTTTGTTACTCCAAAATGTCCCGTGGCGTTTGTCCCATGATGTTGTTTTATTATCTCCATTCTTTCTTTTTCTGTGCCTGGCTCGTAGGGTTCCCTATCGTAAAGGTAGACTAGTGGTGGTTCAATTCTCTTTGACCAAATAAATGAGATCAAAAATGAATCAAAGAAGTGTGCGGCCGTGTAGGTGACAAGAGATCGTTAAGGATTCGGCTTCGGTCCGGCCAATGAAGGTTTTCCAAGGTTGTCGATGGAAATAAGATGTTTTTTTCCCTAACGTTTCGGCCCTCTGGTTCGGGTCGTCTTCAGAATATATATTTTTTCTGTATAAATGATAATACACAGTTTTTAACAGTCGCGTTTTAAAAAGTTGTATATACAGGGTGACTTTTATAAGGTGGACAGGTGTTTTTAGAGGGTCTTGCGCGGTGATTTTACGACTGAAAAAATATGATTTTTAATGGTTTTTCACGCTTTCTTTGAAAAAAAAAATATATCGTATTTTTGTCATGAATAGCATTTGCCAGAGAAAATAGAGTGTTCTGGAAAAGAATAAAAAATCCATTTTGCGTGCAGGAGAATGAAGCTTATAAAATTCCGAATAAGGGACACTCCCGAAAAACTATATTTGTGCTCTCCGTCATGGAGAAAAAAATTATCAAACATACGATTAAAGTGTATAAATCGGAATTTAATCAGTGGAACAAACGAGCTAAGTCAGGCACGACAGTGCTATAGGAAGCGCTAGTCTGCTGACGTCACAGCTGCAACTTCCGAATGGTCGGCTGTCACAGAAAGTTGGTTCAGAGTCTGATGATACGCGGTCGAGCCAAGGAACCTGAATGTGTCCCTATCTGAGAACTTGATTCAAAATAATGTAAATTTATAAAATGTTCCAGGATTCCATGCACTGCAAATAAGATTTTCAATCATTTGCGATTCGCTAACAACTTTTGGAATAAATGATTCTAGCAATACATTTTAAAGTAATTTGACGTGGAATTATTAATTTTTACCAAATATTACGAGATTTCTGTCTTTTAATGTTGCATAAATTATCTTCACATGTAGTTACAGAATTTTTGAATAATTTATGAAAAGTCAAAAATAAAAATGCTCGTATAATTTGGCAAAAGATAATAATTTAACGTGAAATTACTTTCAAATGTATTGATAGAATTACTTACTGCGAAAGTTATTAGGGAATCGCAAATGATGAGGAATATTGTTTGCGGACCATGAAATCCGCAAAATTTTTCGAAATTGACATTATTTCCGATAAAGTTCGCAATCTATAGATTAAGTTCAATCGATTATGTTCAACCTCAACCTATGAAGGTATTTCAGGCACTTTAATCCCGTGAAACTGGGTCGTTTTCGTTTTTGCACTGCCAAACCAACAATTGTCGGTGGAAAAAATCTGAAAAAAATCATGGTCGATTTTAGACCATACTTCTACAGGAATGATAAGGTTGTTTTCTTCCTTATTGTCGATTTTTTTAAAATAAATATTAAGTGAAGAAAATGATCTTGGGCGGGATGAAAACGACCCAGGTTTGCGAATCGCGGGTTAGGATTTGCTCCGCAATGCGTCAGATTGAGTCGAGAAATCTGACGATGCTGCGACAACGACGGAAGGAGCATTATTTATTTAACAAAGATAGAATCAGTGCTCGCAACGGTTCTCGGAGCACCGATCGGACATTCCTGACACTACTGCCCCGAATTCGTCTCCGATTTTATCTTATTTCCGGTCAGATCGGGTCGAGAAGTCTGACGATCCTGCGGCAGCGAGGGAAGGAGCATTATTTATTTAACAAAGATAAAATCGGTGCTCCCAACGTTTCTAGGGGCTTCAATCGGAAATTCCTGATAGTACTTCCCCGAATCCGTCTACGATTTTATTTTATTTCCGGTCAGATTGAGTCGAGAAATCGGACGATGCCGCGAGAACGACGCTAGGAGCTTTGTTTATTTAACAAAGATAAAATCGGTGCTCGGAATGGTTCCCGGGGCCTCGATCGGACATTCCCGATACTACTGCCCCGAATTCGTCTCCGATTTTATCCTACTTCCGGTCAGATTGGGTCGAGAAGTCTGACGATGCCGCGAGATCGAGGCTAGCAGCTTCGTTTATTCAACAAAGATCAAATCGGTGCTCGGAATGGTTCTCGGAGCCTTGATCGGACATTCCCGACATTACTGCCCCGACTTCGTCTCCGATTTTATCCTACTTCCGGTCAGATTGGGTCGAGAAGTCTGACGATGCCGCGAGAACGACGCTAGGAGCTTTGTTTATTTAACAAAGATAAAATCGGTGCTCGGAATAGTTTCCGGGGCCTCGATCGGAGTTTCCAGATATTACTGCCCCGAATTCCTCTCTGATTTTATCCTACTTCCGGTCAGATTGGATCGAGAAGTCTGACGATGCCGCGAGAACGACGCTAGGAGCTTTGTTTATTTAACAAAGATAAAATCGGTGCTCGGAATGGTTCCCGGGGCCTCAATCGGACATTCCCGATATTACTGCCCCCAATTCATCTCCGATTTTATCTTACTTCCGGTCAGATTGGGTCAAGAAGTGTGACGATGCCGCGAGAACGACGGTAGGAGCTTTGTTTATTTAACAAAGATAAAATCGGTGCTCGGAATGGTTCCCGGGGCCTCGATCGGACATTCTCGATAATACTGCCCCGAATTCGTCTCCGATTTTATCTTACTTCCAATCAGATTGGATCGAGAAGTCTGACGATGCCGCGAGAACGATGGTAGGAGCTTTGATTATTTAACAAATATAAAATCGGTGCTCAGAATGGTTCTCGAAGCCTTGATCGGACATTCCCGACATTACTGCCCCGAATTCGTCTCCGATTTTATCTTACTTCCAATCGGATTGGGTCCAGAAGTCTGACAATGCCGCGAGAACGATGGTAGGAGCTTTGTTTATTTAACAAAGATAAAATCGGTGCTCAGAATGGTTCTCGGAACCTTGATCGGACATTCCCGACATTACTGCCCCGAATTCGTCTCCGATGTTATCCTACTTCCGGTCAGATTGGGTCGAGAAGTCTGACGATGCCGCGAGAACGACGCTAGGAGCTTTGTTTATTTAACAAAGATAAAATCGGTGCTCGGAATCATTCCCGGAGCCTCGATAGGACATTCCCGATATTTCTGCCCCCAATTCGTCTCCGATTTTATCTTACTTCCGGTCAAATTTGGTCGAGAAGTCTGACGATGCCGCGAGAACGACGGAAGGAGCTTTGTTTATTAAACAAAGATAAAATCGACCGAAGACCGAAAGTAGGATAAAATCGGAGACGAGTTCGGGCAGTAATGTCGGGAATGTCCGATCAAGGCTCCGAGAACGATTCTGCCCACCGATTTTATCTTTGTTAAATAAACAAAGATCCTAGCGTCGTTCTCGCGGCATCGTCAGACTTCTCGACCCAATCTGACCGGAAGTAGGAGAAAATCGAAGACGAATTCGGGGCAGTAATATCGAGAATGTCCGATCGAGGCCGCGGAAACCATTCCGAGCACCGATTTTATCTTTGTTAAATAAACAAACCTCCTAGCGTCGTTCTCGCGGCATCGTCAGACTTTTCGATCCAATCTGACCGGAAGTAAGATAAAATCGGAGACGAATTCGGGGCAGTAATGTCGGGAATGTCCGATCAAGGCTCCGAGAACCATTCTGAGCACCGATTTTATCTTTGTTAAATAAACAAAGCTCCTACCGTCGTTCTTGCGGCATCGTCAGATTTCTCGACCCAATCTGACCGGAAGTAGGATAAAATCGGAGACGAATTGGGGGCAGTAGTATCGGGAATGTCTGATCGAGGCCCCGGGAACCATTCCGAAAACCGATTTTATCTTTGTTTAATAAACAAAGCTCCTACCGTCGTAGTCGCGGTATCGTCAGACTTCTCGACCAAATTTGACCGGAAGTAAGATAAAATCGGAGACGAATTGGGGGCAGTAATATCGGGAATATCCTATCGAGGCCCCGGGAACCATTCCGAGCACCGATTTTATCTTTGCTAAATAAACAAAGCTCCTAGCGTCGTTCTCGCAGCATCGTCAGAATTCTCGATCCAATCTGACTGGAAGTAGGATAAAATCAGAGACGAATTCGGGGCAGTAATATCTGGAATGTCCGATCGAGGCCCCGGGAACCATTCCGAGCACCGAATTTATCTTTGTTAAATAAACAAAGCTCCTAGCGTCATTCTCGCGGCATCGTCAGACTTCTCGACCCAATCTGATTGGAAGTAGGATAAAATCGGAGATGAATTGGGAGCAGTAATATCGGGAATGTCCGATTGAGGCCCCGGGAACCATTCCGAGCCCCGATTTTATCTTTGTTAAATAAACAAACCTCTTAGCGTCGTTCTCGCGGCATCATCAGACTTTTCGAACCAATCTGACCGGAAATAGGATAAAATCGGAGACGAATTCGGGGCAGTAATGTCGGGAATGTCCGATCAAGGCTCCGAGAACCATTCTGAGCACCGATTTTATCTTTGTTAAATAAACAAAGCTCCTACCATCGTTCTCGCGGCATCGTCAGTCTTCTCGACCCAATCTGATTGGAAGTAGAATAAAATCGGAGATGAATTGGGAGCAGTAATATCGGGAATGTCCGAATGAGGCCCCGGGAACCATTCCGAGCACCGATTTTATCTTTGTTAAATAAACAATGCTCCTAGCGTCGTTCTCGCGGCATCGTCAGACTTTTCGATCCAATCTGACCGGAAGTAGGATAAAATCGGAGACGAATTCGGGGCAATAATGTCGGGAATGTCCGATGAAGGCTCCGGGAACCATTCTGAGCACCGATTTTATCTTTGTTAAATAAACAAAGCTCCTACCGTCGTTCTCGCGGCATCGTCAAACTTCTCGACCGAATCTGACCGGAAGTAGGATAAAATCGGAGACGAATTCGGGGCGGTAATATCGGGAATGTCCGATCGAGGCCCCGGAAACCATTCCGAACACCGATTTTATCTTTGTTTAATAAACAATGCTCCTTCCGTCGTTCCCGCGGTATCGTCAGACTTCCCGACCAAATTTGACCGGAAGTAAGATAAAATCGGAGATGAATTGGGGGCAGTAATATCGGGAATGTCCTATCGAGGCCCCGGGAACTATTCCGAGCACCGATTTTATCTTTGTTAAATAAACAAAGCTCCTAGCGTCGTTCTCGCGGCATCGTAAGACTTCTCGACCCAATCTGACCGGAATTAGGATAAAATCGGAGACGAATTCGGGACAGTAATGTCGGGAATGTCCGATCAAGGCTCCGAGAACCTCTCTGAGTACCGATTTTATCTTTGTTAAATAAACAAAGCTCCTACCGTCGATCTCGCGGCATCGTCAGACTTCTCGACCCAATCTGACCGCAAGTAGGATAAAATCGGAAACTAATTCGGGGCAGTAATATCGAGAATGTCCGATCGAGGCCCCGGGAACCATTCCGAGCACCGATTTTATCTTTGTTAAATAAACAAAGCTCCTACCGTCGATCTCGCGGCATCGTCAGACTTCTCGACCCAATCTGACCGCAAGTAGGATAAAATCGGAAACTAATTCGGGGCAGTAATATCGAGAATGTCCGATCGAGGCCCCGGGAACCATTCCGAGCACCGATTTTATCTTTGTTGAATAAACAAAGCTCCTACCGTCGTTCTCGCGGCATCGTCACACTTCTTGACCCAATTTTACCGGAAGTAAGATGAAATCGGAGATGAATTGGGGGCAGTAATATCGGGAATGTCAGATTGAGGCCCCGGGAACCATTCCGACCACCGATTTTATCTTTGTTAAATAAACAAAGCTCCTCGCGTCGTTCTCGCGGCATCGTCAGACTTCTCGATCCAATCTGACCGGAAGTAGGATAAAATCAGAGACGAACTCGGGGCAGTAATATCTGGAATGTCCGATCGAGGCCCCGGAAACCATTCCGAGCACCGAATTTATCTTGGTTAAATAAACAAAGCTCCTAGCGTCGTTATCGCGGCATCGTCAGACTTCTCGACCCAATCTGACCGGAAGTAGGATAAAATCGGAGACGAAATCGGGGCAGCAATGTCGGGAATGTCCCATCAAGGCTCCGAGAACCATTCCGAGCACCGATTTTATCTTTGTTAAATAAACAAAGCTCCTACCGTCGTTCTCGCGGCATCGTCAGACTTCTCGACCCAATCTGACCGGAAGTAGGATAAAATCGGAGACGAGTTCGGAGCAGTAATGTCGGGAATGTCCGATCAAGGCCCCGGGAACCATTCCGAGCACCGATTTTATCTATGTTAAATAAACAAAGCTCCTAGCGTCGTTCTCGCGGCATCGTAAGACTTCTCGACCCAATCTGACCGGAATTAGGATAAAATCGGAGACGAATTCGGGACAGTAATGTCGGGAATGTCCGATCAAGGCTCCGAGAACCTCTCTGAGTACCGATTTTATCTTTGTTAAATAAACAAAGCTCCTACCGTCGATCTCGCGGCATCGTCAGACTTCTCGACCCAATCTGACCGCAAGTAGGATAAAATCGGAAACTAATTCGGGGCAGTAATATCGAGAATGTCCGATCGAGGCCCCGGGAACCATTCCGAGCACCGATTTTATCTTTGTTAAATAAACAAAGCTCCTACCGTCGATCTCGCGGCATCGTCAGACTTCTCGACCCAATCTGACCGCAAGTAGGATAAAATCGGAAACTAATTCGGGGCAGTAATATCGAGAATGTCCGATCGAGGCCCCGGGAACCATTCCGAGCACCGATTTTATCTTTGTTGAATAAACAAAGCTCCTACCGTCGTTCTCGCGGCATCGTCACACTTCTTGACCCAATTTTACCGGAAGTAAGATGAAATCGGAGATGAATTGGGGGCAGTAATATCGGGAATGTCAGATTGAGGCCCCGGGAACCATTCCGACCACCGATTTTATCTTTGTTAAATAAACAAAGCTCCTCGCGTCGTTCTCGCGGCATCGTCAGACTTCTCGATCCAATCTGACCGGAAGTAGGATAAAATCAGAGACGAACTCGGGGCAGTAATATCTGGAATGTCCGATCGAGGCCCCGGAAACCATTCCGAGCACCGAATTTATCTTGGTTAAATAAACAAAGCTCCTAGCGTCGTTATCGCGGCATCGTCAGACTTCTCGACCCAATCTGACCGGAAGTAGGATAAAATCGGAGACGAAATCGGGGCAGCAATGTCGGGAATGTCCCATCAAGGCTCCGAGAACCATTCCGAGCACCGATTTTATCTTTGTTAAATAAACAAAGCTCCTACCGTCGTTCTCGCGGCATCGTCAGACTTCTCGACCCAATCTGACCGGAAGTAGGATAAAATCGGAGACGAGTTCGGAGCAGTAATGTCGGGAATGTCCGATCAAGGCCCCGGGAACCATTCCGAGCACCGATTTTATCTATGTTAAATAAACAAAGCTCCTACCGTCGTTCTTGCGGCATCGTCAGACTTCTCGACCCAATCTGACCGGAAGTAGGATAAAATCAGAGACGAATTTGGGGCAGTAGTATCGGGAATGTCTGATCGAGGGCCCTGGAACCATTCCGAACACCGATTTTATCTTTGTTAAATAAACAAAGCTCCTACCATCGTCCTCGCGGCATCGTCAGACTTCTCGACCCAATCTGACCGGAAGGAGGATAAAATCGGAGACGAATTCGGGGCAATAATGTCGGGAATGTCCGATCAAGGCTCCGAGAACCATTCCGAGCACCGATTTTATCTTTGTTAAATAAACAAAGCTCCTACCATCGTTCTCGCGGCATCATCAGACTTCTCGACCCAATCTGATTAGAAGTAGGATAAAATCGGAGACGAATTCGGGGCAGTAATGTCGAGAATGTCCGATCGAGGCCCCGGGAACCATTCCGGTGCACCGATTTTATCTTTGTTAAATTAACAAAGCGCCTACCGTCGTTCTCGCGGCATCGTCACACTTCTTGACCCAATCTGACCGGAAGTAGGATAAAATCGGAGACGAATTCGGGCAGTAATGTCGGGAATGTCCGATCAAGCCTCCGAGAACCATTCTGAGCACCGATTTTATCTTTGTTAAATAAACAAAGCTCCTACCATCGTTCTCGCGGCATCGTCAGTCTTCTCGACACAATCTGATTGGAAGTAGGATAAAATCGGAGATGAATTGGGAGCAGTCATATCGGGAATGTCCGATTGAGGCCCCGGGAACCATTCCGAGCACCGATTTTATCTTTGTTAAATAAACAAAGCTCCTAGCGTCGTTCTCGCGGCATCGTCAGACTTTTCGATCCAATCTGACCGGAAGTAAGATAAAATCGGAGACGAATTGGGGGCAGTAATATCGGGAATATCCTATCGAGTCCCGGGGAACCATTCCGAGCACCGATTTTATCGATGTTAAATAAACAAAGCTCCTAGCGTCGTTCTCGCGGCATCGTCAGACTTTTCGATCCAATCTGACCCGAAGTAGGATAAAATCGGAGACGAATTCGGGGCAGTATTATCGGGAATGTCCGATCAAGGCTCCGAGAACCATTCAGAGCACCGATTTTATCTTTGTTAAATAAACAAAGCTCCTACCATCGTTCTCGCGGCATCGTCAGTCTTCTCGACCCAATCTGACCGAAAGTAGGATAAAATCGGAGATGAATTGGGAGCAGTAATATCGGGCATGTCCGATTGAGGCCCCGGGAACCATTCCGAGCACCGATTTTATCTTTGTTGAATAAACAAAGCTCCTAGCGTCGTTCTCGCGGCATCGTCAGACTTTTCGATCCAATCTGACCGGAAGAAGGATAAAATCGGAGACGAATTCGGGGCATTAATATCAAGAATGTCCGATCGAGGCCCCGGGAACCATTCCGAGCACCGATTTTATCTTTGTTAAATAAACAATGCTCCTAGCGTCGTTCTCGCGGCATCGTCAGACTTTTCGATCCAATCTGATCGGAAGTAGGATAAAATCGGAGACGAATTCGGGGCAGTAATGTCGGGACTGTCCGATGAAGGCTCCGGGAACCATTCTGAGCACCGATTTTATCTTTGTTAAATAAACAAAGCTCCTACCGTCGTTCTCGCGGCATCGTCAAACTTCTCGACCGAATCTGACCGGAAGTAGGATAAAATCGGAGACGAATTCGGGGCGGTAATATCGGGAATGTCCGATCGAGGCCCCGGAAACCATTCCGAACACCGATTTTATCTTTGTTTAATAAACAAAGCTCCTTCCGTCGTTCCCGCGGTATCGTCAGATTTCCCGACCAAATTTGACCGGAAGTAAGATAAAATCGGAGACGAATTGGGGGCAGTAATATCGGGAATGTCCTATCGAGGCCCCGGGAACCATTCCGAGCACCGATTTTATCTTTGTTAAATAAACAAAGCTCCTAGCGTCGTTCTCGCGGCATCGTCAGACTTCTCGACCCAATCTGACCGGAATTAGGATAAAATCGGAGACGAATTCGGGACAGTAATGTCGGGAATGTCCGATCAAGGCTCCGAGAACCTCTCTGAGTACCGATTTTATCTTTGTTAAATAAACAAAGCTCCTACCGTCGATCTGGCGGCATCGTCAGACTTCTCGACCCAATCTGACCGCAAGTAGGATAAAATCGGAGACTAATTCGGGGCAGTAATATCGAGAATGTCCGATCGAGGCCCCGGGAACCATTCCGAGCATCGATTTTATCTTTGTTGAATAAACAAAGCTCCTACCGTCGTTCTCGCGGCATCGTCACACTTCTTGACGCAATTTTACCGGAAGTAAGATGAAATCGGAGATGAATTGGGGGCAGTAATATCGGGAATGTCAGATTGAGGCCCCGGGAACCATTCCGACCACCGATTTTATCTTTGTTAAATAAACAAAGCTCCTTGCGTCGTTCTCGCGGCATCGTCAGACTTCTCGATCCAATCTGACCGGAAGTAGGATAAAATCAGAGACGAACTCGGGGCAGTAATATCTGGAATGTCCGATCGAGGCCCCGGGAACCATTCCGAGCACCGAATTGATCTTGGTTAAATAAACAAAGCTCCTAGCGTCGTTCTCGCGGCATCGTCAGACTTCTCGACCCAATCTGACCGGAAGTAGGATAAAATCGGAGACGAAATCGGGGCAGTAATGTCGGGAATGTCCCATCAAGGCTCCGAGAACCATTCCGAGCACCGATTTTATCGTTGTTAAATAAACAAAGCTCCTAGCGTCGTTCTCGCGGCATCGTCAGACTTTTCGATCCAATCTGACCGGAATTAGGATAAAATCGGAGACGAATTCGGGGCAGTATTATCGGGAATGTCCGATCAAGGCTCCGAGAACCATTCTGAGCACCGATTTTATCTTTGTTAAATAAACAAAGCTCCTACCGTCGTTCTTGCGGCATCGTCAGACTTGTCGACCCAATCTGACCGGAAGTAGGATAAAATCGGAGACGAATTTGGGGCAGTAGTATCGGGAATGTCTGATCGAGGCCCCTGGAACCATTCCGAACACCGATTTTATCCTTGTATAATAAACAAAGCTCCTTCCTTCGTTCTCGCGGAATTGTCAGACTTCTCGACCAAATTTGACCGGAAGTAAGATAAAATCGGAGACGAATTGGGGGCAGTAATATCGGGAATATCCTATCGAGGCCCCGGGAACCATTCCGAGCACCGATTTTATCTTTGTTAAATAAACAAAGATCCTAGCGTCGTTCTCGCGGCATCGTGAGACTTCTCGACCAAATCTGACCGGAATTAGGATAAAATCGGAGACGAATTCGGGACAGTAATGTCGGGAAAGTCCGATCAAGGCTCCGAGAACCATCCTGAGCACCGATTTTATCTTTGTTAAATAAACAAAGCTCCTACCGTCGTTCCCGTGGCATCGTCAGACTTCTCGACACAATCTGACCGCAAGTAGGATAAAATCGGAGACTAATTCGGGGCAGTAATATCGAGAACGTCCGATCGAGGCCCCGGGAACCATTCCGAGCACCGATTTTATCTTTGTTGAATAAACAAAGCTCCTACCGTCGTTCTCGCGGCATCGTCACACTTCTTGACCCAATTTTACCGGAAGTAAGATGAAATCGGAGATGAATTGGGGGCAGTAATATCGGGAATGTCAGATTGAGGCCCCGGGAACCGATCCGACCACCGATTTCATCTTTGTTAAATAAACAAAACTCCTCGCGTCGTTCTCGCGGCATCGTCAGATTTCTCGATCCAATCTGACCGGAAGTAGAATAAAATCAGAGACGAACTCGGAGCAGTAATATCTGGAATGTCCGATCGAGGCCCCGGGAACCATTCCGAGCACCGAATTTATCTTGGTTAAATAAACAAAGCTCCTAGCGTCGTTCTCGCGGCATCGTCAGACTTCTCGACCCAATCTGACCGGAAGTAGGATAAAATCGGAGACGAAATCGGGGCAGTAATGTCGGGAATGTCTCATCAAGGCTCCGAGAACCATTCCGAGCACCGATTTTATCTTTGTTAAATAAACAAAGCGCCTACCGTCGTTCTCGCGGCATCGTCAGACTTGTCGACCCAATCTGACCGGAAGTAGAATAAAATCGGAGACGAGTTCGGGGCAGTAATGTCGGGAATGTCCGATCAAGGCCCCGGGAACCATTCCGAGCACCGATTTTATCTTTGTTAAATAAACAAATCTCCTACCATCGTTCTCGCGGCATCGTCAGACTTCTCGACCCAATCTGACCGGAAAGAGGATAAAATCGGAGACGAATTCGGGGCAATAATGTCGGGAATCTCCGATCAAGGCTCCGAGAACCATTCTGAGCACCGATTTTATCTTTGTTAAATAAACAAAGCTCCTACCATCGTTCTCGCGGCATCGTCAGACTTCTCGACGCAATCTGCTTAGAAGTAGGATAAAATCGGAGACGTATTCGGGGCAGTAATGTCGAGAATGTCCGATCGAGGCCCCGGGATCCATTCCGAGCACCGATTTTATCTTTGTTAAATTAACAAAGCGCCTACCGTCGTTCTCGCGGCATCGTCACACTTCTTGACCCAATCTGACCGGAAGTAGGATAAAATCGGAGACGAATTCGGGCAGTAATGTCGGGAATGTCCGATTAAGCCTCCGAGAACCATTCTGAGCACCGATTTTATCTTTGTTAAATAAACAAAGCTCCTACCATCGTTCTCGCGGCATCGTCAGTCTTCTCGACACAATCTGATTGGAAGTAGGATAAAATCGGAGATGAATTGGGAGCAGTCATATCGGGAATGTCCGATTGAGGCCCCGGGAACCATTCCGAGCACCGATTTTATCTTTGTTAAATAAACAAAGCTCCTAGCGTCGTTCTCGCGGCATCGTCAGACTTTTCGATCCAATCTGACCGGAAGTAAGATAAAATCGGAGACGAATTGGGGGCAGTAATATCGGGAATATCCTATCGAGGCCCGGGGAACCATTCCGAGCACCGATTTTATCGATGTTAAATAAACAAAGCTCCTAGCGTCGTTCTCGCGGCATCGTCAGACTTTTCGATCCAATCTGACCCGAAGTAGGATAAAATCGGAGACGAATTCGGGGCAGTATTATCGGGAATGTCCGATCAAGGCTCCGAGAACCATTCTGAGCACCGATTTTATCTTTGTTAAATAAACAAAGCTCCTACCATCGTTCTCGCGGCATCGTCAGTCTTCTCGACCCAATCTGACCGGAAGTAGGATAAAATCGGAGATGAATTGGGAGCAGTAATATCGGGCATGTCCGATTGAGGCCCCGGGAACCATTCCGAGCACCGATTTTATCTTTGTTAAATAAACAATGCTCCTAGCGTCGTTCTCGCGGCATCGTCAGACTTTTCGATCCAATCTGATCGGAAGTAGGATAAAATCGGAGACGAATTCGGGGCAGTAATGTCGGGACTGTCCGATGAAGGCTCCGGGAACCATTCTGAGCACCGATTTTATCTTTGTTAAATAAACAAAGCTCCTACCGTCGTTCTCGCGGCATCGTCAAACTTCTCGACCGAATCTGACCGGAAGTAGGATAAAATCGGAGACGAATTCGGGGCGGTAATATCGGGAATGTCCGATCGAGGCCCCGGAAACCATTCCGAACACCGATTTTATCTTTGTTTAATAAACAAAGCTCCTTCCGTCGTTCCCGCGGTATCGTCAGATTTCCCGACCAAATTTGACCGGAAGTAAGATAAAATCGGAGACGAATTGGGGGCAGTAATATCGGGAATGTCCTATCGAGGCCCCGGGAACCATTCCGAGCACCGATTTTATCTTTGTTAAATAAACAAAGCTCCTAGCGTCGTTCTCGCGGCATCGTCAGACTTCTCGACCCAATCTGACCGGAATTAGGATAAAATCGGAGACGAATTCGGGACAGTAATGTCGGGAATGTCCGATCAAGGCTCCGAGAACCTCTCTGAGTACCGATTTTATCTTTGTTAAATAAACAAAGCTCCTACCGTCGATCTGGCGGCATCGTCAGACTTCTCGACCCAATCTGACCGCAAGTAGGATAAAATCGGAGACTAATTCGGGGCAGTAATATCGAGAATGTCCGATCGAGGCCCCGGGAACCATTCCGAGCACCGATTTTATCTTTGTTGAATAAACAAAGCTCCTACCGTCGTTCTCGCGGCATCGTCACACTTCTTGACGCAATTTTACCGGAAGTAAGATGAAATCGGAGATGAATTGGGGGCAGTAATATCGGGAATGTCAGATTGAGGCCCCGGGAACCATTCCGACCACCGATTTTATCTTTGTTAAATAAACAAAGCTCCTTGCGTCGTTCTCGCGGCATCGTCAGACTTCTCGACCCAATCTGACCGGAAGTAGGATAAAATCGGAGACGAGTTCGGAGCAGTAATGTCGGGAATGTCCGATCAAGGCCCCGGGAACCATTCCGAGCACCGATTTTATCTATGTTAAATAAACAAAGCTCCTACCGTCGTTCTTGCGGCATCGTCAGACTTCTCGACCCAATCTGACCGGAAGTAGGATAAAATCAGAGACGAATTTGGGGCAGTAGTATCGGGAATGTCTGATCGAGGGCCCTGGAACCATTCCGAACACCGATTTTATCTTTGTTAAATAAACAAAGCTCCTACCATCGTCCTCGCGGCATCGTCAGACTTCTCGACCCAATCTGACCGGAAGGAGGATAAAATCGGAGACGAATTCGGGGCAATAATGTCGGGAATGTCCGATCAAGGCTCCGAGAACCATTCCGAGCACCGATTTTATCTTTGTTAAATAAACAAAGCTCCTACCATCGTTCTCGCGGCATCATCAGACTTCTCGACCCAATCTGATTAGAAGTAGGATAAAATCGGAGACGAATTCGGGGCAGTAATGTCGAGAATGTCCGATCGAGGCCCCGGGAACCATTCCGGTGCACCGATTTTATCTTTGTTAAATTAACAAAGCGCCTACCGTCGTTCTCGCGGCATCGTCACACTTCTTGACCCAATCTGACCGGAAGTAGGATAAAATCGGAGACGAATTCGGGCAGTAATGTCGGGAATGTCCGATCAAGCCTCCGAGAACCATTCTGAGCACCGATTTTATCTTTGTTAAATAAACAAAGCTCCTACCATCGTTCTCGCGGCATCGTCAGTCTTCTCGACACAATCTGATTGGAAGTAGGATAAAATCGGAGATGAATTGGGAGCAGTCATATCGGGAATGTCCGATTGAGGCCCCGGGAACCATTCCGAGCACCGATTTTATCTTTGTTAAATAAACAAAGCTCCTAGCGTCGTTCTCGCGGCATCGTCAGACTTTTCGATCCAATCTGACCGGAAGTAAGATAAAATCGGAGACGAATTGGGGGCAGTAATATCGGGAATATCCTATCGAGTCCCGGGGAACCATTCCGAGCACCGATTTTATCGATGTTAAATAAACAAAGCTCCTAGCGTCGTTCTCGCGGCATCGTCAGACTTTTCGATCCAATCTGACCCGAAGTAGGATAAAATCGGAGACGAATTCGGGGCAGTATTATCGGGAATGTCCGATCAAGGCTCCGAGAACCATTCTGAGCACCGATTTTATCTTTGTTAAATAAACAAAGCTCCTACCATCGTTCTCGCGGCATCGTCAGTCTTCTCGACCCAATCTGACCGAAAGTAGGATAAAATCGGAGATGAATTGGGAGCAGTAATATCGGGCATGTCCGATTGAGGCCCCGGGAACCATTCCGAGCACCGATTTTATCTTTGTTGAATAAACAAAGCTCCTAGCGTCGTTCTCGCGGCATCGTCAGACTTTTCGATCCAATCTGACCGGAAGAAGGATAAAATCGGAGACGAATTCGGGGCATTAATATCAAGAATGTCCGATCGAGGCCCCGGGAACCATTCCGAGCACCGATTTTATCTTTGTTAAATAAACAATGCTCCTAGCGTCGTTCTCGCGGCATCGTCAGACTTTTCGATCCAATCTGATCGGAAGTAGGATAAAATCGGAGACGAATTCGGGGCAGTAATGTCGGGACTGTCCGATGAAGGCTCCGGGAACCATTCTGAGCACCGATTTTATCTTTGTTAAATAAACAAAGCTCCTACCGTCGTTCTCGCGGCATCGTCAAACTTCTCGACCGAATCTGACCGGAAGTAGGATAAAATCGGAGACGAATTCGGGGCGGTAATATCGGGAATGTCCGATCGAGGCCCCGGAAACCATTCCGAACACCGATTTTATCTTTGTTTAATAAACAAAGCTCCTTCCGTCGTTCCCGCGGTATCGTCAGATTTCCCGACCAAATTTGACCGGAAGTAAGATAAAATCGGAGACGAATTGGGGGCAGTAATATCGGGAATGTCCTATCGAGGCCCCGGGAACCATTCCGAGCACCGATTTTATCTTTGTTAAATAAACAAAGCTCCTAGCGTCGTTCTCGCGGCATCGTCAGACTTCTCGACCCAATCTGACCGGAATTAGGATAAAATCGGAGACGAATTCGGGACAGTAATGTCGGGAATGTCCGATCAAGGCTCCGAGAACCTCTCTGAGTACCGATTTTATCTTTGTTAAATAAACAAAGCTCCTACCGTCGATCTGGCGGCATCGTCAGACTTCTCGACCCAATCTGACCGCAAGTAGGATAAAATCGGAGACTAATTCGGGGCAGTAATATCGAGAATGTCCGATCGAGGCCCCGGGAACCATTCCGAGCATCGATTTTATCTTTGTTGAATAAACAAAGCTCCTACCGTCGTTCTCGCGGCATCGTCACACTTCTTGACGCAATTTTACCGGAAGTAAGATGAAATCGGAGATGAATTGGGGGCAGTAATATCGGGAATGTCAGATTGAGGCCCCGGGAACCATTCCGACCACCGATTTTATCTTTGTTAAATAAACAAAGCTCCTTGCGTCGTTCTCGCGGCATCGTCAGACTTCTCGATCCAATCTGACCGGAAGTAGGATAAAATCAGAGACGAACTCGGGGCAGTAATATCTGGAATGTCCGATCGAGGCCCCGGGAACCATTCCGAGCACCGAATTGATCTTGGTTAAATAAACAAAGCTCCTAGCGTCGTTCTCGCGGCATCGTCAGACTTCTCGACCCAATCTGACCGGAAGTAGGATAAAATCGGAGACGAAATCGGGGCAGTAATGTCGGGAATGTCCCATCAAGGCTCCGAGAACCATTCCGAGCACCGATTTTATCGTTGTTAAATAAACAAAGCTCCTAGCGTCGTTCTCGCGGCATCGTCAGACTTTTCGATCCAATCTGACCGGAAGTAGGATAAAATCGGAGACGAATTCGGGGCAGTATTATCGGGAATGTCCGATCAAGGCTCCGAGAACCATTCTGAGCACCGATTTTATCTTTGTTAAATAAACAAAGCTCCTACCGTCGTTCTTGCGGCATCGTCAGACTTGTCGACCCAATCTGACCGGAAGTAGGATAAAATCGGAGACGAATTTGGGGCAGTAGTATCGGGAATGTCTGATCGAGGCCCCTGGAACCATTCCGAACACCGATTTTATCCTTGTATAATAAACAAAGCTCCTTCCTTCGTTCTCGCGGAATTGTCAGACTTCTCGACCAAATTTGACCGGAAGTAAGATAAAATCGGAGACGAATTGGGGGCAGTAATATCGGGAATATCCTATCGAGGCCCCGGGAACCATTCCGAGCACCGATTTTATCTTTGTTAAATAAACAAAGATCCTAGCGTCGTTCTCGCGGCATCGTCAGACTTCTCGACCAAATCTGACCGGAATTAGGATAAAATCGGAGACGAATTCGGGACAGTAATGTCGGGAAAGTCCGATCAAGGCTCCGAGAACCATCCTGAGCACCGATTTTATCTTTGTTAAATAAACAAAGCTCCTACCGTCGTTCCCGTGGCATCGTCAGACTTCTCGACACAATCTGACCGCAAGTAGGATAAAATCGGAGACTAATTCGGGGCAGTAATATCGAGAACGTCCGATCGAGGCCCCGGGAACCATTCCGAGCACCGATTTTATCTTTGTTGAATAAACAAAGCTCCTACCGTCGTTCTCGCGGCATCGTCACACTTCTTGACCCAATTTTACCGGAAGTAAGATGAAATCGGAGATGAATTGGGGGCAGTAATATCGGGAATGTCAGATTGAGGCCCCGGGAACCGATCCGACCACCGATTTCATCTTTGTTAAATAAACAAAACTCCTCGCGTCGTTCTCGCGGCATCGTCAGATTTCTCGATCCAATCTGACCGGAAGTAGAATAAAATCAGAGACGAACTCGGAGCAGTAATATCTGGAATGTCCGATCGAGGCCCCGGGAACCATTCCGAGCACCGAATTTATCTTGGTTAAATAAACAAAGCTCCTAGCGTCGTTCTCGCGGCATCGTCAGACTTCTCGACCCAATCTGACCGGAAGTAGGATAAAATCGGAGACGAAATCGGGGCAGTAATGTCGGGAATGTCTCATCAAGGCTCCGAGAACCATTCCGAGCACCGATTTTATCTTTGTTAAATAAACAAAGCGCCTACCGTCGTTCTCGCGGCATCGTCAGACTTGTCGACCCAATCTGACCGGAAGTAGAATAAAATCGGAGACGAGTTCGGGGCAGTAATGTCGGGAATGTCCGATCAAGGCCCCGGGAACCATTCCGAGCACCGATTTTATCTTTGTTAAATAAACAAATCTCCTACCATCGTTCTCGCGGCATCGTCAGACTTCTCGACCCAATCTGACCGGAAAGAGGATAAAATCGGAGACGAATTCGGGGCAATAATGTCGGGAATCTCCGATCAAGGCTCCGAGAACCATTCAGAGCACCGATTTTATCTTTGTTAAATAAACAAAGCTCCTACCATCGTTCTCGCGGCATCGTCAGACTTCTCGACGCAATCTGCTTAGAAGTAGGATAAAATCGGAGACGTATTCGGGGCAGTAATGTCGAGAATGTCCGATCGAGGCCCCGGGATCCATTCCGAGCACCGATTTTATCTTTGTTAAATAAACAAAGCGCCTACCGTCGTTCTCGCGGCATCGTCACACTTCTTGACCCAATCTGACCGGAAGTAGGATAAAATCGGAGACAAATTCGGGTAGTAATGTCGGGAGTGTCCGATCAAGGCTCCGAGAACCATTCTGAGCACCGATTTTATCTTTGTTAAATAAACAAAGCTCCTACCATCGTTCTCGCGGCATCGTCAGTCTTCTCGACCCAATCTGACCGGAAGTAGGATAAAATCGGAGATGAATTGGGAGCAGTAATATCGGGCATGTCCGATTGAGGCCCCGGGAACCATTCCGAGCACCGATTTTATCTTTGTTAAATAAACAATGCTCCTAGCGTCGTTCTCGCGGCATCGTCAGACTTTTCGATCCAATCTGATCGGAAGTAGGATAAAATCGGAGACGAATTCGGGGCAGTAATGTCGGGACTGTCCGATGAAGGCTCCGGGAACCATTCTGAGCACCGATTTTATCTTTGTTAAATAAACAAAGCTCCTACCGTCGTTCTCGCGGCATCGTCAAACTTCTCGACCGAATCTGACCGGAAGTAGGATAAAATCGGAGACGAATTCGGGGCGGTAATATCGGGAATGTCCGATCGAGGCCCCGGAAACCATTCCGAACACCGATTTTATCTTTGTTTAATAAACAAAGCTCCTTCCGTCGTTCCCGCGGTATCGTCAGATTTCCCGACCAAATTTGACCGGAAGTAAGATAAAATCGGAGACGAATTGGGGGCAGTAATATCGGGAATGTCCTATCGAGGCCCCGGGAACCATTCCGAGCACCGATTTTATCTTTGTTAAATAAACAAAGCTCCTAGCGTCGTTCTCGCGGCATCGTCAGACTTCTCGACCCAATCTGACCGGAATTAGGATAAAATCGGAGACGAATTCGGGACAGTAATGTCGGGAATGTCCGATCAAGGCTCCGAGAACCTCTCTGAGTACCGATTTTATCTTTGTTAAATAAACAAAGCTCCTACCGTCGATCTGGCGGCATCGTCAGACTTCTCGACCCAATCTGACCGCAAGTAGGATAAAATCGGAGACTAATTCGGGGCAGTAATATCGAGAATGTCCGATCGAGGCCCCGGGAACCATTCCGAGCACCGATTTTATCTTTGTTGAATAAACAAAGCTCCTACCGTCGTTCTCGCGGCATCGTCACACTTCTTGACGCAATTTTACCGGAAGTAAGATGAAATCGGAGATGAATTGGGGGCAGTAATATCGGGAATGTCAGATTGAGGCCCCGGGAACCATTCCGACCACCGATTTTATCTTTGTTAAATAAACAAAGCTCCTTGCGTCGTTCTCGCGGCATCGTCAGACTTCTCGATCCAATCTGACCGGAAGTAGGATAAAATCAGAGACGAACTCGGGGCAGTAATATCTGGAATGTCCGATCGAGGCCCCGGGAACCATTCCGAGCACCGAATTGATCTTGGTTAAATAAACAAAGCTCCTAGCGTCGTTCTCGCGGCATCGTCAGACTTCTCGACCCAATCTGACCGGAAGTAGGATAAAATCGGAGACGAAATCGGGGCAGTAATGTCGGGAATGTCCCATCAAGGCTCCGAGAACCATTCCGAGCACCGATTTTATCGTTGTTAAATAAACAAAGCTCCTAGCGTCGTTCTCGCGGCATCGTCAGACTTTTCGATCCAATCTGACCGGAAGTAGGATAAAATCGGAGACGAATTCGGGGCAGTATTATCGGGAATGTCCGATCAAGGCTCCGAGAACCATTCTGAGCACCGATTTTATCTTTGTTAAATAAACAAAGCTCCTACCGTCGTTCTTGCGGCATCGTCAGACATGTCGACCCAATCTGACCGGAAGTAGGATAAAATCGGAGACGAATTTGGGGCAGTAGTATCGGGAATGTCTGATCGAGGCCCCTGGAACCATTCCGAACACCGATTTTATCCTTGTATAATAAACAAAGCTCCTTCCTTCGTTCTCGCGGAATTGTCAGACTTCTCGACCAAATTTGACCGGAAGTAAGATAAAATCGGAGACGAA
The DNA here is from genome assembly GCA_944452715.1 of Ophion slaviceki. Taxonomy (NCBI): domain Eukaryota; kingdom Metazoa; phylum Arthropoda; class Insecta; order Hymenoptera; family Ichneumonidae; genus Ophion; species Ophion slaviceki. The sequence goes on along the minus strand of OX101787.1, from coordinate 41,557,598 downwards.
TTGGGGGCAGTAATATCGGGAATATCCTATCGAGGCCCCGGGAACCATTCCGAGCACCGATTTTATCTTTGTTAAATAAACAAAGATCCTAGCGTCGTTCTCGCGGCATCGTCAGACTTCTCGACCCAATCTGACCGGAATTAGGATAAAATCGGAGACGAATTCGGGACAGTAATGTCGGGAAAGTCCGATCAAGGCTCCGAGAACCATCCTGAGCACCGATTTTATCTTTGTTAAATAAACAAAGCTCCTACCGTCGTTCCCGTGGCATCGTCAGACTTCTCGACCCAATCTGACCGCAAGTAGGATAAAATCGGAGACTAATTCGGGGCAGTAATATCGAGAACGTCCGATCGAGGCCCCGGGAACCATTCCGAGCACCGATTTTATCTTTGTTGAATAAACAAAGCTCCTACCGTCGTTCTCGCGGCATCGTCACACTTCTTGACCCAATTTTGCCGGAAGTAAGATGAAATCGGAGATGAATTGGGGGCAGTAATATCGGGAATGTCAGATTGAGGCCCCGGGAACCGTTCCGACCACCGATTTCATCTTTGTTAAATAAACAAAACTCCTCGCGTCGTTCTCGCGGCATCGTCAGATTTCTCGATCCAATCTGACCGGAAGTAGAATAAAATCAGAGACGAACTCGGAGCAGTAATATCTGGAATGTCCGATCGAGGCCCCGGGAACCATTCCGAGCACCGAATTTATCTTGGTTAAATAAACAAAGCTCCTAGCGTCGTTCTCGCGGCATCGTCAGACTTCTCGACCCAATCTGACCGGAAGTAGGATAAAATCGGAGACGAAATCGGGGCAGTAATGTCGGGAATGTCCCATCAAGGCTCCGAGAACCATTCCGAGCACCGATTTTATCTTTGTTAAATAAACAAAGCGCCTACCGTCGTTCTCGCGGCATCGTCAGACTTGTCGACCCAATCTGACCGGAAGTAGAATAAAATCGGAGACGAGTTCGGGGCAGTAATGTCGGGAATGTCCGATCAAGGCCCCGGGAACCATTCCGAGCACCGATTTTATCTTTGTTAAATAAACAAATCTCCTACCATCGTTCTCGCGGCATCGTCAGACTTCTCGACCCAATCTGACCGGAAAGAGGATAAAATCGGAGACGAATTCGGGGCAATAATGTCGGGAATCTCCGATCAAGGCTCCGAGAACCATTCTGAGCACCGATTTTATCTTTGTTAAATAAACAAAGCTCCTACCATCGTTCTCGCGGCATCGTCAGACTTCTCGACGCAATCTGCTTAGAAGTAGGATAAAATCGGAGACGTATTCGGGGCAGTAATGTCGAGAATGTCCGATCGAGGCCCCGGGATCCATTCCGAGCACCGATTTTATCTTTGTTAAATAAACAAAGCGCCTACCGTCGTTCTCGCGGCATCGTCACACTTCTTGACCCAATCTGACCGGAAGTAGGATAAAATCGGAGACAAATTCGGGTAGTAATGTCGGGAGTGTCCGATCAAGGCTCCGAGAACCATTCTGAGCACCGATTTTATCTTTGTTAAATAAACAAAGCTCCTACCATCGTTCTCGCGGCATCGTCAGTCTTCTCGACCCAATCTGATTGGAAGTAGGATAAAATCGGAGATGAGTTGGGAGCAGTAATATCGAGAATGTCCGATTGAGGCCCCGGGAACCATTCCGAGCACCGATTTTATCTTTGTTGAATAAACAAAGCTCCTAGCGTCGTTCTCGCGGCATCGTCAGACTTTTCGATCCAATCTGACCGGAAGTAGGATAAAATCGGAGACGAATTCGGGGCAGTAATATCGGGAATGTCCGATCGAGGCCCCAGGAACCATTCCGAGCACCGATTTTATCGTTGTTAAATAAACAAAGCTCCTAGCGTCGTTCTCGCGGCATCGTCAGACTTTTCGATCCAATCTGACCGGAAGTAGGATAAAATCGGAGACGAATTCGGGGCAGTATTATCGGGAATGTCCGATCAAGGCTCCGAGAACCATTCTGAGCACCGATTTTATCTTTGTTAAATAAACAAAGCTCACACCGTCGTTCTTGCGGCATCGTCAGACTTGTTGACCCAATCTGACCGGAGGTAAGATAAAATCGGAGACGAATTTGGGGCAGTAGTATCGGGAATGTCTGATCGAGGCCCCTGGAACCATTCCGAACACCGATTTTATCTTTGTTTAATAAACAAAGCTCCTTCCGTCGTTCTCGCGGTATTGTCAGACTTCTCGACCAAATTTGACCGGAAGTAAGATAAAATCGGAGACGAATTGGGGGCAGTAATATCGGGAATATCCTATCGAGGCCCCGGGAACCATTCCGAGCACCGATTTTATCGTTGTTAAATAAACAAAGCTCCTAGCGTCGTTCTCGCGGCATCGTCAGACTTTTCGATCCAATCTGACCGGAAGTAGGATAAATCGGAGACGAATTCGGCGCAGTAATATCGGGAATGTCCGATCGAGGCCCCAGGAACCATTCCGAGCACCGATTTTATCGTTGTTAAATAAACAAAGCTCCTAGCGTCGTTCTCGCGGCATCGTCAGACTTTTCGATCCAATCTGACCGGAAGTAGGATAAAATCGGAGACGAATTCGGGGCAGTATTATCGGGAATGTCCGATCAAGGCTCCGAGAACCATTCTGAGCACCGATTTTATCTTTGTTAAATAAACAAAGCTCACACCGTCGTTCTTGCGGCATCGTCAGACTTGTTGACCCAATCTGACCGGAAGTAAGATAAAATCGGAGACGAATTGGGGGCAGTAATATCGGGAATGTCCGATCGAGGCCCCGGGAAACATTCCGAACACCGATTTTGTCTTTGTTTAATAAACAAAGCTCCTTCCGTCGTTCTTGCGGCATCGTCAGACTTCTTGACCCAATTTTACCGGAAGAAAGATGAAATCGGAGATGAATTGGGGGCAGTAATGTCGGGAATATCCTATCGAGGCCCCGGGAACCATTCCGAGCACCGATTTTATCGTTGATAAATAAACAAAGCTCCTAGCGTCGTTCTCGCGGCATCGTCAGACTTCTTGACCCAATCTGACCGGAAGTAAGATAAAATCGGAGATGAATTGGGAGCAGTAATATCGGGAATGTCCGATTGAGGCCCCGGGAACCATTCCGAGCACCGATTTTATCTTTGTTAAATAAACAAAGCTCCTAGCGTCGTTCTAGCGGCATCGTCTGACTTCTCGATCCAATCTGACCGGAAGTAGGATAAAATCGGAGACGAATTCGGGACAGTAATGTCGGGAATGTCCGATCAAGTCTCCGAGAACCATTCCGAGCACCGATTTTATCTTTGTTGAATAAGCAAAGCTCCTACCATCGTTCTCGCGTCATCGTCACACTTCTTGACCCAATTTTACCGGAAGTAAGATGAAATCGGAGGTGAATTGGGGGCAGTAATATCGGGAATGTCAGATTGAGGCCAAGGGAACCATTCCGAGCACCGATTTTATCTTTGTTAAATAAACAAAGCTCCTCGCGTCGTTCTCGCGGCATCGTCAGACTTCTCGATCCAATCTGACCGGAAGTAGGATAAAATCAGAGACGAACTCGGGGCAGTAATATCTGGAATGTCCGATCGAGGCCCCGGGAACCATTCCGAGCACCGAATTTATCTTTGTTAAATAAACAAAGCTCCTAGCGTCGTTCTGGCGGCATCGTCAGACTTCTCGACCCAATCTGACCGGAAGTAGGATGAAATCGGAGACGAATTCGGGGCAGTAATGTCGGGAATGTCCCATCAAGGCTCCGAGAACCATTCCGAGCACCGATTTTATCTTTGTTAAATAAACAAAGCTCCTAGCGTCGTTCTAGCGGCATCGTCTGAATTCTCGATCCAATCTGACCGGAAGTAGGATAAAATCGGAGACGAATTGGGGGCAGTAATATCGGGAATGTCCGATCGAGGCCCCGGGAAGCATTCCGAACACCGATTTTATCTTTGTTTAATAAACAAAGCTCCTTCCGTCGTTCTCGCGGCATCGTCAGACTTCTTGACCCAATTTTACCGGAAGTAAGATGAAATCGGAGATGAATTGGGGGCAGTAATATCGGGAATATCCTATCGAGGCCCCGGGAACCATTCCGAGCACCAATTTTATCGTTGTTAAATAAACTAAGCTCCTAGCGTCGTTCTCGCGGCATCGTCAGACTTCTTGACCCAATCTGACCGGAAGTAAGATAAAATCGGAGATGAATTGGGAGCAGTAATATCGGGAATGTCCGATTGAGGCCCCGGGAACCATTCCGAGCACCGATTTTATCTTTGTTAAATAAACAAAGCTCCTAGCGTCGTTCTAGCGGCATCGTCTGACTTCTCGATCCAATCTGACCGGAAGTAGGATAAAATCGGAGACGAATTCGGGACAGTAATGTCGGGAATGTCCGATCAAGTCTCCGAGAACCATTCCGAGCACCGATTTTATCTTTGTTGAATAAGCAAAGCTCCTACCGTCGTTCTCGCGGCATCGTCACACTTCTTGACCCAATTTTACCGGAAGTAAGATGAAATCGGAGGTGAATTGGGGGCAGTAATATCGGGAATGTCAGATTGAGGCCCCGGGAACCATTCCGAGCACCGATTTTATCTTTGTTAAATAAACAAAGCTCCTCGCGTCGTTCTCGCGGCATCGTCAGACTTCTCGATCCAATCTGACCGGAAGTAGGATAAAATCAGAGACGAACTCGGGGCAGTAATATCTGGAATGTCCGATCGAGGCCCCGGGAACCATTCCGAGCACCGAATTTATCTTTGTTAAATAAACACAGCTCCTAGCGTCGTTCTCGCGGCATCGTCAGACTTCTCGACCCAATCTGACCGGAAGTAGGATAAAATCGGAGACGAATTCGGGGCAGTAATGTCGGGAATGTCCCATCAAGGCTCCGAGAACCACTCCGAGCACCGATTTTATCTTTGTTAAATAATCAAAGCTCCTACCGTCGTTCTCGCGGCATCGTCAGACTTCTCGACCCAATCTGACCGGAAGTAGGATAAAATCGGAGACGACTTCGGGGCAGTAATGTCGGGAATGTCCGATCAAGGCCCCGGGAACCATTCCGAGCACCGATTTTATCTTTGTTAAATAAACAAAGCGCCTACCGTCGTTCTCGCGGCATCGTCACACTTCTTGACCCAATCTGACCGGAAGTAGGATAAAATCGGAAACGAATTCGGGCAGTAATGTCGGGAATGTCCGATCAAGGCTCCGAGAACCATTCTGAGCATCGATTTAATCTTTGTTAAATAAACAAAGCTCCTACCATCGTTCTCGCGGCATCGTCAGACTTCTCGACCCAATCTGATTGGAAGTAGGATAAAATCGGAGATGAATTGGGAGCAGTAATATCGGGAATGTCCGATTGAGGCCCCGGGAACCATTCCGAGCCCCGATTTTATCTTTGTTAAATAAACAAACCTCTTAGCGTCGTTCTCGCGGCATCATCAGACTTTTCGAACCAATCTGACCGGAAATAGGATAAAATCGGAGACGAATTCGGGGCAGTAATGTCGGGAATGTCCGATCAAGGCTCCGAGAATCATTCTGAGCACCGATTTTATCTTTGTTAAATAAACAAAGCTCTTACCGTCGTTCTTGCGGCATCGTCAAACTTCTCGACGCAATCTGACCGGAAGTAGGATAAAATCGGAGACGAATTCGGGGCAGTAGTATCGGGAATGTCTGATCGAGGCCCCGGGAACCATTCCGAAAACCGATTTTATCTTTGTTTAATAAACAAAGCTCCTTCCGTCGTTCTCGCAGTATCGTCAGATTTCTCGACCAAATTTGACCGGAAGTAAGATAAAATCGGAGACGAATTGGGGGCAGTAATATCGGGAATATCCTATCGAGGCCCCGGGAACCATTCCGAGCACCGATTCTATCTTTGTTAAATAAACAAAGCTCCTAGCGTCGTTCTCGCGGCATCGTCAGACTTCTCGATCCAATCTGACCGGAAGTAGGATAAAATCAGAGACGAATTCGAGGCAGTAATATCTGGAATGTCCGATCGAGGCCCCGGGAACCATTCCGAGCACCGAATTTATCTTTGTTAAATAAACAAAGCTCCTAGCGTCGTTCTCGCGGCATCGGCAGACTTCTCGACCCAATCTGACCGGAAGTAGGATAAAATCGGAGACGAATTCGGGGCAGTAATGTCGGGAATGTCCCATCAAGGCTCCGAGAACCATTTCGAGCACCGATTGTATCTTTGTTAAATAAACAAAGCTCCTACCGTCGTTCTCGCGGCATCGTCAAACTTCTCGACCCAAGCTGACCGAAAGTAGGATAAAATCGGAGACGAATTCGGGGCAGTAATGTCGGGAATGTCCGATCAAGGCTCCGAGAACCATTCTGAGCACCGATTTTATCTTTGTTACATAAACAAAGCTCCTACAATCGTTCTCGCGGCATCGTTAGACTTCTCGACCCAATCTGATTAGAAGTAGGATAAAATCGGAGACGAATTCGGGGCAGTAATGTCGAGAATGTCCGATCGAGGCCCCGGGACCTATTCCGAGCACCGATTTTATCTTTGTTAAATAAACAAAGCGCCTACCGTCATTCTCGCGGCATCGTCACACTTCTTGACCCAATCTGACCGGAAGTAGGATAAAATCGGAGACGAATTCGGGCAGTAATGTCGGGAATGTCCGATCAAGGCTCCGAGAACCATTCTGAGCACCGATTTTATCTTTGTTAAATAAACAAAGCTCCTACCATCGTTCTCGCGGCATCGTCAGTCTTCTCGACCCAATCTGATTGGAAGTAGGATAAAATCGGAGATGAATTGGGAGCAGTAATATCGGGAATGTCCGATTGAGGCCCCGGGAACCATTCCGAGCACCGATTTTATCTTTGTTAAATAAACAATGCTCCTAGCGTCGTTCTCGCGGCATCGTCAGACTTTTCGATCCAATCTGACCGGAAGTAGAATAAAGTCGGAGACGAATTCGGGGCAGTAATATCGGGAATGTCCGATCAAGGCTCCGAGAACCATTCTGAGCACCGATTTTATCTTTGTTAAATAAACAAAGCTCCTACCGTCGTTCTTGCGGCATCGTCAGACTTCTCGACCCAATCTGACCAGGAGTAGGATAAAATCGGAGACCAATTTGGGGCAGTAGTATCGGGAATGTCTGATCGAGGCCCCTGGAACCATTCCGAACACCGATTTTATCTTTGTTTAATAAACGAAGCTCCTTCCGTCGTTCTCGCGGTATCGTCAGACTTCTCGACCAAATTTGACCGGAAGTAAGATAAAATCGGAGACGAATTGGGGGCAGTAATATCGGGAATATCCTATCGAGGCCCCGGGAACCATTCCGAGCACCGATTTTATCTTTGTTAAATAAACAAAGCTCCTAGCGTCGTTCTCGCGGCATCGTCAGACTTCTTGACCCAATCTGACCGGAAGTAAGATAAAATCGGAGATGAATTGGGAGCAGTAATATCGGAAATGTCCGATTGAGGCCCCGGGAACCATTCCGAGCACCGATTTTATCTTTGTTAAATAAACAAAGCTCCTAGCGTCGTTCTCGCGGCATCGTCAGACTTCTCGATCCAATCTGACCGGAAGTAGGATAAAATCAGAGACGAGTTCGAGGCAGTAATATCTGGAATGTCCGATCGAGGCCCCGGGAACCATTCCGAGCACCGAATTTATCTTTGTTTACTAAACAAAGCTCCTACCGTCGTTCTCGCGGCATCGTCAAACTTCTCGACCCAATCTGACCGGAAGTAGGATAAAATCGGAGACGAATTCGGGGCAGTAATGTCGGGAATGTCCGATCAAGGCTCCGAGAACCATTCTGAGCACCGATTTTATCTTTGTTAAATAAACAAAGCTCCTACCATCGTTCTCGCGGCATCGTCAGACTTCTCGACCCAATCTGATTAGAAGTAGGATAAAATCGGAGACGAATTCGGGGCAGTAATGTCGAGAATGTCCGATCGAGGCCCCGGGACCTATTCCGAGCACCGATTTTATTAATTTTCTAAATCATTTTTTGTTATGTGTAAGCAAGATTCTCTTGTGGCTTCGACCGCGACAAGGTCATTCTTTATTTCTACAAATTGATAACTATGATTTTTTATTTTGGCAGGCAGAGGATAGGCTTTGCTTATTTTATATTCCTCAGTGCCAATTAACGGTATTTTTATTACAAGTACAATGTACGTTTTCGTACTATACGCGCCTACTTCTGACAACTCCAATAATGTTGGCATTTGCACGTAGTTTATCGCGGTAGGGAACGTATGCCCTATTGGCAAATTGGGTAAAGCGTCAGTCAAATAATTTGTCAATTGTCTTGGAGATAGTATGCTTGGGATGACCATTCCTCTCGTGAGTCCTATTAAAAAATTAACTATTTGTCGTACGTCATTCAGTAATGATTCTACGATGATGCTTACAGCCGCTATTCGTTCATGCAATTGTTGTCGGGTGTTTTGGTCGTTGTACTGGTTGACCACCCGTTGTTCGATCTGTTTCACGAGAGCTTGTAGCACCTTCTGATTATCTTCCAACGGTTTGATGATCGATTAAAAAGGTCTATTGTTGAGTTCAAAATTTGCACATTTCCCTTTAAGGCGTCTTCTACTGTTTTTTGCTTTTTATTTATTTTGTTTATTTCGTTGCTGATTTCGGATGCGTCTTGTGCATCCATATTTCCTGTGATTGCTTTTATTATTCCCCCTAATCCGTCTATCAAGCCTCGTCGATAACGAATTTTTTAAATTCCTGTTATGTCGTATGCGGCTTGTAGTTCGTTGTTGATTTTATCGACCATGCGAGTCGTTGTTTTTGTCGCCATATGACAGAGTAGGTTGGCCCGCAGGTCTTGAGCGCATAGGTCTACTATTTTCTTCATAGCTTCGGTGATCTGCGCTTCCTGTTCCGCTATTCCATTTAGATCCATTTTTACCGCTAGTTTCCACACGTCGCGGGTTATTGACATGGTCCCGATTTCCTCATAAAAAATTCCGGGTGAGACCGTAAACTTTTCTATCCGGTATGATTTTTCCGGCGTATCAGCTTCACCTGAGCTCGACCCTAGGGCCAGAGGTTAAATCCTTCGGACCTGTCGTTTTTTTTTTTTAATAGGAGAATGTATATATGTATACAGATATACACAAAGATTTATGGGTTTATCTTTAGAATTTTAATTCTTTTTTATTGAAGACTTTTAACTCGGGCTCGTTGCTGAGTCCTGAGTTTATTGTTCCTTCCTTTCTTGATAGAAGCTTTTTTTCCTCTGCAAAGTTTGCGTTTCCGTGCTTCGACTAGGTCGCTCGTTCGATGCTTGAACGGCGACATTTTCATTATTACTTCGACTTTCGACGGGAATCAATTATTCATCGGTAAGTTTAATACTTCCCTTCTCTCTTTGCATACATTTTTGCACGTTTTCTTCTATAATTTTATTTTTCTTCCCCTTTTTTTCCAGAAAATTATAATTGATTATTCTCGGTATGAAGGCGAGACGGTGTTCTTCGGAGCTGATGAGGACTCCTTGGAGTTTGTGGTAAATTTCGGCGTACCCCTTATGTTGAAAATATGGAAAAATGTTGTAACAATATATTGCATTTCTCTCTTTAAAATATGTATTTGAGTTGTGCATTTTATTTTTCCGTTCCTCTTTTCAGGGCGTCTTGCGGGAGAGCCTTCGTGGCCTCCCTTGATTTTAAAATTAAACATTTTTTTTCTTTTGATGCGCGTTCTCGTCTTCCGCACTTCCTGTGCGATATATCTATATATATTTCTTTTCATGTTATTTTTCCTCTCTCTTTTTTTTTTGATGACGGGGCTTCATGCGGTCGAGCCGCGGGCCCCCCTTTCTCCGCCCACCCGCTGGCCATCGAGATGGCTAGTGGGTGATATATTTTTTTAGGCGGTTCGCGTGTACGCGTATTTCTTTGCGTCCGCGGCCGATACGGTAGGTTTCACCTGCCTCTCGGCTTTGGACCATGTAAGGCCCTACCCATTTCGGGGTAAGTTTGGCCGATCTGCCCCTCCTCACGGTCTCGTCGTAGAGGAGGACTTTATCACCCGGGCGGTACTCTACTTTACCGGCCGTGTGATCGTAATGATGCTTCGATTTCTCCTTCCCTTTTTTCAGCTTTTGTTGTGCCTGTTGCCATGACGCCCTCAGGCGTTCACGTAATTCTGCTGCATAATCGTCGTATGAATATGTTGCTCTCGGTATTTCTCGCAACGCGGTCGGTAATTTAGCCTCTTTACCGAATACCAATTCATACGGCGTAATACCTGTAGCCGTGTGTGGCGTGGTATTATATGTGAACATGGCGTATGGTATCCATTCGTCCCAGTCCCTTTGATCCTCACGTACAAAATTTTTCAGGTATTCCGCAAGGGTCCTGTGGGATCTTTCCAGGGCTCCATTCGATTGTGGATGGTATGCCGTGGTTTGCAACTTTTTTATTTGTAGGAGATCACACATTTCTTTAAATATGTTGCTTAGAAAATTTGTGCCTTGATCCGAAAGAATTTCGGACGGGGCACCCAATTTACAAATGATTTCCGTTACGAGGGCCTTTGCCACCGTTTTGGCTTCTTGGTTTTCTAACGGAATTGCTGCACTATATTTTGTTAATAAATCTTGGAAAGTCAGGATGTATTTGTTGCCTTTTTCTGTAACAGTCAAGGGACCTACAATATCGACAGCACATTTTTCGAACGCTCGGCCCGGTGTGTCTGTTATGACCATCGGTACCTTCGCATTTTTTCCTGATTTATTTCGCTGACATTTGTCGCACTCCTGAATGTGTGCGGTGACGTCTCGTTTCATTCCTGGCCACACATACTGTTGTCGTATTCGCTGCAGCGTCCGTGTGATGCCTTGGTGCCCATCTAGAGGGGCATCGTGATATTCCTGCATTATCTTCTCTCGGTCTTCCTTGCTGGGAGTGCATACGCCAATGCTGCCGTTTTCTTCGTCGCTCGCGCTCGTGCTCGAGCATCGCGACTCTTTTAACTCACGGGGAGATCCCCCCTGTGCCGCGCTTCCCCAGGCGGCTTCTCCTCCACGTGCTGCCTCGTAGCACGGAGACTTGTATTCTCGGCCTCTCCGCTTTGTGCGGATATTCGTAGCGCTGTCCTTCTTTTTGCGCTCTCTCTCCCGGGCGCTCTTGCTCGGGTTGCCACTGTCCGAATCCATACTGTCGGACTCGGTCTCTTCCCTCTCACTTGCGTAACTGCTGGCGGCCATACTGTCTTCCTTTATTATTTCTCTCGCGCGGCCGCGCGGAGTCTTCTCTCTTTCTCTATTTAATTTTTCTTGCTCACTTTTGCCTGTTGCTATCACTCTTTCTTTATCTTCTGTCTCTGTCGCGCTACCGCATTTCCTTATATTTTTTCCTTTATTATTTTTCTCTGTTTCACTACCGCGCTTTTGTGTAATTTTTTCTCTCTCTTGTGCTTGAGCTCGTGTCAAGGCATATATGCGGCTTAACGCATCTGCGTTTGTGTTTGATTTTCCCGTTTTATATTGGATCTTATAGTTATATTCCTCCAATTTTATTCGCCATCTCATAAGCCTTGATCCTGGATCCTTTACGCTGAATAACCATGTCAATGGTTTGTGATCCGTAATTATGGTGAATTTTGTGCCATAAATATACGGTCGAAATTGATGTACTGCCCATACGATTGCAAGCAGTTCCTTCTCTGTAGTCGAATAATTAGTTTCGGCTTTGTTGAGAGTTCGGCTTGCATAGCATATGGGTAAATCCTCTCCAATTTTCCCTTGAGACAGGATTGCACCAATTGCCCTATCCGAGGCATCCGTGGTCACGATAAACGGTTTCGTGAAATCGGGATACTGGAGTATGGGCGCCGTGATCAGGGCTTCCCTTAAACGGTCAAATGAGCTTTGGCATAATTCAGACCATTCGAATTTCACACCCTTTTTGATCAAATTCGTCATTGGTTTAGCGATCTTGGAAAAATCTTTAATGAATCGGCGGTAGTACCCGGCTAGTCCCAGGAACGATTGTATTTCTTTTACATTTCTCGGTATTGGGAAATTTTTTACCGCATTTAGTTTTTCAGGGTCAGGTTTCACACCGACTTCTGTTATAATATGACCGAGATATTGCGTTTCCTTTCGCATAAATTCGCATTTCTTGGGTTGTATTTTTAAATTAGCCTCTCTTAGCCGCGTCAGCACTTCACGTAACCGCTTGTCGTGCTCGGCAAGTGAGGCTCCGTGTATGACAATATCGTCCAAATATACGTAGCATTTTAGGCCCTGCAAACCGGCCAATACTGCGTCCATTAATCTTTGGAACGTAGGAGGTGCATTTTTTAAACCAAATGGCATTCGATTATACTCCTAATGCCCTAGCGGCGTTGAAAAAGCCGTTTTCGGTTTATCTTCCTCTGCCATTGGGATTTGATGAAATCCCGAAGCGAGGTCGAGGGTCGTGAAGTATTTTGCCTTTCCCAACTGGTCCAGTATCTCTGCGATATTGGGCAGTGGGTAAGAGTCGCCTTCTGTAGCCTCGTTTAATTTCCGGAAGTCAACGACCACCCTTTTTTGGACTATTCCGTCCGCATCTGGTTTTTTCGGCACGACGAGCAAAGGGGCATTCCATGGGCTCGTGCTGGGGCGGATTATATCCTCATCTAGCATTTTTTGTGCCTGTCGTTGAATTTCCTTTTTGTGCTCCTCCGGCAGTCGATAAGGTCGCACCTTTATCGGCATTACCCCGTCCTTGAGCGGTATCCGATGCTCGACTGCTTTCGTACAACCTAGTAGTTCTCCTTCGAGATGAAATACGTCGGGGAATTCCTCGCAGATTTCTCGCAAAATTTCTTCTTCTTCTGTGTTTAAATGCGAGTTCCCCTTAACCTCGCGTCATAATTTTTCCATCCTTTTCTTTCGTATTTCCGCGTTTTTTCCGGCGTCTTCTTGAGTTTCCTCTTCTTTCTTCTGTTTGTCACAGTTTTCTTTTCCCAGGCTAACCTTGTCGATTTCCATTTTTTCCAGCTCGACCGTAGGTCTTTTAATAATTTGCTCTTTCTCGAGCACATTCATTATTATTACAGGGCAAGTGTTTGCCTCTGCCTTCACGATGGCCTTTCCCATCGTGATTCCCTTTTGGATTTTTTGTTCCCTTGTAAATCCTTGGCCTTTTTCCTTCGTCCTCGCCTGCACAATACATTCTGAGCGGGCGGGTATTTTTTAATATTTTGTGCCGTGTACAAACGGTATTTTGTGCCCTCCAATTTCTATCATTTTTCCTTCTAGTATGTTTATTCCCTTTTCGACTATACAGTCCATTCCAAGGAGTCCGTCTACTGCTAACGGTACTTCCTTGCCGACCACGTGGAACTTGTGCGTTATCACAGCGGCCGGGGTGTCCAGTTTTAGCTCAGCTGTGCAGAGCGTGCGAAACGCCTTGCCCCCGAGGCCGTGAAGTTCTATTATCTCGTCCTCGATGGGTGTTTCCGGATCCAGCTCATTCACCTTTACTATGCTGCACTGGGCCCCTGTGTCACAACGGAGCGTCAGCATTTTGTCGCGAGCCTGCTTTGACGTTATATGTAGGTCACTGGCGTATAGTCGCGGCAGCTGAGCGCTGACGTGGTAAATTCTTCTCGGCGCCTTGTCATTGTGTACATATGGCTTTCCGAGTAGAATGTCCATTATTCTTCGTTGCGAATATTTTTTCTCGTTCATTTGAACGCATTTTGTTTCTTTCTCTATTGAGAGAACGCCGACTGCTAATGAACTGACTGTTCTTTTGGGCGCATTTTCTTGGTTTTTTTTTCATTTGGCCTATACTCATTTTGTTTTCTTGGGAACTTATTGTTTGGTGCGTAATTGTAACGCTTCTGCTGGTAACTCGGGCCTTGCCATCCTGGCCGTCGTCTACAGTCGTTGTATCTGTGACCCGGTTTTTTGCAATAATTGCAAATTATTTCTGCTTGATTTATTGTTTTCGTTGGCACTGGCAAGCTATAACGCGCTTGTGTTTGCGCCTGATGCGACGCGGGCCTTTGAAACGGGAACGATTTTCGCCCCTCGTGGGCGTGTGACGGCGCGGACTGTCCACTACTGTGGGAAACGCTCTTCGCGATAGTTTTTGTTCCTTCGACCGATTTTTCCTCTTCGATTGCTCCGCGGATTGCTTCTCCTAGATCGTGGTACCCGCGTGACCTGACCATTATCTGCAGGTCCTTGCGAAGTCCGTGTTCGAAATTGTTTAGGGCAAAATGCCTAATTAGCTGTTCGATTGCTTGTCTACCAATTTCGGAATGGACCATGGGCGTGCAACCCTTGATTAAATCCATCATTATAGATTCGACGCGGTTTGCGTAAGCTTGTACAGTCTCGTCATGTTTTTGTCTACAGGAATTGAATTCGATTTGTAGCGCAGGGACTGTTCGCTTCGCCTCGTACAGTGATTTTAATAACGTCAGCAAATCGTCGAACGTCTCTATGTTTTTGTAACGCAGGTCCGCCGCGGCTTTGCCTTGTAATTTGAGATGCAATATAGCTTGTAATAAATCCGCGACATTTTCGGGACGGACTCGAGTTGACGCGTATTTTATTGCTCGTATAAAATCTGTAACGGCTTCCGGTTTTGATGCGTCGAATACGGGGATGCTCATTCGAGCCTCTTTCATTGACATATAGTCATCGTGTTCGGCCATTGCTACTGTCCGTTGGATTAATAGCGTAAAATCTTGGTGATTTAATTCGCGATTTCTTTCGGTTTCAACGGGATTAAATGCTTCGTCAGCACTGGACGACGCGTCTGACGAATTGTGTTCCGAAGGCTGATTATGCTGACGCTTCGGATTTAAATATTTCGCGTACGTTACGGGAGTCAAATCTAGTTTTTCGGTGCTTGGATTTTCCCTACGACGCTTTCGGCCTAAATCACTCTCACCGTCGTAACTTACGACAGTGTTAAAAAACGAATCTAACGATCGCGATAGTTCGTCTCTCCCGGGCAATCGATACCGGTCTGCTTTTTCTTCGTCCGACATAGACGAATTCTCTGGCTTTGGAGGAGTTTACTTAATAAATGTTCCGTCACTTACAGGTAGATGATCGCAAGATGCATGCTGATAGATGATCTTCTGATCGTCCTGGTCTTCGTTCCTTCGTTTCGTACTCTGCTTCTGGGTACGATTTTTCTAATTGTTGAGTCCTTCTTCCGTTGATCCTCGGGATCCGGGTTTTCTGGGATTGGCTCTGCTTGGCTGTAGCCTTTCCTCTGGATTCCTCTTCCGACTCGGTCGGGATGTCTCACTCCAGCACACGAGTTGACTCGGTCACTCGCTTAAGGTGCTTGAGTGGTTGTTGTGCGTGTCCACACACAAGGAACGAACTTTTCGGCAGATCCCACCGCTGCCACCAATGTTGTATCCCCGGCTCGAGAACCCGGGATAGGTATTTTGGGATCGTTGCGAAATTAAGAGTTGGAACTCAAGTTCGTTGAATAGGAATATAAGTTTATTACTGGGCTGGTCTTATAATTGAATTTACAGTGTGTCGGTCGTACCTTAGGACCGAACCGTTCAAAAGCCAACCAAGGACTGTCTGTTCCCTGGTGTCTTCTCTTAATTGTCGACTCTGATTGTCGTAATTTGCCCCAGATCAAGCATCATAAGATGCTTGGTCAGGATGTGTCGCAAAGTGTCGTTTTGACGTTTGCATTTTGGCGAAAGTGTAACTCTCGCAAGGAGGGCAATGAAGTGTCACTCTCGCAAGGAGGGCAACAAAGTGGAACTCTCGCAGTTGCGCAAATACTTGTTGTATTGCACAAGTTTGCGGACACAACATCTTTGTTAAA
Source organism: Ophion slaviceki (assembly GCA_944452715.1). Taxonomy (NCBI): domain Eukaryota; kingdom Metazoa; phylum Arthropoda; class Insecta; order Hymenoptera; family Ichneumonidae; genus Ophion; species Ophion slaviceki. Next base: position 41,541,757 of record OX101787.1, on the reverse strand, counting down.
TAAACAAAGCGCCTACCGTCATTCTCGCGGCATCGTCACACTTCTTGACCCAATCTGACCGGAAGTAGGATAAAATCGGAGACGAATTCGGGCAGTAATGTCGGGAATGTCCGATCAAGGCTCCGAGAACCATTCTGAGCACCGATTTTATCTTTGTTAAATAAACAAAGCTCCTACCATCGTTCTCGCGGCATCGTCACTCTTCTCGACCCAATCTGATTGGAAGTAGGATAAAATCGGAGATGAATTGGGAGCAGTAATATCGGGAATGTCCGATTGAGGCCCCGGGAACCATTCCGAGCACCGATTTTATCTTTGTTAAATAAACAATGCTCCTAGCGTCGTTCTCGCGGCATCGTCAGACTTTTCGATCCAATCTGACCGGAAGTAGAATAAAGTCGGAGACGAATTCGGGGCAGTAATATCGGGAATGTCCGATCAAGGCTCCGAGAACCATTCTGAGCACCGATTTTATCTTTGTTAAATAAACAAAGCTCCTACCGTCGTTCTTGCGGCATCGTCAGACTTCTCGACCCAATCTGACCAGGAGTAGGATAAAATCGGAGACGAATTTGGGGCAGTAGTATCGGGAATGTCTGATCGAGGCCCCTGGAACCATTCCGAACACCGATTTTATCTTTGTTTAATAAACGAAGCTCCTTCCGTCGTTCTCGCGGTATCGTCAGACTTCTCGACCAAATTTGACCGGAAGTAAGATAAAATCGGAGACGAATTGGGGGCAGTAATATCGGGAATATCCTATCGAGGCCCCGGGAACCATTCCGAGCACCGATTTTATCTTTGTTAAATAAACAAAGCTCCTAGCGTCGTTCTCGCGGCATCGTCAGACTTCTTGACCCAATCTGACCGGAAGTAAGATAAAATCGGAGATGAATTGGGAGCAGTAATATCGGAAATGTCCGATTGAGGCCCCGGGAACCATTCCGAGCACCGATTTTATCTTTGTTAAATAAACAAAGCTCCTAGCGTCGTTCTCGCGGCATCGTCTGACTTCTCGATCCAATCTGACCAGAAGTAGGATAAAATCGGAAACGAATTCGGGGCAGTAATGTCGGGAATGTCCGATCAAGGCTCCGAGAACCATTCTGAGCTCCGAGTTTATCTTTGTTAAATAAACAAAGCTCCTACCGTCGTCCTCGCGGCATCGTCAGACTTCTCGACCCAATCTGACTGGAAGTAGGATAAAATCGGAGACGAATTCGGGGCAGTAGTATCGGGAATGTCCGATCGAGGCCCCGGGAACCATTCCGAGCACCGATTTTATCTTTGTTAAATAAATAAAGCTCCTAGCGTCGTTCTCGCGGCATCGTCCGAATTCTCGACTCGATCTGACCGGTAATAAAATAAAATCGTAGACGGATTCGGGGAAGTACTATCAGGAATTTCGGATTGAGGCCCCTAGAAACGTTGCGAGCACCCATTTTATCTTTGTTAAATAAATAATGCTCCTTCCCTCGCTGTCGCAGGATCGTCAGACTTCTCGACCCGATCTGACCGGAAATAACATAAAATCGGAGACGAATTCGGGGCAGTAGTGTAAGGAATGTCCGATCGGTGCTCCGAGAACCGTTGCGAGCACTGATTCTATCTTTGTTAAATAAATAATGCTCCTTCCGTCGTTGTCGCACCATCGTCAGATTTCACGACTCAATCTGACCCATTGCGGAGCAAATGCTAACCTGCGATTCGCAAACCTGGGTCGTTTTCATCCCGCCCAAGATCATTTTCTTCACTTAATATTTATTTTTAAAAAATCGAAAATAAGGAAGAAAACAACTTTATCATTCCTGTAGAAGTACAGTCTAAAATCGACCATGATTTTTTTCAGATTTTTTCCACCGACAATTGTTGGTTTGGCTGTGCAAAAACGAAAACGACCCAGTTTCACGGGATTAAAGTGCCTGAAATACCTTCATAGATTGAGGTTTAAGATAGTCGATTGAACTTGATCTATAGATTGCGAACTTTATCGGAAATAATGTCAATTTCGAAAATGTTTGCGGATTTCATGGTCCGCAAACAATATTCCTCATCATTTGCGATTCGCTAATAACGTTCGCAATAAATAATTCTATCAATACATTTTAAAGTAATTTCGCGTGAAATTATTATTTTTTGCCAAATTATACGAGCATTTTTATTTTTGACTTTTCATAAATTATTCAAAAATTCTGTAACTACATCATGTGAAGATAATTTATGCAAAATTAAAAGACAGAAATCTCGTAATATTTGGTAAAAATTAATAATTCCACGTCAAATTACTTTAAAATGTATTGCTAGAATCATTTATTCCAAAAGTTGTTAGCGAATCGCAAATGATTGAAAATCGTATTCGTAGTGCATGGAATCCTCAAACATTTTATAAATTGACATTATTTTGAATCAAGTTCTCAGATAGGGACACATTCAGGTCCCTTGGCTTGACCGCGTATCGTCGGACTCTGAACCAACTTCCTGTGACAGCCGACCATTCGGAAGTTGCAGCTGTGACGTCAGCTGACTAGCTTCTCCTATAGCACTGTCGTGCCTGACTTAGCTCGTTTGTTCCACTGATTAAATTCCGATTTATACACTTTAATCGTATGTTTGATAATTATTTTCTCCATGACGGGGAGCACAAATATAGTTTTTCGGGAGTGTCCCGTATTCGGAATTTTATAAACTTCATTCTCCTGCACGCAAAATGGATGTTTCATTCTTTTCCAGAATACTCTATTTTCTCTGGCAAGTGCTATCCATGACAAAAATACGATATATTTTTTTTCAAAGAAAGCGTGAAAAACCATTAAAAATCATATTTTTTTCAGTCGCAAAATCACCGCGCAAGACCCTCTAAAAACACCTGTCCACCTTATAAAAGTCACCCTGTATGAGCGTTGTGTGTTATCTAAATGTTGTGTTATAATGTATAATAAATTATGTTAGTTCTGTTTTAATTATAATTATATAAATATAGTATGGATGATTTCTTATATTGCGTTGTTTATTGTTATGTGTATTGTGACCGCAAAATCGAGGGAGCTGGGGAAAAAGGATCGAGAGCCTCGTGGATAAGGTAGAGGGGATCGGTCAGGTGTCAATCACGCGCGGCAAGAAAAAATTTATCGTCAGGGAATTTATTTCACATTCCGTTAATAATTCCCCTCCTTCGCAAGGAACACCGGGACAAAAATCGGAAAACAAAATAATAGATATGATACGCGCAAAATCTCGCGAGACAATTACTCTCGCGCGCACACACACACACACCAATTCTGACCGGGGCCTACACATACACACAATCTACGTCGAGCTCGTTTTGGCCTCTCCTCTCTCCTCCCTTCCGGCCACGCTAATATTACAAAACCGGGCCCCCGCTAATCGGTTACCCGGCCGAGCGTTAAATAAAAGAAAAAAATATCCCGGGTAAAATGCCCCGGTCGCTACTTACATAGACGCCGACGCTCAGCAACCTCTCCCCCGCGACGAAGCCGGGAAAATCCTTACACCGGGGAAAGGGGCACCCGGTAGATGCAGTTAATATGGACGGGAGCCCGCACGGGTTCGAACCCGCACCCCGATGATAAACGGGAGGCTAGTTCTCCGTGAAGACGTCCTGACTTAAGGGCAATCCTCCCCCTTTCCCCTTGCTCAAGCCTCGCCGCAGGCCGAGGAATCACAGAGGACGACACGTCACGATCTTCCAGGCACACGTTCACTCACACTTTTTACAAACTAACGAAAAATTCGAGCCGAAGCTCGTCGCGATACGAGATTGAGCTTCCCGCGCGCAACCACGACACGACTTCCCGACAATACGCGCTAGCTACGTGAAACGGGGTTCTAGGATTACAGAAACGCGATAAAGGCCGTGGCCACGGTAGAGATGCGCGAGATCGTGAGCCGACCATACGGCCGAAAATTACCCGGATTGTTGCCGAAGGCATGGCCAAGCTCACCGGCTGCGTAATTCGGTCGCTTCCCATTGTCCCGGCCCACGTCCGTCCGGCTCGACACCTCGCAGGAAGCTAACGCAAAAGCCGGCCGATGTGCGAGAAGCGTAACCCCCACCTTTTCTTTAGTTTCTGTTCTTATGCTTACACCAGAGAGAACAGGCCCGTATCGAATAATTTTCGGGAGTGTGCTTATCGATCAAGCGCGGATTTCGAATCCTGAACCTCCCGTGACGGAAAATGAAAAGTCCGCTCTTCCCGCGGGCCGTATTTCATGTCCTAGTGGAGCCTCGCCCTTCTCTGGATGATGTTTCGTAACGGTCGACCTTGACGACGACGAGAGTAAGGTCCGCGACCGACGCCAGACTTATCATCGGCCGAGGGTGACAATTCGCCCCCTGTCCGGACGAAACGAAAGAAGTGAAGGGGGGGGGGGGCGTGAATCATGGCCCTGGGCAGGTAATTTTCACGGGAATCTGCGTCTTTCCGAACGTTTGACCATAGTTGGGCCACCGCGCCTTCCCGATCTTTGGCCTTGGGAGAATGTTTGGCCTCGCCTTCTTTCCCTCTCGCTCTTCCTAACCGTTGGTACCTTAGCTCGTGTAAGCCGGACGTTGAGGTGGCGAAAATAAAGAAAACAAACCGAATATTAAATCAAAATCCTAACGTCGCTTAGAGAACCCTACGGAATCATGTCGTGATCGCGATGACGGCCCCGAGCCGGAGGACGGTTTTGCTGCAGCCGCCATCATGCCAGGCGGGTCAGCGGAGTACCAAAAAAAACACGTTACAGTATGTATAGGTGTGTGAAATGTAAAGAAATGAAATATGATAGTTAAATAACCTCGAAGTTGTGGTATTTCAGGTTTTTTACACATATTTGGAAAGATGTTACGACCAAAAAACATTATTTATGCAGATAAATGATATTTAGTGGGAAGATGCTCAATAGATGGAGTTATTATCGTTTATCGGCGATTTTTTTAAAATCTGTAATGGATAGATAATTAATTTAAATTAAGTAATTAAAATAAGTAATTTTTATGTTTCATTATTGAAATTTTAAGTATAACATTTTTTTTTGATCTGAAAAAAGTTTTAGTGAGGAATCGAAAGACTATGGTGTTTACCTATTGAGTTAGTTCTTAAGAATTTGTTATCTTTCCAAAATGAGCAAAAACTCGAAATTTACAATTTGGTTCGTTACATGTTGAGTTGTGTAGCGGACGAAAGTTCGAGAAAAACTGAGTGATGTATTAATTTCGTGTGGCATATTCGAGTCTCTGTACTACGAATCGGGGGAAGGATCATATCGGCAGTGCCGTGTCAATGAAAATGAATTAGGTGCGCCAAGTTAGGGCTATTTAAAATTAGTTTGCAATGTCCTTAAAATTAGCTTATCATGTCAATATATTAGTTAGTTTATGGTGTCAATCATTTTAAAATTGTTATGTGACGAAAAATACAGTAGGGTGTGTTGATAGTTATATTATAGAATTGTAGATAGAGCTAAGTTTTTGTATGTCTGTTCTAAAATTTATGGCGTTGGAGTGTGCTTTAATTTGTATCATTTCCAGGATTAGTCTTTTTTTGAGCCAACTTTCATTGTTTAGTATTTTTGCATTATCAAATTAAAATTCATGTTTTTGTTCTATTGCATGTTGTGCTAAAGCTGTGTGTATTTCCGTAATATGTTTTATGCTATTTTTGTGTTCTTTTAATCAGGTTTCGAGGTATCTTTTTGTTTGGCCAATGTATGTGGCGTTGCAATCTTTGCAGTCGATTTTATAAACAATGTTGGATTTTTTATTGTTGTTGATTTTGTCTTTGGTGGAACCAATAATGGATGAAATATTGTGTTTGTTGTTTGTGACTAGTGTTATGTTATTGTATTGTTGGAAGAGACGAATTAGTTGATGATGTATGTTTTTTGTGTAGAGGAGATTTATTATTCTGGAAGAATCAAAGTTGTTGTTATTTGTTTTTTGTTTGTTGCTTATGGAAAGTCGATGATTTATTACTTTATCTGTGAAAGAGATTAGATAGCAATTTTTTGTCATCGTGTTACTGATGAGTTGGAGATTTTCTTTGTGGAATGAAGGATGAGATAGTTTTATTGCTCTGTCAACCAACATGTAGATTATGGCTTTTTTTGGGAGAGTGGGTGGTGTGAGAAGAAATTTATGAATCTGCCAGACCAAGTTGGTTTCCTATACCAATTTGTGATAATTGAATTTTGTTTACGGATTAAAAGTAAGTCAAGAAACGGTTAAAAGTAAGTCAAGAAAGTCGAAGAAACAACAAAAGAGGGGGATAAGAAAGGGGCTGAGGGAAAGAATAAAGGAGATATATGAGGAAACGAAGAATAGGGTGAGAGCAGGGGGGGAGACAGGAGAATGCTTTTGGACGGAAAAGGGAGTAAGGCAGGGGTGTCCGCTAAGCCCGATACTGTTTAATCTTTTGACGGCAGATCTGGAGGAGGAGCTGAGGGAGGGAAATTGGGGAGGGGTCAAAATAGGGAAGGAGCGGATATATACGCTAGCGTACGCGGACGACATCGTGGTGATGGCGGAAAGGGAAGAGGAGATGGAAAAGGTAATAAGAAAGTTAGAAAGGTATTTTGAGGGAAAGAAGTTGGAAGTGAATGTGGGGAAAACAAAAATAATGAGGTTCAGAAAGGGAGGAGGGAGGTTTAAGGAGAAGGAATGGAAATGGAAGGGGGAGAGGATGGAAGAGGTAAAAGAATTTAAATACCTAGGGTATATTTTCAAAAGGAACGGAGGACAGGAGGCGCAAATAAAAGACAGGGTGAAAAAGGCAGGGACGATAATGAGGCAGGTATGGGGGATAGGGAAGAGGAAATGGGGGAACGACGTGGGAAGGAGAGTGTGGCTCTTTGATACGCTGGTATGGACGGTGATGGGATATGGAGCAGAGATATGGGGGTGGAAGGAAAGGGAGACGATGGAAAGGATGCAGGAGCGATACTTAAGATGGGTGCTGGGGTTGGATTGGAGGACACCAGGATACATGGTGAGGGAGGAATTGAAAAGAGATAAGTTAGGGATACGGGCAGGACGAAGGGCATGGAGGTATGAAGAGAAATTGAGTAAAGGGGGGGGGAGTGAGCTGGCAAGAAGATGCTGGCAGGAGATAAAGGAGAGGGAGAGAAGGGGGAGAAGGGAAAGAGTAAAATGGGAAGAAGAAAGAGAAGAATTCAGGAGAAGAGAGGGAAGGGCGGAGGAGGCAGGACAGGAACAAGAGAATGAGGGATACGAAGGAAAAGAGAGACAAGAAAGGAAGAGGCAGGAAAAAGAGAGACAGGAAAGGATAGAACAGTCAAGGTACAATAGGTGGTACAGAGAGATAAGGACAGAAGGCGTACCGGCGTACATAAGGGCAGGATTGCGTGAGGAGAGATATAGACGAATAGCGAGGTTTAGATTAGGGAATGAAATGCGGGAAGGAAGGTATTGGGAAGCAGAGGAAGAGAGAACGTGCAGAGTGTGCGGAGAGGAACTGGAAACGTGGGAACACGTGATAGATAGGTGCAGAGGAGGGACAGGAGAGGAAAGAGGAATAGGGGAATGGATAAGAGAAATACTGGATGAAGGAGGAGGAGGAGAAGAATGGATGAGGAGATTGGAGAAGAGTAGGAGAGAACGGGAAAGGGAGCTAGGCAGGGAAGGGAACGAAGAGGAAGAGGAATGAAAGAGGAATGGAGTGAAAGAGGGAAACGGAAGTCGGAGAGGCAAGGGGAGAGGAGAGAGAGAGAGATAGGCTAAGGAAAATAGAATAAAGCGGAGCGGAAGAGCGGAATAGTTTGTAAGAGCGAGCGAATAAGGTTAGGTAGTTTTAAGTAGAATAAGCGGAAATGGAATAATGTACGGAAGCCCATTGTAACCCCGAGGGGATCAATAAACATTACATACAGAACAAAAGTTGTCTATTTCATTTTCAAATGTAAATTGTAGTTTTGGGTTATAGGAATTAAAAATCTTTTTGATGGATTCAAGTTTGTTAGTTGGTAGAGCAATAATAATATGATCAACATATCTTTTATATAACGGTAGTGAGAACTTTAAATTTTCCAGACAATTTGTTTCAAGATCGATCATGACAATGTTGGATAATATTGGAGCTAAAGGTGATCCCATAGGTAACCCTGAGATTTGTTGGTAGATTTTATCTTGGAAAGTGAAGAAGGTTGAGAACATGATATATTCTATGGCTTTAATTAATTCATGTAAGGGAAACGTTTTTGAGAATAAGTTTGATCTTTTTTGTAGGTTATGGATAACTAGTTGTAATGGAATGTTGGTATAGAGAGAAACGACATCAAATGAGAATAGTTTGTAGTTGAGTGGGATTGAGATGTTGGAGAGTGAATGTTTTAGGTGGAAGCTGTCTTTGACGTGTGAGTTGGTCGTACTGATTAATTTAGAGAGTTTCGATTGTATGAATTCAGCTAGTTTGTGTGTTGGGCTATTTATTGATGATACTATTGGACGAAGTGGATAGTTTTTTTTTGTGAATTTTTGGCAGGCAATAGAGACGGGATAGGTTGCAGTTTTCAGCTTTTAAATGTTTGTATTTTTTTTCATCAATGATTTTTAAGGTTTTCCATCTGGAGAGAATATTGTTGATACCTTTTTGTAGAGAGTTGATGGGATTTTTATTTGTTAATTTATAAATTGTAGAATCTGCCATTAACTCATGGGTTTTTGTAATGTAATCTGATTGATTAAGAATGACTGTAGAATTTCCTTTGCCCGCTCGTGTAACTAAAAGTTGAGGGTTGTTTTTTAAGAATAAGGATGTGTGTCTTATGATTTGATTGGTGTTGGAGAATGATTTTGGGATATTTATTTTGTTTAGAATTTTATTGAATCTGGTTCTAATTTCAATTTGTCTAGGCTTGTCGAGTAAAAAATCCAGTTTGGCTTCAAGTTCAGAAATTGATTTGTACATGTGAGTTTTTATGTTTGAGAGTTTAAGGTAAGGAAAACAGAATTTTTCACCCAGAGACAGGAAAGTGGAAATGTGTAGGGGAATGTCTATATTGGATAGGTTTATGAGCCAATCTTTAGTTTTGTTCAATGTGATTGTTGAATTTATATTGTTCAAAGGATCAGTGGGAAGATTATTATTTGTGTCATGTTGTCTATTGGCGAGTGATGAGTATAAAATATTGTGATTTTGTGTTGTTTGATTTGTATTTTGATGATTTAGGTGATGTATCTTGTTTTGGTCCATATGTGTTTGTGATGATATTGTTTGTAAAAATTCTTCATGGTTGAAAATGTGATGGTGTATGTTTTTGGTTCGTTGAAATCTGAGATTGTGGAGTTTTTTTTGGTGTGTGTCATATTAGAGTTTTGATAGTTTATGGTCGTAACATCTTTCCAAATATGTGTAAAAAACCTGAAATACCACAACTTCGAGGTTAGTTAACTATCATATTTCATTTCTTTACATTTTACACACCTATACATACACATAATAATAAACAACGCAATATAAGAAATCATCCATACTATATTTATATAATTATAATTAAAACAGATCTAACATAATTTATTATACATAATAACACAACATTTAGATAACTATACCATAACACACAACGCTCATATATACAACTTTTTCAAACGTGATTGTTAAAAACTGTGTATTATCATTTATACAGAAAAAATATATATTCTGAAGGGGACCCGAACCAGAGGGCCGAAACGTTAGGGAAAAAAACATCTTCTTATTTCTATCGACAACCTTGGAAAACCTTCATTGGCCGAACCAAAGCCGAATCCTTAACGATCTCTTAATAAATGAGATCATTTGTTTAATTCTCACTTTCGTAATTGGATTTTCCCTTAGATGTTTGCACCCTAGGAAAATCTTCGTTGACTCATTGATCGTCGATAGCTTTTCAACTAACGCGTTATACCACTCAATTTCATCTGTTGAAAAATCAAGGTGCAATTCTTCTTCAGTATCTCCAGGTTGACCCGTGATGTTGATTTTCGGTGTATTCCCGGGCGGTATCTCTTCTAAGATTTGAGGAACTTGCGGAATTTCCTTTGATAATTCAAATTTGATGTAGAGAGGGAGATTTTCATTTTCTGTCCCTCGATCATTAGTCATTTCCATTGGGTTGCTAGGTTCTGCTATGTCGTCAACTTCTTCTTCGGTGAGGATTTCTTCTTGATTTTCTGGTTCTTTTTCTGGGAAGTCATTGCGTTTTGCCTGACGCGTAGTTACCGGGTAAATCCGTGATAATGCGTCAGCGTTAGTATTTAAAGTTCCTTTCTTATATTTTGCCTCGTATTCATACTCCTCGAGTTTTAGACGGAGTCTCATCAAGTGACTCTTTGTTGGAGGGTTTGAAGTTTTGAGGATCCATATTAGTGGCTGATGATCCGTAACGATTTGAAATTCCTTCCCATACAAATATTGTCGAAAGTGTTTTACGGCTCAGGCTATTGCCAACATTTCTTTCTCGGTCGTGGAGTAGCGTTGTTCTACCTTGTTTAGAGTGCGTGATGCGTAGGCAACGGGGCGATCCTTTCCGAGGGATCCTTGAGATAGCACGGCGCCTATCGCATGGTTGCTAGCGTCGGTGGTGAGGGTGAAAGATTCCTTGAAGTCAGGATATTGTAGAACTGGCAATGTTGCCAATGCTGTTCGAAGTAAATTGAACGATTGCTCTTGCTTGTCTGTCCATGACCATGCTGTTTCTTTTTTCAAAAGTTCCGTAAGCGGTGTAGCGATCTTGCTAAAATCCTTAATAAACTTCCGGCAATACCCAGCCAGTCCTAGAAATTGCTTAATTTGTTTTTGATCGTTTGGCCTAGGAAAGTTTTGCACTGCTTCAGTTTTTTTCGGATTTGGTTTTACTCCTTCCTTCGAAATTACGTGTCCCAAAAATTCTAGTTCTGGTCGTAAAAATTCGCATTTATCGGGCTGTAATTTTAAATCCGATTCGCGAAGACGAGTCAATACGTCAACTAATTTTTTATTATGTTCGTCAAGTGTTTGTCCATAGATTATTATGTCGTCTGGATATACAAAGCATGTGCTTCCGATTAGTCCTCGCAACGCGTTATTCATCATGCATTGGAACGTTGCAGCCGCGTTCTTTAACCCAAACGGCATCCTGTTTTTAACCCAAACGCCGTCCTGAGAACGCCGTTTTGTGTTTATCTTGCTCGTCCATTAGGATTTGGTGGAATCCTGAGGCTAGATCGAATGCGGAGAAATATTTCGCTCGACCTAACTGATCCAATATTTCGTCGATGCATGGGAGAGGATAGGCATCGTGGGTGGTTTTTTCGTTCAATTTTCGAAAATCAATCACGATCCTCCATTTCTGTTTCCCTGATGCATCCGACTTCTTCGGTACAACCCAGATTGGTGAATTGCACGGCGAGTCACTCGGCTCGATTAACTTCTTTTCCAGCATTCATTTACCTGTCTGTCGATCTCTTATTTGTGAATTGGCGGGTACCTTTACTGTTTCGTGTTCACAGGTGTATCGTCGCACGTGATGATGCGATGCTTTACTGTCTTTGTACCTGGCAGTGAGTCTCCAGGTAAGGAAAATACATCTGGAAAACTGCTGATGATATCCCAGACCTTTTCTGCTTGATCTGGTGCGATGTGTTCGAGTCGAACGTTTTCCTTCAATGCTAGGATGCGTTCGGCAGAGTTCGTACTTCTTATAGCGTTGACCCGGGCAGCATCCTTCGGTGCGTCTTGGCGCTCCTCCTCAGGTAGACAGGCGATTTCCTTAATAAGGGTACCGTGCAGCTGATCAATTTTAACCGTTATAGGTTCTTCCGAGTCATTCATAACTGGTACTCGGGCTTCGTAGTCCTTGGCTTCGAAAACGGAAGGTACTACGGCTTTTGGGTTATCTTCGTCCGTGACGGCTGCTCCATTTTCGATATTCGTGCGAATTTTAATAAAGTTACTGGTTCGTGTCGGAATCGTGACCGACACCTTGTCAAATTCAAAACACTTGTGTTCGAACATTAAATAATTTTCTCTTCCGATACCGATATTTGTCTGATATTTTTCCATAAATTGAATACCAATCAATCCGTCTTCTTCCAAGGGAAAGTCATTCGGAACGACGTGGAAGATGTGACTCTTTCCTTGAAAATCTTGTTTGGCAGCAAATAAGGATTCATGTTGTTCATTGCCCATGGAGAACGGTGTTTTAATGTTCCGATTTATCTGCGATCCTTCCGTTAACATGTTGATTTTTATGAGATTTATGGCTGATCCGGTATCGAGAAGAAAACTGCCTATTCTGCTAGCTATTCGTGTGGGAAGTTTGACCACTCGTTTAGCGGATCCGATGGTATTGACTCGGGGGATGTTTTCTTGTGTCGTAGTGATTGCTTCTCCTTCCGGTATATAATTGACTGTTGTTCACGTTGGTCGGTGATTGTGAGACTGCCCGTTGTGAAAACCCGGTTGTTGTGGTACGTTCCTGTTGGGGATTTGTGAGTCGTATGCTTTCTTACGACAGTCACGTTCGGAGTGACCCATGCGATTACAATATCGGCATATTATCGAAGAGAACGGTGCCGCTGGGGGAGTCCCGAAAGATTTATGATAGGGCGGCTTGCGGGTTTCTGAGCTACCTGTATTCTTTTCAGTGATGTTTATGTTGCGCGTCATCATCTCTCTTGTATAGTCATAGGCTTCTGCCGCTTGTGCCCAAGCTATTGCCATTCGAATATTCTCTGGTTTTTGAGCCCGTACTTCAGTCGAAATCTCTTTTTTTTAACCCTAACAGATATTGGTCGAGCCCTTGTTGGCGTTCGTACTCCACAATGAATCGTCTTTGTGTTTCATCTGGAGTTGAATTGGCTAATACGGAAAAGAGTTGATTTTGTACTTCTAAAAATCTATTCGTAAATCTCGAAACACTTTCGGTTTTTTGTTGAAACATTCGCGATCATTTGTCTCTTCGTACGTGTTTGTCTCGTACTCTTGAATTTCTCTTGCCGCGTCTCCGATAATTTTTATGTGATTATTAATCGACGAAGGTAATCTGATCGGCTCGGTCTTACATCTTCAATTGACGTAGTGAAAGTTTCGACCCCCAGAGATTTACCATCGAATTCATGGATTAGTTCTAGAGGTTCCTTCGGTGTTAGCTCTTCAAAAGAATCTTCCGGTAACGCGTGCGTAATGCGTGAAGCGGTATCTTCCATTTTGGTTTGTGAATCTGAGTCTTTTATCCGGCTGAACGCCGTTTTGATGGCTGCGTTTACGTTAGACTACGACTAACGTAATTTCGGATTGATTTTCGAATTGATCCACTGAGTCAGTTTCGGAATCGGTCGTTATAATTTGCGGTTCGCGATAACGAGTAAATGAGTCTTTACTCACCGATTCCTTTCGTGGATCCAGTTTAAAACGTCGTCCCTCGTAGACTCGGTGTCGTCAATCGGTACTATGTTCTCAGCGTTGATTAGTCAACACACCCCACACTTAGCACCAATTGTGATGCCGGGATGGACACTTTTATTATAATTTTTTAGGAGAGGAGTGGCTGACTCGCTCCAGAACTCGGTTGTAGGACGGAATAACTCGGTTAACACGGATTGAGCTAGTTGAGACGAATTTATTCAGATAATTGATGGACAGAGATTCAGCGTTGTATAGTATTCGGAGACTTACTGACTGCCTTAGCTTAGAACGAAGGTAACTTATAGTGGAGTGTGGGAAAATCGAGATGGTGGGAGGAAGGGCCTACGTGACGTTAGAAACGTTGGCTATCGGTTTCATAAGAACTTGGAATATATCATAGGTTTCACAAGAGTTTGGAAAGGCATGCGTGGAAATGATATTCCAAATGTAGGTAGACGGATGTTATAAATTTGGTGAAAGGCCACTTGCACATATGTATCAGCAGTATGGATCGTAGGAAGAAAATAGGGAGGAGAACGACCAAGGAAAAAATAAAAGACCTCATTACAATATATATATATATATATATATTGTGACCGCAAAATCGAGGGAGCTGGGGAAAAAGGACCGAGAGAGTCACAAAACTCCCCTCCTCCCGTCCCGACAATTTATATAGGGCGCCAGCCGAAAATCGGCTTGTCGAGACAAGAAAAGGGAACGCAGTGTCCGGCCAAACTGCAGCCTCGTGGATAAGGTAGAGGGGATGGGTCAGGTGTCAATCACGCGCGGCAAGAGAAGTTTATAGCCAGGAAATTTATTTTACCTGTCGTTAATAATTCCCCTCCTTCGCAAGGAACACGGGACAAAAATCGGAACACAAAATATGTACAATACGCGTGAAATCTCGCGAGCCAGTACTCTCGCGCGCACACACACCAATTCCGACCGGGGCCTACGCACACTCACAATACACGTCGAGCTCGTCTTGGCCTTTCCTCTCTCTCGCCTACCGGCCACACTAATATTTCAAAACCGGACCCCCGCTAATCGGTTACCCGGCCGAGCGTTAAAATAAAGAAAGGAATATCCCGGGAAAATTGCCCCGGTCGTTACTTACGTGGACGTCGATGCTCGGCAACCTCTCCCCCGCGACGAAGCCGGGAAAATCCCCACACTGGGGAAAGGGGCACCCGGTAGATATAGTTGAGGTAGACGGGAGCCCGCACGGGTTCGAACCCGCGACCCGATGATAAACGGGAGTCTAGTTCTCCGTGAAGACGTCCCGACTTGAGGGCAATCTCTCCCCTTTTCCCCTTGCACAAGCCTCGCCGCAGGCCAAGGGATCACCGAGGATGACACGTCCCTATTTTTACAGGCACACATTCACTCACACTTGTTACAGACTAATCGAGCCGAACCTCGTCGCGAAACGGGATTGAGCTTCCCGCGCGCAACCACGACACGACTTCCCGACAATACGCGCTAGCTACGTGAAACGGGGTTCTAGGATTACAGAAACGCGATAAAGGCCGTGGCCACGGTAAAGATGCGCGAGATCGTGAGCCGACCATACGGCCGAAAATTACCCGGATTGTTGCCGAAGGCATGGCCAAGCTCACCGGCTGCGTAATTCGGTCGCTTCCCATTGTCCCGGCCCACGTCCGTCCGGCTCGACACCTCGCAGGAAGCTGGCCGGCAAGCCGGCCGGCGTGCGAGACGCGTACCCCTGCTCCTCCCCGCTCCTCTCCTTTATCTCTAGCTTCACGCGAGAGGGCAGTCTCGTGCCGATTGTTTCGGGAGTTCGCCTACGATTCTAGCGCGAATTTCGAATTCCGTAACTCCCGAAACGAAAGAATAAAATCAGCGCGCTGGCTCGCACGAAACTCGGGTCTTGGCGGGACCGATAACCGCAACCCTTTTGATCCTCCGGGTTACACGGGTTGAGAGATAGACCTCGCAGCGGGGGAGGGGGAATGAAAAGTCTGCGCGTGGGTCCGGCACCGATAAATTATTCCCTCCGGATAATGTGGAAGTCGCGAACGTTGGAATTTTCGCATGAACCTTGGCCTCTCCGATCGTTCAGCCGCTTAAGGGCCTCCTGCGTTTTCCCGATCTTCAGCCCAGGGCGAACGTTCTACTTCGCGGTCACCGCTGCCTCGGATGTTTTCTTCCTTATCGACGCGTACTTCCTTCCGCGGGAAAAACCTCGGCATCGGGTTTACATTACATAATAAAAATAAAGAGAAATACAGACGGAATTAGTAAATAATATACAGCTATTCAGGACCCTACGGAATCGTGTCGTGGCGGCGATGGTGGCCCCGAGCCGGAGGACGCCCTCGCCGGGCACCAAGGGGCCCGGCGGGCCAGCGGAGTGTTACCCAAAAAAAAACACGTTACAATATATATATGAATGATATTTAAATGTTATGACGTGTAAGAATTTATTACATTACAGAATTTATTACATAACAATTGTTGTGTCCCGGCTTCTGACGATATGCGGAGAGCACGGAATTTCGCTCTCGAGTAAGTTGACACCGTGGGTTGTCGGATGCTCGAGGGCGAGGGTATGTGGGGACTTTTTCCGTTCCGAGTAAATCTCCAACTCGGGATATTGCAACTTGAACAACTTATATTTTATTTAAAATTAGGCAACAATATTACAATTCTTTTTTATGCCTTGAGACCGACCTCCTCGGCTTCTGACCGAAGACTGCCTTTCGATAAATTCTTTCGTCTAATTGTTAACTCGGGTTTTCGCAACCATTCCTTTGAGAACGTTAGATTCGTTCGATTGCGATTCAGCGTTTTTTCGGCTGAGTCGAGCGGAATATCAGGCTTGTGAAATATCGCGCTCGATATCGTCGCATGGGGTCTTTGAACTTCTTGCGTTAGCAATATGAAAATTCCTGTCTTTTCAGGGTACAAAATTCCTCCACCTTGGGAAGACGAAATTCCCAATATCGGCGATATAATACATTTTTTTTTTTTTCATAGCTTTGGCAAGTTTTGTTTCTCGGTCGTCTCTCGGCTTACAATAATACAATAGATTACGAAGGTACAAGTGCCTTTCTAATATTATAATATATACCTTTTTTTGGAATATTTCGATTTTCTTTTTTTTCATACAGCAAGGTCGTCGTTCGGCGATGTGGCATTTAGACGTCGCCGTTGCAACGCTTTAATTCCGAAATATGATATAACCATTGCGAAAGGAATCATTCCGCTGAGGGCATAATTCCCTATGATGTGACTCTGTGTTGTCACATGATCGTAATTTTTGTTTAATTTTGTTTTCAATATTTCGATTCGTTCGCCAATTTTGTTAACTTCGTATGGATCATTAATTATCGTATGAGGAATATTTTCGAATATTAAAGGTTGAGGTATTTCGTTTTCTGTCGTCAGAAAAGATAGATTGAATGGCGATAAAAATTGTAGGAATGTTTCGTGTACAGTTTCCTTCAAATTTTCAATCTTAAAATCGATGGAGGTGACGGAACATTTCCCATCCAAAGACAATAATCCCGTTCCAGTAATTGTTGCATGAGTTGTCGCAGAGTTTTTACAGTTTATCGTGAGAGCTATTGTCTCTGGGGGTACATATATCCATTGCCCTTCTTGTTCCAGAGCAATGACCAAAGAATTTTCTAATTTAACTAAACGATGTGTACAATTCGCTTTTCGGGGTCTTTTCCTAAAAATATCGATAGTTCGCATGACGCTCCTGATCGTATTATTTGTCTCGCGTTTTTCGGATGACAGTAATATTGATAATTTCGTCGTTTACATTTGGATAATTCGTTTTCTGAGAATGACAGATATTCTCGACGCTCTCGATCAATTATAACATTTTTTACGGTCATTTCTATGAACCGAAACGTGTCTTTTTCTACTCTTACGGGTAGAGGATAGACTTTGTTCACATTGAACTCGTTGTTGTCGATCGATGGAATTTTTATCACAACGGTGAGGGTATTTTGAATACTATATGCGCCTAATTCAGAAATTTCCAGTAATTCGTAAATTTTTTCTGGACGTATTTTTATCGGAAAATTTAGTCCTTTTGGTAGATTTGGTAATGCTTCTATTAGATACGCGTAGAGTTGTCTAGGCGGCAATATTGTAGGATTAACGATTCCTTTTGGCAAGCCTACTGAAAAGTTAGACAATTGACGTATATCGTTTAATAAGGATTCGATTATTACGCTAATAGTTGTTAATTTCTCGTCCAATTGTTGACGTGTTAAAATATCTATTACGGGATTTTCCATTCCATGGTGTAAATTGTTTACTAAACGGCCTAGTGTTTCTTCGTTTGCCGCGAAGCGATTCATTGTGCGATTGAACATTTCCAGTGTAATTTGCTGGATTTGCAAATTTTCTTTTAACGCATCTTCTGTTGTTTCTTGTTTTTTTTCGTTATTGCTGTGATTTGCCGTTCGATGTTCGCAGCGTCGTTCGCATCTAAGTTACCTGTTATCGATTTTATAATGGATCCTAATCCGTCTATTAATCCTCTTTTATTTATTCTACCTTTTGTGCCAGTTATATCGTAAATGGATTGCATTTCGGAATTTATTTTTCCTTTGATGGTTTCGAGGGAACTCGTTACGAGAGAACATAGCTTGTCCTCTGGTATCGTTTGACATAATTCTAGTAGTTTTCCCAGCTTTTCCCTAATACTCTTTTCTCTATTTGCTATTGGCAGAAGATCCATGCGGATTACCAGTTTTCACATTTCCTGAATCGTGATTCCGCATTTTCCGAGATGTTGAGGAATCGGCTTCGATTCGGCCCGTGAGATTTCCAAGGTCGTGGTGGAAAGAAAGAAGGAGTTTTTTTTCCACTCGTTTACGTTTCGATCCTTGGTTCGGATTCTCTTCAGAAACTTTATTTGTTCTACAAATTTCGCGATACAAATTATATTAATAGAAATTACAGATTCTTTTACCATACCAATTTTTCACAGATAATACAATCACCAAAAAACGATTATACCTATCAATTGAAATATAAAAAACGGTTCGAAATCAACCCTCCGAATCAACCTCACGAGACAGTATTTCATCATCAAACATACTGTCAACATCAACCATCCTCCAAGCACAAACCAAAAGGAAACTAGAAATATTGACAATATTCAGGTTCGTTATCTAACATAATTCTTATCTCTCTTACAATAACTTGTTATAAATAATCACTCACACAATATCAACATGATTAGAAAAATTATGAGAAAAAACTAACACAAAATTTACACAAATCATTAAAACACATCAAAAACTTATTTATAACAATAAATACAATTATTATTTTTAAAAAATCTGTAATTTCTATTAATATAATTTGTATTGCGAAATTTGTAGAACAAATAAAGTTTCTGAAGAGGATCCGAACCAAGGATCGAAACGTAAACGAGTGGAAAAAAACTCCTTCTTTCTTTCCACCACGACCTTGGAAATCTCACGGGCCGAATCGAAGCCGATTCCTCAACATCTCGTAGTATCAACACGGCCGCACACCACTTATACTCATTCTGCATTTTCCTTTCTTTCGTTAGTCCCTTCTGTCGTCCTAACTGTTGAGATTAATAACCTGCAAAAAGGGTTTGCCTTTTTATTTTCAATAAATTTTTCTTGCTCGTTTCCCTATTTCTAGGTGCAATACTTTTCTTCCTTTTTTTTGCATTGCGATTTCTTCCCTTTCTATTCTCTTTCTTTCTTTTTTTTAACTTGGAATGTAACCATATGCGAAAAATTTAGTTTATATTTGTTTTTCCTTTCATTTTCCTCTCTTTGTTTAATTATTATTATTCTTTTTATTCATTATTTTCTTTTTGTATTCACTCGAAAAATTTATTTGCATAGTATTCAATATATATTTATATATATATATTTTATTTTATTTTATTTTTCTTAAACTCTTGCTCTCATTGGATTTTTCATTTATATATCTACACGCCATTTTTATATTTATTTATTTATTATTCGTTTTGTTTCTTTAGAAATCAAGAGCTCTTCCTATTGTTCCTCTTGTAAATTTTATTTACTTTATCTTTCCATTTCATTTCATATTAGTTCATTTATTTATTTATTCTTTTATTTTTATCACTGTATTTCATTTTCTGTTTTTTCATGATTTCGTTTTATTTTTATTTATATTTTTTTTGTTGAACGGGTGGCAGCTCGCCACCCGTACGCGAATCCGTCGCGTGACGTTGGCCGCTCGGGCGCGGACCAATGGTGGTGCTTGCCACCTATTTCTCACTCGGGAGTGAGTGACGGGGGTGCATCGCGGTTCGGCCCCGCGGTAAAGTATCTACTCTATCGGTTAGTGTTTAATGTAGGGCTTGATGCGGTCTACGTGTACTCGCAGGGCCTTGCGCCCACGGCCGATGGTGAAGTTCACGGCGGAGTCGTTGTTCCGAACGGTGTAAGACCCTGTCCACTTGGGGGAAAGCTTCGCTGATTGGCCTCGGCGTACAGTGGTGTCGTGGAGGAGGACTCGGTCGTCGGGGCGGTACTCCACCGTACCAGCGGCGATATCATGCCCCTCCTTTACCCTTTCTTTTCCTTTCTCCAATCGTTCTTTCGCCATGTGCCATGTGGCTCGAAGCCGTTCGCGTAACTCGGAGACATAATCGTCGTATAAGTATGTCTTTCGTGGTGCTTCTTTAAGCGCCGTCGGTAAATCGGCTACTTTTCCAAATACCAACTCCTACGGAGTGAAATCTGTCGCTGTGTGCGGGGTGGTATTGTAGGTGAACATCGCGTATGGCAACCACTCATCCCAATCCGTTTGATCCTCTTTAATGAAACATTTCAGGTATTCTGCGAGAGTTCGGTGTGAACGCTCCAATGATCCGTTTGATTGGGGATGGTATGCCGTCGTTTGAATCTTTTTTATTCGGAACAATTGGCACATCTCCTTGAAAGTTTCGCTCAGAAAGTTTGTTCCTTGGTCTGACAATAATTCTTTTGGAGTGCCGTACTTGCAAACAATTTGAGTTACAAATCCTTTGGCTACTTCCTTGGCTTCTTGCGTTTTTAGCGGTATAGCTGCGCTATACTTGGACAATGCGTCTTGAAAAGTCAGGATGTATTTATTCCCGGCTTCGGTCTCGGGTAAGGGACCTACTATATCGACTGCACATTTGACGAATGGTATCTTGGGTGTGTCGGTAATAGTCATGGGAGCATGCTTGCGTCGCGTGATTTTATTTTTCTGGCATTTGTCGCATGATTTTAGGTAGTTTTTTATTTCGTTATTCATTCCCGGCCAGCTATATTTTATCTTTATTCGTTGTTTCAACCTTTTTCGCCTGGGTGGCCTCCAAGAGGGGCGGCGTGGTATTCTTGCAGAATCGTACCTCGCTCCTCTTCACTCGGGCACTCTCGATCTCCTATTCCCGTCTCTGTCTCGCTGTCGCTTGTTGTCTCGCTTGCGCTTGAGTGTTTTTCTATTTCCTTCTCTTCTCCGCTCGGACCTGCTGCCTGGTCCGCCTCCACTGGTGGGAGTGGCGGTTCGTTCTCGCTCGCGCGGGCTTCTGTCGCCTTGCGTGGGCGTTCCTCTGTAGTGGGCTGCATTGTTTTTCTCGGCCGGCCACGTGCTCGCGGGACCAGCTGACCACGGCCATGCTGGCTCGGGTCTGTTGATGCTGGCGGCGGTGGCGCGGAGCGGGGGGCCTTCCGCGGCCTTCCTCTACCACGCTTCTCGGCGTCCTTGTGACGTACCACCGCCTCGGGTTCTTACCGCGTCAGCATCAATACATACATACGGCTTAAAGCATCCGCATTCGTATTCTTCTTGCCAGCCTTATACTCTATGGTATAGGTGAACTCCTCTTTCTTTATTCTCCAGCGCATCAGCCGTGATCCTCGATCTTTTACGTTGAAAAGCCATGTGAGGGGCTTATGATCCGCCACGATGGTTAATTTTGTTCCATATATGTATGGTCGGAATTGCGCTACTACCCAAATTATTGCTAGCATTTCCTTCTCCGTTGTTGAATAATTCATTTCTGCCTTGTTCAGAGTGCGACTCGCGTAACAGATGGGTAGATCTTCTTCGATTTTTCCTTACGATAAAATCGCGCCGACTGCCTTGTCAGAGGCATCAGTTGTCACCACGAAGGGTTTTTCGAAATCCGGATACTGCAGGATCGGTGCGGTGCTGAGAGTTTCCTTCAATTTTTGGAAAGCTTGTTCGCAGTTTTCGTTCCAAATGAATTTGTTTTCTTTTTTGATCAGTTCTGTTAACGACTTTGAGAGTTTTGTAAAATCCTGTATGAATTTTCAGTAATATTCGGCTAGTCCCAGAAATGATTGAACCTCTTTTACGTTTTTTGGGGCTGGAAATCGTTGTACAGCCTCTGTTTTTTCCGGATCGGGTTTTACTCCCACTTCGGTAATAATGTGTCCCAAGTACTGGATTTCTTTTCGCAGAAATCGACATTTCCTAGGTTGAACCTTTAATTGGGCTTCTCTCAGTCGATCGAATACTTCTGTCAGCCTTTTGTTATGTTCTTTAAACGATGATTCGTATACTACTATATCGTCGAGATATACGTAGCATTTTAGTCCTTGTAATCCAGCAAGCACAGCGTCCATCAGCCTTTGAAAGGTTGGTGGGGCGTTTTTTAATCCAAATAGTATTCGGTTATACTCGTAATGTCCAAGAGGAGTGGAGAAAGCGGTTTTCTCCTTGTCTTTTTCGGTCATTGGGATTTGATGAAATCCCGATGCCAAACCGAGAGTCGTGAAGTATTTTGCTCGTCCCAATTTGTCCAATATTTCGGTAATATTAGGCAATGGATACGAGTCTCTTTCCGTTGCTTCGTTTAGTTTTCGAAAGTCTACTACCACTCTCTTGTGTATATTTCCGTCGGCGTCAGGCTTTTTTGGAACGACGAGTAGAGGAGCATTCCATGGGTTCTTGCTCGGTCGAATAATTTCGTTTTTTAACATCTCTTTTGTCTGCGTCATAACTTCTTGCTTGTGGACTTCTGGTAATCGATATGGACGAATTTTTATTGGCGTTGTCCCTGGTCGTACGCTTATGCGGTGCTCCACTATAGCGGTGCACCCAAGCGACTCTTCCTCTAAATGGAAGACGTCAGCGTATGCGTCAGCGAATTCACGTAGGAATTTTTATTCTTCTGGGTTTAAGTTCGAGTCTCCTTTGATTTCTTTCCATATTTTGTGTTTTCTTTTTAATTTTTCTTCGATCGATACAGCACTTATTTCCGTTTCTTCGGTTGGCTTTTCTGTTTTAATTTCTTCAATTTGCACCGTTGGCCTTTCTATTTCGATTTCTTCATTGCTTGTGTTTCGCACTACTATGAGGCAGGAATGTCCTTCTGGGTGGACGTAACATCCGCCTATCTTTACTCCTGGTCGCACTTCTTTTGCTGCGACTCATCCTATTTTTGCCGTCAATGTTTTTGCGTATAGCATTTGCTCTGTTCTGGGAGGTAGTTTAATTTTATTCGTTCCGTCCAGCATGGGGATCAGGTGTCCGTATATTTGAATATGTATTCCGTTTAGGATGTCGACGTTGTGCTCTCTCATGAGGTCCAAACCCATTATTCCGTCTACTTCCAGTGGTACTGCGTCATCTATTACGTAGAATCCGTGTTCTACGTTTACTGCGGGTGTTTCGAGCACGAGCATAATTTTACACAGTGCGTAGAATTTTTTTCCTCCGATTCCTTTGAGTTTGATCGTTTCTTCTATTATTTCTGTGTCCCTTTTTAATACACTCTTTTTTATGATACGACATTGGGCTCCGTTGTCTCCTTTCAACGTGAGGACTTTGTCTTTAGCCTGGGGAGACGCGATGTGGAAGTCGCTAGCGGCTCCTCCAGAATTGATCGTCGTTATCCAGTACGATTTTATTTTCTTCCTTGTATTTTTTCTTTTGGACGGACCTGTATTCGATGCTTCTATTATTTTTCTGACATTGCGTTTTTTGTCTCCGCTCGTTGCCGTTGCCATATTGAGCGAAAATGACCTAATTGTTTTCCTATTTTCGCTGTCGTTGCGATTTTCTTCCTTCGGTCTGTCTTCTTTTGGCCTATTTTTATTTGCGTTCCAGTGATACTGATTTGAGCGCCCTGGGTGCCCACTCTTGTGTAGTAGCTGGTTCCTTGGCCCTGGTGAAAATTCGTTTGATAATTTTGATGATACTCGGTTCCCGGTGCCTGTCGATATCCGTTTCCTTGTCCTCGTTGCCAATTCCTTTTTCGGCAATCCGTGTACGCGTGTCCCGGTTTCTTGCAGTAATTGCAAGTGATGTTGAATTGATGCACGCTTTTCGATGGAGCTGGTAGGCTGTATCTTCCGTAAGACGATGTGTTGGATCGGCAATCCTTTGCTAAATGTCCCATTTTGTGACATTTATTGCACGTCATCGGTGTTCGTTTTTCCAGATGAGTCTGCCTGTTTATGGATTCGCCTCCTTGTAGCGATTTTTCCTCTTCCATTGCTCCTTTAAGGGCTGATCCGAGATCCTTGAATCCTCGAGCCTTTACGATGACTTGGTATTCCCTTCGAAGTCCTCTTTCGAAGTTGTATAGGGCTAATTGCCGTACATATGTCTCAATTGTTCTTTTTTCCGCAGGCGATCTTACCTCGATTGTGCTGGCTTCGATTAATTCCATCATTATGGCCTCGAGTCGTTGACCGTATGCTAACACGCTCTCGTTGTGTTTTTGCTTACACGTATTAAAATCGACCTGTAACGCGGCTACTGTACGTCGCGTTCCATATAATGCTGTCATTTCTTCTTTAAATTGTTCGTACGATTCTATTTCTTTATATCGGGTATCTTTTCGCGCTTTTCCTATCACTTTTGTTGCTAACACGGATTGTAAAAGGGAATGTCTATCGGCTGCTGCAACGCACGCGTTTGCATAGCCAAATGCTTAAATTATGTCGTCGACTTCTTCAGGTTTTTCGCCATCAAATCGGGGAATGAGGCTTCGCGCCTCTTTTAGGGTCATGAAAGCATTTTCTTGTGCCATGTTATCTGAATTAAGTTGGAGTAGGGAAAATTCTTGAATTTCTATTTCGCGACCACGCCTAGTCTCTATATTTTCAGGAGATTGATCAGAATCTGTTGATTGGTCAGAAAAATGAACGGTTCGATCTGCTGCGGATCGAATTTTGGTACGCTTCGCAGCTGTCGGCCTATTTGAGGAATTTTGTGAATTTGGACTTTCGTCTGAACTTGTTGCGGATCGAAATCGCTTTTTGATTCTCGGCACGATCTCCTGCAATGAGTTCGTCGAAAATTGAATTTAATGAACGCGATAATTTGTTGTTACCCGGTAATCGGTATAATTTATGACGCTCGTCTTCGTTTGACATTAATTGTTTGGCTTTGGAGGGTGTTTTTTGATAAATGTTCCGTCACTTACAGTACGATGATGCGCCTCATGTTGATCGATGCTTCGTAGTCGGTTGTTCACAAGATGATGACCTCGTTCTCGTAGCTGTTTGGCAGGAAATTGCCAGTGTTGTTCCCTGTTGTCGTGTTGCTTTGGTTTGCTGTTCTCGTGCGCTCTGTTCTTCCGTTGTAGAAGGTATTTGGTGAGTCTTCGTCCTTGGGTCGGTCTGGTATCGATGATCGTCGGGATCTGGTTGCTTTTGGACAGCTCTGTACGGTTGACTCGGGCGTTTGCTTACGCCGCACGTTTTCTTTTCATTTGTCCGGTTCGACGGTCGTCGATCGGATCACTCGTTGACCTCCTTTTCAGCACTTGCTGCGTTCAGTTTATTTTGTACGTTGGATAGGATCTTTTCTTCTTTTTTTTTTGAAGTTGTGTAATGCAAAGTTGCGGTATCCCCAATTGCGGGAATCCCACCGCTGCCACCAATGTTGTGCCCCGGCTTCTGACGATGTGCGGAGAGCACGGAATTTCGCTCTCGAGCAAGTTGACACCGTGGGTTGTCGGATGCTCGAGGGCGAGGGTATGTGGGGACTTTTCCCATTCCGAGTAAATCTCCAACTCGGGATATTGCAACTTGAACAACTTATATTTTATTTAAAATTAGGCAACAATATTACAATTCTTTTTTATGCCTTGCGACCGACCTCCTCGGCTTCTGACCGAAGACTGCCTTTCGATTAATTCTTTCGTCTAATTGTTAACTCGGGTTTTCGCAACCAATCCTTCGAGAACGTTCGATTCGTTCGATTGCGATTCAGCGTTTTTTCGGCTGAGTCGAGCGGAATATCGGGCTTGCGAAATATCGCGCTCGATATCGTCGCATGGGGTCTTTGAACTTCCTGCGTTAGCAATATGAAAATTCCTGTCTTTTCAGGGCACAACACTATGTATGTAATGTTTATTGATCCCCTCGGGGTTACAATGGGCTTCCATACAATTTTCCATTTCCACTTATACTACTTAAAACTACTTAACATTATTCGCTCGCTTTTACGAACTATTCCGCTCTTCCGCTCCGCTTTATTCTATTTTCCTTAGCCAATCTCTCTCTCTCTCTTTCCTCTCCCCTTGCCTCTCCGACTTCCGTTTCCCTCTTTCACTCCATTCCTCTTTCATTCCTCTTCCTCTTCGTTCCTTTCCCTGCCTAGCTCCCGTTCCCGTTCTCTCCTATTCTTCTCCAATCTCCTCATCCATTCTTCTCCTCCTCCTCCTTCATCCAGTATTTCTCTTATCCATTCCCCTATTCCTCTTTCCTCTCCTGTCCCTCCTCTGCACCTGTCTATCACGTGTTCCCACGTTTCCAATTCCTCCCCGCACACTCAGCACGTTCTATCTTCGTCTGCTTCCCAATACCTTCCTTCCCGCATTTCATTCCCTAATCTAAACCTCGCTATTCTCCTATATCTTTCCTCGCGCATTCCTGCCTTTATGTACACCGGTACGCCTTCTGTTCTTATCTCTCTGTAGCACCTATTGTACCTTGACTATTATATCCTTTCCTGTCTCTTTTTTTCCTGCCTCTTCCTTTCTTCTCTCTCTTTTCCTTCGTATCCCTCATTCTCTTGTTCCTGTCCTGCCTCCTCCGCCCTTCCCTCTCTTCTCCTAAATTCTTCTCTTTCTTCTTCCCATTTTACTCTTTCCCTTCTCTCCCTCTCCTTTATCTCCTGCCAGCATCTTCTTGTCAGCTCACCCCCCCCCCTTTACTCATTTTCTCTTCATACCTTCATGCCCTTCGTCCTGCCCGTATCCCTAACTTATCTCTTTTCAATTCCTCCCTCACCATGTATCCTGGTGTCCTCCAATCCAACCCCAACACCCATCTTATGTACCGCTCCTGCATCCTTTCCATCGTCTCCCTTTCCTTCCACCCCCATATCCCTACTCCATATCCCATCACCGTCCATACCAGCGTATCAAAAAGCCACACTCTCCTTCCCACGTCGTTCCGCCATTTCCTCTTTCCTATTCCCCATACCTGCCTCATTATCGTGCCTGCCTTTTTTACCCTGTCTTTTATTTGCGCCTCCTGTCCTCCGTTCCTTTTGAATATATACCCTAGGTATTTAAATTCTTTTACCTCTTCCATCCTCTCCCCCTTCCATTTCCATTCCTTCTCCTTAAACCTCCCTCCTCCTTTTCTGAACCTTATTATTTTTGTTTTCCCCACATTCCAACTTCTGTCCTTCAAAATACCTTTCTAATTTTCTTATTACCTTCTCCATTTCCTCTTCCCTTTCCGCTATCACCACGATGTCGTCCGCGTACGCTAACGTATATATCCGCTCCTTCCCTATTTTAACCCCGCCCCAGTTTCCCTCTCTCAGCTCCTCCTCCAGATCTGCCGTCAATTGGTTGAACAATATCGGGCTTAGCGGACACCCCTGCCTTACTCCCTTTTCCGTCCAAAAGCATTCTCCTGTCTCCCCCCCTGCTCTCACCCTGTTCTTCATTTCCTCGTATATTTCCTTTATTCTTTCCCTCAGCCCCTTTCTTATCCCCTTCTTCTCCAGAGCCTCCCACAATACCTTCCTGTCTATCGAATCGAACGCCGCCTTTAGATCCACAAAAATCGCGACGAGTTTCCCCTTTTTCTTCCCTACCTGTCTTCCTATTATATAGTTCAATATGTATATATTGTTTATTGTCCCCATTCCTTTCCTGAATCCCGTCTGATTTTAAAGTACGCTCCCTCCTGCTTCCACCTCCTCCTCTAGTCTTCTTGCTAATATTGTCGTGTATATTTTGTACAACGACGGCATCAGGGTAACCCCCCTATATTCTTCTACCCTCTTTCCCTCTCCTTTCTTCACTATAGGTACTATTATTCCCTCTTTCCATTCTTCTGGCCATCCCTCCCCTCTCCATACTCTTCCGCATATTTCTCCCGCCCATTTAACCGCTTTCTCTCCTCCCCCTTTCCATGCTTCATTCGGTATTCCATCTCCTCCCATCGCTTTCCCCTCCCTAATCTTTTCCACCGCTTTCCTTATTTCTTCTTCCCTCATTTCTTCCTCCTCGTCCCTTCGCCTTCCTCCTTCCCTACCTCTTCCTTCTCCTCTTTCTGTTCCTCCTAATAGGTTCGTAAAATACTCTCTCCACTCCTCCCCTTTTATCTCTTCACACACTCTTTTCCTCCTTCGTCTTCCTCTATTCACTATCTCCCATATTCTCTTTTCTGTTCTTGCCTCCGCTATCTCCCTTATCATCTTTTCTCTCTCTTCTTCCTTCTTTCTCTCACACAGTTCCTTGTACTCCCTTTTCCTCCTCCTGTATTCCTCCTTCTCTCCTCCGCTTCTCCTCCACGTTCTTAGTTCCTTTCTAACCTCCCTTTTCATTTCTTTACTTTCCTCGTCCCACCATCCTTCCCTTGCCGTCCACTTTTCCCGTCCCCCTTCCTCCAAACTTTCCCTCATCGCTGTTTTAATTTTTTCCGTTATTTCTTTCCTCCTGTCCAGTCCATTTCCTCCCTCTACTTCCATTCTTTCTATTCTCCTGTTATATTCCTCCTTCATCTTTTCCGACCATCTTACGTTTCCCACCGTTCTTCCCTTCTTGCTTTGCTTCTTCCTCTCCCTCCTGCCCCTTTTTATGTCCACTATCAGCGGGTGGTGATCGGATTCACATGCTCTTCACCCCATCCCTTGTCTTCCTATCCCCCAGCACGTAGTCAATTACTGTTACCCGTCTCCCCCCTGTGTATGTGAACTCCCCTTCTTCGTCTCCCTCTATCTTGCCATTAAATATTTCCTATCCTGTCTCTTCTATCATTTTTATTAGCTTCCTTCCTTCGGTGTTTATTTTCTTGTCCTTCGACTTCCTCCCCTCCTCCTCCTCCTCGTCCCTTCCGCCCCCTCCTTCCTTTCCTGTCCTTGCGTTGAAGTCCCCCCCTATCATTACCCTTTCTTCTTCTGTTTGTGTCTCCGTGTGTTCTTTTAATCTCTCTATCTTCCTTTCTATATCCCCGTTTACGTACACTGCCACTATTACCCATGTCCCCTCTTCCGTTTCTACTTTCATTGTCATTATTCCTTCCTCCTCCCCTCTCCCTTCCCTTCTTTCTGCCTTCATTTCTTCTCTCACTCCTATTCAGGGTTGCGAAATTTGTAATGAAAATGTAATGCATTATTCATTACTTTTGCAATGGGTAATGAAAAAATATTTCATTACCCATTACATTACATTTAGTAATGTAAAAAATTTCCATTACCCATTACATTGGATTTTCTAATGTAAAAAATTTCCATTACCCATTACTTTACATTTTGTAATGTAAAAAATTTCCATTACTCATTACATTGGATTTTGTAATGTAAAAAATGTTCATTACCCATTGCATTGGATTTTGTAATGTAAAACATTTTCATTGCCCATTACAATGTAATGGGTAATGGAATTTTTTTACATTACAAAATCCAATGTAATGAGTAATAAAATTTTTTTACATTACAAAAGGCAATGTAATGAGTAATGGAATTTTTTTACATTACAAAATGTAATGTAATGAGTAATGGAATTTGTTTACATTACAAAATATAAAGTAATGAGTAATGGAATTTTTCCATTACTTTTTCGCGTTGTGGATGGATGGATGGATGGATGGATGGATGGATGGATGGATGGATGGATGGATGGATGGATGGATGGATGGATGGATGGATGGATGGATGGATGGATGGATGGATGGATGGATGGATGGATGGATGGATGGATGGATGGATGGATGGATGGATGGATGGATGGATGGATGGATGGATGGATGGATGGATGGATGGATGGATGGATGGATGGATGGATGGATGGATGGATGGATGGATGGATGGATGGATGGATGGATGGATGGATGGATGGATGGATGGATGGATGGATGGATGGATGGATGGATGGATGGATGGATGGATGGATGGATGGATGGATGGATGGATGGATGGATGGATGGATGGATGGATGGATGGATGGATGGATGGATGGATGGATGGATGGATGGATGGATGGATGGATGGATGGATGGATGGATGGATGGATGGATGGATGGATGGATGGATGGATGGATGGATGGATGGATGGATGGATGGATGGATGGATGGATGGATGGATGGATGGATGGATGGATGGATGGATGGATGGATGGATGGATGGATGGATGGATGGATGGATGGATGGATGGATGGATGGATGGATGGATGGATGGATGGATGGATGGATGGATGGATGGATGGATGGATGGATGGATGGATGGATGGATGGATGGATGGATGGATGGATGGATGGATGGATGGATGGATGGATGGATGGATGGATGGATGGATGGATGGATGGATGGATGGATGGATGGATGGATGGATGGATGGATGGATGGATGGATGGATGGATGGATGGATGGATGGATGGATGGATGGATGGATGGATGGATGGATGGATGGATGGATGGATGGATGGATGGATGGATGGATGGATGGATGGATGGATGGATGGATGGATGGATGGATGGATGGATGGATGGATGGATGGATGGATGGATGGATGGATGGATGGATGGATGGATGGATGGATGGATGGATGGATGGATGGATGGATGGATGGATGGATGGATGGATGGATGGATGGATGGATGGATGGATGGATGGATGGATGGATGGATGGATGGATGGATGGATGGATGGATGGATGGATGGATGGATGGATGGATGGATGGATGGATGGATGGATGGATGGATGGATGGATGGATGGATGGATGGATGGATGGATGGATGGATGGATGGATGGATGGATGGATGGATGGATGGATGGATGGATGGATGGATGGATGGATGGATGGATGGATGGATGGATGGATGGATGGATGGATGGATGGATGGATGGATGGATGGATGGATGGATGGATGGATGGATGGATGGATGGATGGATGGATGGATGGATGGATGGATGGATGGATGGATGGATGGATGGATGGATGGATGGATGGATGGATGGATGGATGGATGGATGGATGGATGGATGGATGGATGGATGGATGGATGGATGGATGGATGGATGGATGGATGGATGGATGGATGGATGGATGGATGGATGGATGGATGGATGGATGGATGGATGGATGGATGGATGGATGGATGGATGGATGGATGGATGGATGGATGGATGGATGGATGGATGGATGGATGGATGGATGGATGGATGGATGGATGGATGGATGGATGGATGGATGGATGGATGGATGGATGGATGGATGGATGGATGGATGGATGGATGGATGGATGGATGGATGGATGGATGGATGGATGGATGGATGGATGGATGGATGGATGGATGGATGGATGGATGGATGGATGGATGGATGGATGGATGGATGGATGGATGGATGGATGGATGGATGGATGGATGGATGGATGGATGGATGGATGGATGGATGGATGGATGGATGGATGGATGGATGGATGGATGGATGGATGGATGGATGGATGGATGGATGGATGGATGGATGGATGGATGGATGGATGGATGGATGGATGGATGGATGGATGGATGGATGGATGGATGGATGGATGGATGGATGGATGGATGGATGGATGGATGGATGGATGGATGGATGGATGGATGGATGGATGGATGGATGGATGGATGGATGGATGGATGGATGGATGGATGGATGGATGGATGGATGGATGGATGGATGGATGGATGGATGGATGGATGGATGGATGGATGGATGGATGGATGGATGGATGGATGGATGGATGGATGGATGGATGGATGGATGGATGGATGGATGGATGGATGGATGGATGGATGGATGGATGGATGGATGGATGGATGGATGGATGGATGGATGGATGGATGGATGGATGGATGGATGGATGGATGGATGGATGGATGGATGGATGGATGGATGGATGGATGGATGGATGGATGGATGGATGGATGGCCCCTTCCCTTTTTCTCCTCTTCCACTCTCCTCCTTTTTTCACCACTTTCTCACCGCTCTCTCACGCACTCAACTTTTCTCTTTAGCTCCGGAAACGGAAGTCGAATTTATTACATAACATTTAAATATCATTTAATTTACATAAAAGGAGAGAATGAGGCTCGATATACTGAAAAGAATTTAATTGATTAATTACAAATACTGAAGGTTGACTGGGGACTCGATATAAAGAAAACTTGACTGACTAATAATAATACAACTTTGACTCGAATATTATCGCGGGCAGAGGGAGGGGAACGATGTAATAAATTCTGAAATGTCATAACATTTAAATATATTCATTAAAGTTATTTTTAGGACCAATGTCCTTGAAGTATACACCTATTACTACACGCATTCCGGGCTCTAACATACGTCCCGGACGTGCATAAGGTATACATACATATATTGTAACGGGTCACCCCTAGTTACATTAAATTTATGAGGATTCGGAGCACGATAAGGGAGTAAATTAATGTAACCCTTTTATGTCTCAACAAATAAACGAAGATTTATTCATATTTCGCTTTATCTCATGTTACAAACAAATTTTGAATCGCCCTGTATCTTGGTTTCGCGCGCTCGGTTGGTTTGCCTGTCGCGGCTCTCGCGTACCGAGGAGGCGGGGCTTACTACGTCTTCGGAATTTCGCGAGCCTCCGTTGCCCGGGTAACGAGTTACTCCTTTTCTATAATGGCCGCCGTTTCGTGTTTGTGTACGTTTGTTGTGTGTACATCTTTGACTTGTATGCATTCGAAATTTGAAATGCTCCAATTGTGTGTGTCTATGTGTGTCGCGCGGTCTTCGCGATTTCGCCGGTTCGGCCTTGCTCGGCCACTGCCCCCTTTGTTGTTGTTCCTTCTCTCTCGCTCTCGTTACATGTTTTCATCTAGGCTTCCAGCTGGCTGTCAGCTTTAACATTCTGACGTTTATTAACGCGGGATGCTTCGGGTTTCGTGATTCTATGCTTTCTCCTTTAAATTACCGAATTTTCTCTTTCGAATATCTGCGAGATTCTTGATTTCCTTCTGTAATGCCCGCGCTTAGGTGGGCGCATGCGTCACGAGAATTTAGGAGCTCTCGGTCCGATCGATTCTCGCGGCGAAATATATCGATAGCGCGCCTGTCGGGTTCCCCTCCCCCGGGATCACGGAGAATAGGTCGCATAGCGTCAGTAGCGTTAAGTCCGACGAGCCGATGAGTCGTCACCTTGTCGATCCTCTTATTGTAAAATTATTGTAACCCTGTCGCAATGCCATTGGGCGAACTAATCAGAAGCTGAGACCCTGTCTTCGCAAGTACCCTGGGCCTCCGAACGCGAGAGATCGTCTGTCGAGGGATAGCAGCTTGGCGAACCTTCTCTTGATCTTCTCGTGAGTAGATACCGGAACGTCTCGGCCCCACACCGCATGTCGAGGGAAGAGATCCCGACAACAGGGGTATAAACCGGGGTAGTTCCGGAGGAGGAAAGGATTGATGCCCAAATCACGAGAACCGGACGCTCATGCTCGGTGTTCCCCATCGATCCACTATAACGGAATCTTCCACGAGGGCTACCGACATCTCCTGGACACCCGAAGACTATGGCCGCACGGGCGACGCAGCCGACAGGTCCAGTGACGCACATGCGAGTATTATCAATAAAAAAAAAAGGAGTGAGAAAAATAATGATGGTTAAGACATTTGTCAATCGATTGTAACATCGATAGGAATAAGTTTATTGGCATGCGGTCTCGGTGCGCGATATACTCGGTCTGAGGACGAGTCTATCACATAGTCACGGGAATTAGCGAATAATCCGCGTCAACCTTGCGAAGGTATTTGCGGGTTATTCTCCTTTATTTTTGTTTCGTCGCCAGTATCCCGGTTGGGACCCGTGGCTCTTTTGTTTTCCACGAAGGATCTTCACCTGTCGCCCGAGAGAGAGAGAGACACTGTTCAGAAATAAATTTTTTGTTATATGTATGAGGGTTATCATTGTGATTATCAACTTTGTAAGAAATATAAGAAGTATGACTCGATGAATCAATTTGTTCCTGTAATTATTTGGCATGTTGTAATTTAGGAAGCATCATTTTGTCACCAGAAACAAAATTTGCTACATTTTGGCGCCCAACGTGGGGCACGACAGTCTAATACACTGAAGATCGTTCGTAGGAATAAGGATATATAGCCATATACAAATCTAGAGTATAGAACGTATTAATGGCGTGTTCTCGCACGCCCGTGAAAACCCGATCACGCACTGACTCGGACAATAAGTCACCGAGCCCCCCACTCACAGTTCGACAGAGGAAAACAAACGTTAAGAAGAGAGATATTCAGACGGCGTTGATTTATGAGTTTGATGGTATTATAGATGTAGACCGGCAGATCAGAAAGCTGGCCAACGAAAACGATTCGTCGTCTACCGAGGGAAGCGGGAGTGAACGAGTGAATGGTGGAAGTTTACTGTATGAACAAGGGAGCGACAATTCGACACATCAGACTTTGCAAACGCAAGGCACAATGGCCGAAGAATTGCAACAATTGAGGGCAATGCTGCAACGGCAGCAGCGACAGATTGAAGAATTACGTAACACTGCAGTGCATCCTAAGGTGGAGGATCAGGCAGGTATGTTGCACGGGCTGATTCACGGATTCCAATCCCTTAAAGTCGATATGCGTTCTCCCAAGTTTGAAAGCGAACTGTCAATGAATCCTAAAGAATTCATCATGAAGCTTGAAGAATATTTTTTGTTAAAACAAGTTGATAATGCGTGTAGACTCTTTCTTGTCGTAAATGCACTGGAGGGGCGCGCGAAAGTGTGGTTTCAGGCGCACCGACTCTATCCCCGTCCGCGTGCGAATAAAGCATCAATGGCTTTCTCGAAGGTACGGAGTTCAATCGGGGACGCTGCAAACGTTCTTTCTTAAGCAGATCACTGAAGCGCAATTTTTCGACCCCCCACTCGATCCTTATGAAACCAATTATACCGTGGTCCAACAATTGCCCGCTCGCATACGGGAAACCTTAGTGACAATTGACTACACGTCGACTGCCGCCATTTCGGGAGCCTTATCCCAATTAGATTCAGTCGCGGAAGAACGGGACAAAGACCGGGCAAGAAAAAATCCGCCGATAACGAGTCCGCATGGTCGGGATAACTATCACAATCCGCCACCGTTTCGAAACAATGGCAACACGGGCTCCACAGCCCATGCTCCTGTCGGTTATTCCCGGCGCCCTCCACCATCCTCGTCTCGACCGCCACCATCCTCGTCTCAGCTAAATAAGCCGAATCTTTCGAATATTTCCGGTGACTGGCCGAATGGTTTAGGGGGATCGGAGCAGAACACGGCGGCGTGCTTCCCGCAGGCTAACAAAATGGCCGCGTATTTTTCGAGACCACCCCCGCCAATTCCGGAGGGTTATAATCCGAGTATTGAGACCACTGCGGATTTAAACTTGTGAATGATGCGCTTCATACGGGTCCGCATGCGCGTCAAAGTCCTTATGATGTTTTTGAGGACCTATCTAATGGAATTACAACGAATACAAGCGACCATGTTCCCACCCCAACTCTTTTGAAATGCCCCCACATTCTGCTCATTGTATCAGGCATTCCGATCACCGCGTTGCTCGACACTGGCAGTCAAATTACGTGCATATCCGACAGATATTATGAATATTTATATGCTCACTTTAAGCTGATAGAGTTGCCTGTAACTAATATGATCGTTACCACGGCAGTGGGAAAAAAGTCGACCAAAGTCAAGAAACAAATTTTGCTCGATATTATCGTCGGTGACTGCACCCTCACCACAACATTCTTGATTGTTCCGTATTTAACATCTCACATGATTTTAGGCAATGACTGGTGTCACAATAACAAAGCCATAATCGATTATGATAAACTGAGTCTCACCGTTTTGAATTATCGTGTTCCGGGCGAGTTTCTCAATTTTGATCGCGAGTCCCCAAACAAGATTATCGTGACTCAGGATGATGACATCACCTACGTCCAAGTCCTAACTGTAGTACCGCTCAATCGAAACATAAGGTTATGATACGTCGATGACGGTTATGCTCAGTCGACTGGCTGCCAACCGGACCAGTCACTTCCAGGGGGATACCGGAAGGCCATCGATGAGAGCAATTCGGCCCCTCTCGGCTGTGATTCAACGAGTAACCCCGATTTAATAAACCGGGTGGAAGAAAGTTATCAAGATCAGTGTAGCGACAATCCTACCGGAGAGCAGGGAGACTGGATACACGCTGATGATTCTGGCTTATCGGAAATATTGCATAGTATTGCCCGTCTATTCGCGATTTCGATACCAAGAGGGAAAGTCGATGACCTGAAGGATGACGACACCATCGGGTCAGATGATAACGCGGTCGGGTCGGGTGTCCTGAAACAGGGAACACTGCGGTTGGAGTGTGAGACCCCTTCTGATTGTGATATCGTCGACACACCTCCCGGTGAGGAAGTCTCTGGATGTTCGGCTGGATACGAGGAAGGTCGGTCATCTCGCTTATATTTAGACGGGGAAAACGAAAATTTTTTTGATGACGTGCAAGCTTTGTCACGTGAGATCGTGAATGTCACCCCTACCCAGAGACAGGCCGTCTATGCGACCCTCTCAAGATTTAGGAAATTATTCTCGGGTAAATCTGACGGTGCCCAAGGGTATGAACACTCGATTAAATTAATCGTACCTGATACGATCGTTCGTCGTTCCTACCCCGTGCCCCTGCAGTTGCGGAAACGCGTCAAGCACGAACTCGATGAAATGTTACGTGACGGCATCATCGAAAGATCTGTGAGTCCATACTGCAACCCTTTGAGAATTGTTCAAAAAAAAGATGGACGGTTACGAATCTGTCTAGACGCACGATTCATCAATCAGATCATAGAATCCGATAACGAATCCCCCCCGTTAATCAATGAGCTGACGCAAAAATATCATGGGGCCCAGATAATGTCTACATCTGACTTAGCTAATGGTTATTGGCAAATCCCCCTACACAAGGATTCAAGACCGTACACGGCCTTTTTATATGGCACGAGCCTCTACCACTTTTGCCGAATCCCTTTCGGATTAAAAACGGCTGGGAGTGGCTTTATTCGTGCGCTAAACAAATTATTTGAACGAAAATTCGAGGATTTTCTCACGGTCTATATAGACGATTTGTTGATCACTTCACGATCATTCGATCAACATCTTGACCATCTCGCTATCGTGTTCACGCACCTCCAAGAAAGTAATTTCACCCTCAGGCTGGACAAATCGCACTTTTGCCGGACTTCCGTCAATTTCCTGGGCTTCCTTTTATCAGTCGATGGGATTCAGCCAGCACCCGACCGACTTGAAGTCATCAACAATTTCGCCGAGCCGCGTAATAAAAAACAGCTTCAATCTTTTATCGGCATCTGCACGTTCTATCGACAGTTCAGTCTCCGGCACGCTGAATATATCGAACCCTTCCGAGAGCTCCTTAAGAGCAACAGCACTTGGGCATGGACCGATGTCCATAGTCGGGCGTTCAACGATCTTAAACGAAATTTCACTGATTCGGTTATGCTCCGACATTACATTCCCAATCGCGTTTTCAAGTTACAGACGGACGCATCGAACAAAGGTTTGTGTGGAGTGTTGTACCAAGTAGACGATGACGACCATTGTCGCATTATCACCCTCGTGAGTCGATGCCTTAATCAGGCCGAAGTCAATTATACAACAACCGAGAAGGAGCTATTGGCTATTGTTTATGCCGTTACGAAATGTCGTACATATCTGGTCGGTACAAAATTTGAAATTATTACGGACCATAAGGGTCTGAACTTCCTGAACTCGACTCAATATCATACCGCTCGCCTCATTCGGTGGAGTCTGATTCTGCAGCAGTACACATTCACCGTAAAGTATTGTTCGGGGCGCGATAACGTAGTTGCTGATTTTTTCAGCCGGAACCCGTCACAGCGTTTTGAAGAAGAAGTCGCCGCGGATTTTCGGATCTCAGGCGTGTTGCGGCGAATCCGTTATACTAGCAAACCGCCAGTCGTCACTGTAGTTGGAGAACTGAGTCGAGATACTGACCAATTACCCGCCGATTTACGGAAAGATCTGGCGTGCATTATCAAATTGCAAGACGAAAACGATCGCATCGGCATCATCCGAGGAAGATTACGGGACGGTCACGCGACAGACAATTATATTTCTTATAACTCTGTGCTATTCCGATACCACCAACCTTCAGGTCGCTGTCTTCTCGTTCTACCAAAATCCTTAGCTTTCCGGGTACTTGATCACTTTCACAGTAAACTCGGACACCCCGGTGCCTCGAAAACTTTATATTACCTTCGTGCGTATTTTTATTGGGACCACATGAGCAGGGATGTTAGAGATTATGTCCGAACATGCGATTTGTGCCAGCGTACGAAGAGCCTAAATTACTCCATGCAGGGCACCTATCAGTCGATCAGCGCCACCCATCCGGGAGAGCTGGTGACCGTGGATTTCTATGGCCCCTTGCCGCCTTCTACTTATCGTTATCAATTCATATTCGTTATTCTGGACAACTTCTCCAAGTTCGTTCAACTATACCCACTTGTTCGCGCGACCACCCCCGCTATCCTTAACGTTATAAAGGGAAAATACATTGCCGAGTTTGGCACCCCCACCGCCATCCTAGCCGATAATGGGTCTCAATTTTCGTCCAAGAAATGGAGACAATCCCTCGAGGAACTCAACATCGCAGTAAAATTTTGCTCTATCCGACACCCCCAAAGCAACCCCACTGAGCGGGTCATGAAGGAACTGGGTCGGTTCTTTCGAGTCTTTTGTTCCGAAGCCCATCACACGTGGGCCAAGTATCTCTCACGAGTCGAGAAATTATTGAATGTCACTACGCATCTCAGCACGGGTTTCACCCCCTATGAGCTGCAATTTGGCAAACGAGCACAAGAAGAAATCGAGGACCTCCTTCAATTTCCGCCCCCCAATGAACCTAGCATGGAAACGAAAATTCTCCTCGCTAACGAAAACTTATTAAGAAACTTTGCCAAGCGAGTCGATTATCAGAAGAAGACTTCCACCGTTCGGTTGGAAATTGATGATTTGGTGCTGCTCCGCGTCCCATACCCCTCGAGTGCCGCCGACAAGCAAACGAGCAAATTCTTTCACCTATACTATGGCCCGTATCGACTCGCTGACAAGTATGGGGAGAACGCATATCGACTTGTTGATCCGAGTGATCACAAAATTTCCAAGGGGATCTATAATCGCACGAGCCTTAGGAAATATTATCCTCCCGATCGGCATCCTCGTCCTGATCTACCACGTGCATAGCGAAGACTGATGTGTCGAAATCGACTTTTGTGCGGGCGGTCGGGCATATGTATGTATTATATGTATGAATCTTTTAGGCGATGTTTTCTGTACTATGTATATATATATAGGATTAGGCTGTGTTATTCTCGCGTTATAATGGAATGGGTATGCATATATCTGCAATTGTGATTGTTATGGCTCTCAGCCTCTCTATTATTACAGCATGTTTATACGTCGGTCCCGATCAGTGAGTATTGGGGGGTTATTTCGCTCCCTAGCTCCCAGAGCCCATGGTCGAGTCCGCGAAATAAGGGGGATAGTGTAATGCCCGCGCTTAGATGGGCGCATGCGTCACGAGAATTTAGGAGCTCTCGGTCCGATCGATTCTCGCGGCGAAATATATCGATAGCGCGCCTGTCGGGTTCCCCTCCCCCGGGATCACGGAGAATAGGTCGGATAGCGTCAGTAGCGTTAAGTCCGACGAGCCGATGAGTCGTCACCTTGTCGATCCTCTTATTGTAAAATTATTGTAACCCTGTCGCAATGCCATTGGGCGAACTAATCAGAAGCTGAGACCCTGTCTTCGCAAGTACCCTGGGCCTCCGAACGCGAGAGATCGTCTGTCGAGGGATAGCAGCTTGGCGAACCTTCTCTTGATCTTCTCGTGAGTAGATACCGGAACGTCTCGGCCCCACACCGCATGTCGAGGGAAGAGATCCCGACAACAGGGGTATAAACCGAGGTAGTTCCGGAGGAGGAAAGGATTGATGCCCAAATCACGAGAACCGGACGCTCATGCTCGGTGTTCCCCATCGATCCACTATAACGGAATCTTCCACGAGGGCTACCGACATCTCCTGGACACCCGAAGACTACGGCCGCACGGGCGACGCAGCCGACAGGTCCAGTGACGCACATGCGAGTATTATCAATAAAAAAAAAGAGTGAGAAAAATAATGATGGTTAAGACATTTGTCAATCGATTGTAACATCGATAGGAATAAGTTTATTGGCATGCGGTCTCGGTGCGCCCGATTCATACGCGATATACTCGGTCTGAGGACGAGTCTATCACATAGTCACGGGAATTAGCGAATAATCCGCGTCAACCTTGCGAAGGTATTTGCGGGTTATTCTCCTTTATTTTTGTTTCGTCGCCAGTATCCCGGTTGGGACCCGTGGCTCTTTTGTTTTCCACGAAGGATCTTCACCTGTCGCCCGAGAGAGAGAGAGACACTGTTCAGAAATAAATTTTTTGTTATATGTATGAGGGTTATCATTGTGATTATCAACTTTGTAAGAAATATAAGAAGTATGACTCGATGAATCAATTTGTTCCTGTAATTATTTGGCATGTTGTAATTTAGGGAGCATCATTTTGTCACCAGAAACAAAATTTGCTACACTTCTTTTCTCTGATTATCGCACTTTTTCTAATTGGATGGTGCCTATACTTTCCTTTCTGTACTTGCTCCTCTTTGCCACTTTCCTTGTTCAGTCGCCTTTCTTGCCTTTCGGGCTCGGACATGCGCTTATTTCACTACTAATGGCAAAGTCCACGTTCCATAGTCGTAAGAGTTTGGCATCTCCGCTCGAGACTCGTGCGAAAAAACCTTTGAAAAGAGATTTCCAAAAATTCTCTTTTTACCTTCTCTTTTATTATTTCGGCTCCTTTCCTCAACGGTCACTTTCCCCGCTGTAATCAGTGGATACTTGCGTCCGGTACTAAGGCCTTCACAATAAAAGAGATTCTCAAATTTATTGTGCTCACTTGCTTCGTTTTGTCCAATGCTTTCCCTAGTTCGATATTTTCCACGCTTAAAAAGCCTGTACTAATATCTCGTTTCGGTACTCGCTTTGAAGCTGACTTGAAACAAGTAGGCCTTTCCTCTCTCGCGGTGGCCCTTATATACCCCTTATTTCCCGCGCTTTTCTTCCCCTTCCCAAGCATCCTTTGTTAAATAAATGTTGCTTCAATATTTACTCAATTTTTCTTTTCTTTTTGTCTCTATCTTTTCCGCGTTCCGAGCGATGGCGCCACTTGGCCCTTTTTTCGGTCTGTTCTTTTCCCAAATACCACCTGGAGGCAGTGACCGCGCTTGTCAACATCGCTGGCTTCTAATAAGTGGTGGGGGGATTCACGCCTGAGACGGACCTATACGTCTCAAAATATAGTTTGACTAGTGGTATTTTAAAATACCACTAGTATAGGACTTATGTCCCTGAAATATGCATGGAATTATACATACGCAATTATTATAGGAGGTACATCGGGGACTCTCGTATATGTCCCTAAAGCATGCAGGTAGGTATTGAGACGTATAGGTCTGTCTCATGTGCGAGCTCCTCCCGAAAACGCGAAGGCCAACAATGTTGTTACGCCCGGTCATTGCCTTCGTGCGATTTCGTTACTTGATCGAAACGGCACAAGCGGAGGCCTGCCTCAGTGGATAGCCAAAGAGAGGATGGGAAATTCCAAAGAAGTCAAAGTGGGGGGACAATATTCCAGAAAAATCGTTTAACGGACGAGACGCTTGGGAAGGGGAACAGAAACGCGGCAAAAGACGGGTATAAAAGAGTCGTTCTGGGGCCACAAAAGGTCTTCTGTTTTCGAACTCCAACCCTGACGCAAGTAGTGACAGAAGGTACTGGTACGAGCTATAAAGCGAGGAAGGTATCGGAGTATGAAAAGCGTCACGGGACAGAGGAAAGAAAAGGAGCGAAATTTAGGGAATTCTTTCGGACATTAAAGGCACGAGTAGCGAAAGGGCGTAAGTACAAGCTTGAGAAGGCAGGGAGAACACTCGATTAAGGAAAGTGCCCGAAATACCGAAAGAAAAATAACAGATGGACATGGAGTTGTTTCTCTGCTCACTGCGGCATGAGTAGTGAAAAGGCAGCGTTTAATAATCCCGATTAAGGAACGTGTGATATGGCGCAAGTAGCGAAAGGGAGTCTTAGCGGATACCGGACTAAGGAACGTGCCAATCAACGCAAGTAGCGAAAGGGAGATGTAAATGCGCCTGATTAACGGGTTATACGCAGTTAGAAATTTCAAAAACTCGATTTTTTTAATTGCATTTTTGGAATGTACAGATATGTGAGTATATTCCCTGAAAATTTCAAATCGCACTACGCAAGTACGCAAACCCCTTACATCTATGTGTGTATCACACAATACACACAACTATGCGTAGCGACCATGGTACGCTTGTAGTGGAAGCATGCGCTCGCTCGGCAGGAGAGCGGTCAAACTTTGTTGCATTTTACATTGTATATGCAAATGCCATCGAATAGATTTTTTTTTTCGACGACGGCCACCACCAAGACTTGTCTTGTGGAAGGGTACCCAGATAGACGGATGTACCTCATAGTGGCATCATATGTACATCTTCACTGCGGCATAGAAAGTCTCACAGCTGTGTATTCCTTATGAGTGCTCCCGTTGAAATTATATTTGCATCACATGATGATTCGCAATAATACATCCAAATGACGGCGATATGCATGTTTGTCAGTGGTACATCCCACG
The DNA here is from genome assembly GCA_944452715.1 of Ophion slaviceki. NCBI lineage: Eukaryota > Metazoa > Arthropoda > Insecta > Hymenoptera > Ichneumonidae > Ophion > Ophion slaviceki. Next base: position 41,499,105 of record OX101787.1, on the reverse strand, counting down.
AGCACAATATGATGGCGATATACATGTTTCTCAGTAATACATTCCATGACGGCGATATGCGTGTTTTTCAGTGATACATCCTATGACGGCGATATGCATATTTCTAAGTGATACATCCCATGAGCGCAATATGACGGCGATATGCATACAAATCCAGAGCAATGGGATCGCTAGCCTCGTTCTACGGAAAAGCGGTGAAATTTTGCGATCGCGCATTATTTAAACAAATGCCCTCGAATCAATTTTTTTTGTCGACGGCGGTCATCGGTGGAAATTTCTTTGTGGTTGAACTTTGTAGCAAACGGGGTTTGTATGGTGGAAGGGTGCTGGAATTTTCCCAGTCTTTTTCAATTAATTTAAACAAACAAGCGCGAGGACTATTTGGCATCTCGATGTTGCTCATCTCCGACGAATTCGATCTCTGCTAAAATCTCTAGTCTCGACCGAGATCGCTCGAGACTCACTTTACAAAACAGTTGTACATTTTTACAATGCTCTTTATTTAAACAATTGCGTTCGGTATTTTTTCTCTGCATCGCTTATCTTCGGCAGGTTGTCTGCGGCCGACCAAATTCACGAGCGAACGAGATTGACTGAGTCTCACTCTGCGAAAGAGTGGTAAAATTTTATATTTACTGCAAACAAAAAATACGTTAAGTATTTGCTCTCTCTTAGTACAGTCGTGCTGTATATTGGAATCGGAAAAAATTAAAATCAGGCTAGTTTTTTAACAGGTGATTTTGTAGGTGCTGCGGGTGCTAAATCCAAGTTTGCCAAAAAATCGTTGTGTGGGGTTTTTTGGGGGGATGAAAGAGGATGGGGGTGGATTAATTCCACACTACAAGCCCCACGAGCGCCGGGAGACAAAATGTTCAAATGTAATCCGGGTCTTATTTTTGTCGACAGCGCCGAAGTCGTGGAAGTTAATTTTGAGTGTGAAAAAATAGAGTGAAATTTTGAAAAATCAGTTTTCATTCGATAACTCTTTAGGAAAAATGCTCTCATCCCTCTCCAAAAATATCTTCACCCCCAAAAGAATTGTTGAAGTATAAACAAAAAATTGGGTATTGAATAACTCAAAAACAATCGATTTTTCAGGGATGGTTTAAATGTACGAAATGTAGAGAATAATTTTCTCTATATTTTCGTTCCTATGGACCACCCTTGAATTTTGCTTTTTCGAACTCCTCTCAGGGGTTGAAAATTCGAAATGAAATTCTGGGAAAACTATTGACCGAAATAGAAGAGATACGAGTTTGGCGCTGTGGAGAACAATGTAGCTGAGGGTTCAAGCTACAAATTCTTCTACGGCGGCGAATATGCGCGGTCAATAGTTTTCCCAGAATTTCATTTTGAATTTTCAACCCCCGAGAAGGGTTGGAAAATGAAAATTCAAGGGTGGTCCATAGAAACGAAAATATAGAGAAAATTATTCTCTACATTTCGTTCATTTGAACCATATCCGAAAAACCGATTGTTTTTGAATTACTCAATGAACAATTTTTTTCGGTATTTTAGCCATTTTTGGGGGGTGAAGATATTATTGGAGAGAGATGATCAAATACTCGATCGACGCGTCTTTTCAAGGGCTACATCGTTCCCATTTGAACAAAAATTGTATGCATTTTTTCTAAAGAGTTATTGAATTAAAACTGATTTTTCAAAATTTCACCTCACTTTTTCACCCCCAAAATGAACGTCCACGATTTCGGCGCTGTGGACAAAACTAACGCCCGTGTACAAAACTAAAGTGTTGTAGTTTGGCATTAATCCACCTCCATCTCCTTTCATCCCTCAAAAAAAACCTACACCCGGATTTTTAGGCAAACTTGGATTTAGCACCCGCGGCATCTACAAAATCACTTGTCGAAAAACTAGCCTTCTTCTAATTTTCTCCGATTCCGGGGTTTTTCAGCAACAGCACTATCTGCCGGGATTTATCTCCGGCAGGTATCTCCAGGAATCGAATTTTCTAGCTATGACGATCGGAAGAGTCTCGCACTACAGGAGAGCGGTAAAATTTTACTATCGCGAATTGTTTAGAAGTCACCGGTGTAAAATTTTCGAAAAATCGTTTTGCTGGAAGCACTTTAAAAAATCCTTGGAACCTTAAAAAATTTTACAATGCTCTTTGTTTGAACAATTGCGGACGCCATTTCTTTCTCTGCCATGGCTTATCTTCGGCAGGTTGTCTGCAGCCGACCAAATTCTTGAGCGAACGAGATTGACCGAGTCTCATTCTGCGATGAGGGGTAACCCTTTTTAATTACTGAAAAAAATACGTTCAGCATTTTTTCTCTCTGCCGGGATCTATCTTGGGCAGGTATCTCCAGGGATCGAATTTTCTAGCTATGGCGATCAAAGGAGTCTCGCTCTACAGAAGAGCGGTACAATTTTAGTATCGCGAATTGTTTAGAGGACACCGGTGTAAAATTTTCGAAAAGTCGTTTTATTGAAAGCACTTTTAAAAATCGTTGGAACCTTAAAAATTTTTACACTGCTTTTTGTTCAAACGATTGCATTTAGAATTTGTTCTCTCTGCCGGGATTTATCTTCGGCAGGTTTCTCCAAGGATCGAATTTTCTAGCAAAGACGATGGCAGGAGTCTGGCTCTACAGAAGAGCGGTACAATTTTACGATTGCGAATTGTTTTGACACCGGTGTAAAAGTTTTTTAATATCGTTTTGTTGGAAACACTTTTAAGAAATCCTTAGAACCTTAAAAAATATGATGCATATTCGTTTGTAGTTGAAAAAAAAAACAATTATAAAGTGGTTTTCGAGCTATTTTTTAAGGAAGTCTCCGGCGCTGAAAACCGTCTTCGGCGATGTCATGCCGGTAGGCGCAGTTCTCAACTCTTGTAAGCCTATTGTGGGGACAAAGTCACCGTCTAAAACAGTTTTATTTTCGAGGAATAGGTGGTATTAGATTACGGGAAAAAAACTTCTTCACCTGTAGCGTTTATGAAACCGTTGACTTCAAACACGTTTTTCTCTAAACCATGTTTTTGATATCGGGACGTAGCAGAAACTCGAACAATTTTCGTCCAATCGACTTGAAGTTTTAACTGGAGCTTCTTAGATTGATTTAACAGTCAAGGATGAGCGCTTTTTTCGATTGACTGAAAATTGTAAAAAATATATCACTTTTTATACCCTACCCCTAAAAATTAAAGAAACAGAAAATTTCTTCACTTTTTAAAGTGTTGTTTGAAAGGCTGTATCAATGTTAAAAATAGTCGTATCAAGATGAAAAAAAAACAATTTGAAGCTTCAAATTTCTAGTTTGAGATCTTTTGGCGAAATGATTTTGTGAGCTACGGTTATCGAGCAATCATAAGAGATAGCGAGAAAATTTTTTTTTTCAAGGTATTTTTTTCTGTTAAATCAATGCATAGGTCTTTTAGCTTGTTTATTCAGATTTAATTTTTTTTTGGTTTCTCTACGTCAATTTTTTGCTGAGATATCCGATTTATAATGAAAAAAGATCCTTTTGTCTTTGATCAATGATATCTCAGCAACCGATGATCGCACAGGAAATTAATGCGCAGCTTTGAAAGCTTGAATAAATTTCGTACAAGACCCTGTCGTCGATTTTTGAGAAAAAAAAACATTTTTTTTCACCATTAATATTAATTTGAAAAATAGGACAAAAAATGAAATTTTATGGTCTTCCAGTAAATCTACTACTCTATTACAAATATTGGTGGAAAGACTAATGTTACCACGTTTTTTTCAGCTTGACGTATCCCCAATAGCCGGGTAAGTTTTCAAATTGATCCATCGACCCGTTTTTCCGCACCGATCGATCAAAGTTTTACAAAAGAATTAAAGGAACAAGTGTATTTTTCCTAAACATCGTGTAATCATGAAAAGACCCATTTTCTTCGACTATTTTTAGAACTTTGCAGTAGTTGCTTGTTAAATTAAAGAAAAAAAACTGAGAAATTTGAAAAAAATGCTAATCTTTTCTAATTTGTAAAACTTTTCAGTAAACAATGGTGACCGTTTGTTGCCACGCTTCGGCTGCTGCGCATCATAATTTCACTCATCTTTAATTGCATTGATCAAAAGTTGATACCCCCAAGCTGTATTCACTAGTCGATCTCAGAACTTGTATGCGAATAACTCTCGATATTTTCTGCGAAGGTTATTAGAGATACAAAAAACACTTTTTTTCAAAAATGATCTTTTGTTTGGAAGAAAAAACCAATTAACAGTTTTTTTTCCAAAATTGATATTTTTTTGGTTAATTTTTTCTACGTTTTGGTAAAAAAATTAATCTAGTGTTTTTATGAACTCATTTTTTTTCTTTAATTTTTTATCATGCCTAGTTTTGAAAAAAAAACTGATTCCCATAACCCTAATAATCTTCGTAGAAAATATTGAGAGTTAATTGCATGAATTTTCTCAGATCGACTATTAAATACAGCTTGGGAGTATCGACTTCAATTGATGCAATTAAAGATGAGTGAAATTATATTGCGCACAGGCCAAATCGTGTAAAAAATGAGTCAGTATCGTTTCCTGAAATATTTTACAAAAAAAATGTCAATCTCGAATTTTTTTCTTATATTTAACAAGCAACAGAGCCAATGTGACGGTCCGAGCGGATGATTAAGGGATGCGCGAGGTGTTATTGAGCGAGACGGGGACGATTGTAGTTAAGATATTTATTGGCGAGTACTAACTCTCAAGGGAGTGCACGTTGCGACGGTTAGGAGATTCGGAGATGGACTGCTGGCTCTCGGTCCAGCAGGGGGAAGGGTGATTGAGTGGAGAGGCCTAAGGAAGGTGGAGGGGATGCCACGCGCGAGTGTGACGAAGCGCGTGGGCTCAGGAACAATGGGACTCAGATGAGAGAGGAGAGAGAGAGGATTGCTGATGAGGATTTCTAGGAAGGAAGATTTGGTTTCTGCTGTGGGTTTCTAGGAAGGAAGATTAGGTTTAGGTCAGAGCTGTGGGAAACGGTTAATATGAGGGCGTGAGACTGAGTTTAGGAATAGGAGTCGTGTGGGACCGTAACGCTCTTCCTCTTACAAGAACGATGCTCCGCATCGTGGGTTACAAAGCTTTCTTTTTTAAATTGATTCTATATAATAAAAATAAAGGTGTGTGTGTGTGTGTGTGTGTGTTGTGTGGTGTGTATGTGTATGTTGTGTGTTGTGTATGTGTATGTTTATGTAGTGTAACGTGTGTGTCCCAAAAATGTGCATTTGTTAGGGGTGTGGTTCAATTGCACTGTAAGCACAATTCGGGCCGCAGTGTAGTCGGCCGGAACTCTTCGAATGTGTTTCGTGAAGTAAGAAAGTAGTCGGGATGATATGTGTTCCGTGTAGTAATTTTGTTCCGTGTAGTAGTTTTTGTTTCATGTAGTAATTTTTGTTCCGTGTAGTAATTTTGTTCCGTGTAATACCTTTGTTCCTGCTCATGTAATGTTTTAATGTTTCGTCTATAATTTGCTATGTTGGAGTTATGGCCGTGGATCTGAAACTGACTATAAGCTTAGTTTATTTGAGTTAGTAGGGGCTGTTTTGGTTATGATAAGGACGGATGTGTGTGTGGTTGGTAATTTCATGTATATATGTAAAAAGAGAAGAGAAACCAAGTTTTTGCTCTTTCGTTGACGATCGTCTATTCATTTTCAGAAGTCCTTTTGCAATTTGTTCCTTTTATGGTTTGTCGTAATTTTACTTTTTGGCGTATGGTTCTATCTTTTGCTATATTTTATCGTATGCCGAAATGTCGATTTATATATATTTTATCATTTTCCTTCTTTTAATTGGATCTAAAACAGTCTTAATTCTGATTAGTTTGAGTGTTAGTGGGCATAGGTGTGTTATCCAGGATCCGGTAAGGTTGTTCTTCAGTTGACCAATGTGATGGATGAACGATACCTATTCAATCTTGATTAAAAATGATAATTTAGCTTTATCGCGTACATGGGTCAATAGTGTAGTGTCTGTCTTGATGGTTTGAAAATAAGCATAGGCTGAGCACATAATACGGAATGGAAGTTATAATATATTTTGTGAAGCTGTCGTGCATACAATGTTGTGTATGTACTTGTTTAATGTTAGTACGATTTATATGAGGAAATGTAGAGGGAAAGTAAATGAATTATCAAGGGAATAGGAAAATAGTAAGGAGGAATGATTCTACATATGATACTTATGTGTAGCGTTATATTAAAGTACATATGTCGTTGTTTCTTAGAGCATTTTTTTAACGTCATAATTATATAAAATGGTGTGCGTGACAACATATTCGGGTTCAATTTAGTCTTCGTAAACCAATTTGGTTTTGTTTGTGTCTACCTAGATTTTGAAAATTATTCTGATCGGTTACTTCTAGAATTTCGAATGGACTCGTATAGCGACTATCACGATCGATTTTTTAGTTCTTCAAATTAAATCATTTTTAACAATACGAGTTGTCGAATTTGACATTTTGGTACTTTCGTTCGCCTAGCATAATATCGTTTTTTTGTTTATTTTACTCAAAATTATTTTCAGAGTACCAATTGTCGAACGTCGTTACAATTTCGGTTCTATATTGTAATAAAGTCGTCGAATGTTAATAGTTTTTTTTCTTAAGTGGTATAAATGTTCATGGTAAAGAAGCTTTGTGCTGTGATTATTATTTATTGGTAACGACTTCTTTTTATGTGTTGAATTCTAAAGTATCTCTAATTCTTCTAATGCGGTTTTACGAGGTCTACCGCGCCTGTGTTTGGCAGTTGATGTTCGTGGATGATCTCCAGCTTTTTTTCCACGGCCTGCCAGGTCCACATTAGGCAGTTGTTGATGTTCGTGGTTGATTGACTACATTTTTTGTTTTTGGGGCCTTTCAGAGGCACTATAGCGGTGAGCATCGTCTGTTATTCAATCGGGTTCTTTCGTGATCTGCCACGTCCACGTTTAAAACAGTCAATGTTGGCTGTTAGTTGGCCTGATCTTTTCGTGGGCTACAACGATTGTGTTCATCACCGCTTGATGTTTATTTTTCTTTTTTTTTTGCGAGCATCATGGGATGGTGATGGTAGGTTAAGCTCGGTATACGAGTTCGGTTGTTGTGCGCTATCTGATTTTTCATCTTCCGTGTTGGTTGTAGTTGAGCTGGGAGTCAGATTCTCTTCCATCTCATTGTAGTTGGCGATAACCATTGTCAATGGTTATCGCCTGTTCGTCGTATGTTGTATCGTTGCCGGTAGGTGGCAGCGCGGAGCTTGCTTCTTTTTTCTTATTTCTACTTTGCCGCGTCCAGCTCCTTTTTGGCCATTTACTTCTTCGTTTGTGGTTATTCCTTTTCTTCTTATTTCATTTGTTTCTTCTTTATTTATTTCTTCTGTATTTGCGCTTATTTCATTTCTGTCTTCTTTATTTGTTTCCTCTGTATTTGCGCTTATATCGTTTCTTTCTTCTTTATTTATTTCTTCTTTGTTTGCGCTTATTTCTTCGTTAAATATCATCGTCGTTTTCCGTCTTTTCGTCAGCACGGCTGTTTTGTACCCTACTACGTCGTCCTCGGACGTGTCACGATCACGTTTGCGAGACATTTTCCTATACATTAGTTTGTCGTGAGAATTGTTCCTTTTCGTAAACTGTGGTCGTCCTTGTTCGAATCCGATGAGTTCCATTTCCTCTGTTGACGTTTCTGAGTCGTAATTATTGTCGTCGATCGTCTTGTCGATTTTTGGGCGTGCACTCCCTCCAATTTCTTCTTTATCTACGGCGTTGCTTATTTCTATGTTTTTATCCTTAAGTTCTTGAAGTTCTTCTTCTGACAAAATTATCACTTTGTCCGGTGCTGGGTTTCTGGAGGATTCATCCGATGTTGACAAGATTCATTGCCACTCTGTTGAGAGATCCATATTTTTTCGTCTGATGATGGTTCCCTTGGAATGACCGGGAGAATGTCGATCAGGTTTCGTGATAAGGCGTCTACGGCGGCTTTGAGTTTTCCGGGCTCGTGGTAAATTTCGTAACCATAATCGTTAAGAGTCGCTTGCCATTATATTCCGTGTCGTGGTGGGTTAGCTTTTTTTTAACATACTTGTATGCGTGAGTGCTCGATTATCTGTTACGACTATAAAGTGGTGCCCGTAACCATAGCGCCTAATGTGTTTCATAGCGTTTACTATCGCCAATATTGTGCATTGCGTCGTATACAAGTTGCGATTTCGTGAGAGTGCGAGAGTAGACGGCAACGGGATGATCGAATTTTTCGTGTTGTTGGCTGAGGACAGTGCCGATAGCGTCATTCAATGTGTCAATTATTAATTGGGACTCCTCGTAGTCCGGATAACCCACGATTGGTTTACTTGTCATTTTCCTTTCAAGTAATCGAACTGTTGTGCCCCGGCTTCTGACGATGCGCGAAGAGCACGGAAATTCGCTCTCGAGTAAGTTGACACCGTGGGTTGTCGGATGCTCGAGGGCGAGGGTATGTGGGGACTTTTCCCGTTCCGAGTAAATCTCCAACTCGGGATATTGCAACTTGAACAACTTATATTTTATTTAAAATTAGGCAACAATATTACAATTCTTTTTTATGCCTTGAGACCGACCTCCTCGGCTTCTGGCCGAAGACTGCCTTTCGATTGAATCTTTCGGCTAATTGTTAACTCGGGTTTTCGCAACCAATCGTTCGAGAACGTTCGATTCGTTCGATTGCGATTCAGCGCTTTTCCGGCTGAGTCGAGCGGAATATCGGGCTTGTGAAATATCGGGCTCGATATCGTCGCATGGGGTCTTTGAACCTCATGCGTTAGCAATATGAAAATTCCTGTCTTTTCAGGGCACAACATTCCTCCACCTTGGGAAGACGAAATTCCCAATTTCGGCGATATAATACATTTTTTTTTTTTTTTTTTTTTTTTTTCATAGCTTTGGCAAGTTTTGTCTCTCGGCCGTCTCTCGGCTTACAATAATACAATAGATTTCGAAGGTACAAGTGCCTTTCTAATATTATATTATATACCCTTTTTTTTTTAATACTTCGATTTCCTTTTTTTTGTTTCATACACATTTACGTTGTGCGTGTGCGAGGTGCATTTCGCGTGAATATGACTCGCGGATATTGTGAGTCAGCTGTTGCCTTGCGTTTGGCAGCTCGCGGTCTGGCCGGAGCTACGTCAGCAAGGTCGTCGTTCGGCGATGTAGCATTTAAACGTCGCCGTTGCAACGCTTTAATTCCGGAATACAATATAATCATTGCGAAGGGAATAATTCCGCTGAGGGCATAATTCCCTATGATGTGACTCTGTGTTGTCACATGATCGTAATTTTTGTTCAATTTTGTTTTCAATATTTCGATTCGTTCGCCAATTTTGTTAACTTCGTATGGATCATTGATTATCGTATGAGGAATATTTTCCAATATTAAAGGTTGAGGTATTTCGTTTTCTGTAGTCAGAAAAGATAGGTTGAATGGCGGTAAAAATTGTAGGAATTTTTCGTGTACAGTTTCCTTCAAATTTTCAATCTTAAAATCTATGGAGGTGACGGAACATTTCCCATCCAAAGCCAATAATCCTGTTCCAGTAATTGTTGCATGAGTCGTCGCAGAGTTTTTACAGTTTATCGTGAGAGCTATTGTCTCTGGGGCTACATATATCCATTGCCCTTCTTGTTCTAGAGCAATGACCAAAGAATTTTCTAATTTAACTAAACGATGTGTACAATTTGCTTTTTCGGGGTCTTTTCCTAAAAATATCGACAGTTCGCATGACACTCCTGATCGTATTATTTGTCTCGCGTTTTTCGGATGACAGTAATATTGATAATTTTGTCGTTTACATTTGGATAATTCGTTTTCTGAGAATGACAGATATTCTCGACGCTCTCGATCAATTATAACATTTTTTACAGTCGTTTCTATGAACCGAAACGTGTCTTTTTCTACTCTTACGGGTAGAGGATAAACTTTATTCACATTGAACTCGTTGTTGTTGATTAATGGGATTTTGATCACAACGGTGAGGGTATTCTGAATACTATATGCGCCTAATTCAGAAATTTCCAGTAATTCGTTAATTTTTTCTGGACGTATTTTTGTCGGAAAATTCAGTCCTTTTGGTAGATTTGGTAATGCTTCTATTAGATACGCGTAGAGTTGTCTAGGCGGCAATATTGTAGGATTAACGATTCCTTTTGGCAAGCCTACTAAAAAGTTAGATAATTGACGTATATCGTTTAGTAAGGATTCGATTATTACGCTAATGGTTGTTAATTTCTCGTCCAATTGTTGACGTGTTAAAATATCCATTACGAGATTTTGCACTCCATGGTGTAAATTATTTACTAAACGGCCTAGTGTTTCCTCGTTTGCCGCGAGGCGATTCGTTGTGCGATTGAACATTTCCAGTGTAATTTGCTGGATTTGCAAATTTTCTTTTAACGCATCTTCTGTTGTTTCTTGTTTTTTCGTTATCGCTGTAATTTGCCGTTCGATGTTCGCAGCGTCATTCGCATCTAAGTTACCTGTTATCGACTTTATGATGGATCCTAATCCGTCTATTAATCCTCTTTTATTTATTCTACCTTTTGTGCCAGTTATATCATAAATGGACTGCATTTCAGAATCTATTTTTCCTTTCATGTTTTCGAGAGAACTCGTTACGAGAGAACATAGCTTGTCCTCTGGCATCGTTTGACATAATTTTAATAGCTTTTCCAACTTTTCCCTAATACTCTTTTCTTTATTTGCTATTGGTAGAAGATCCATGCGGATTACCAGTTTCCACATTTCCTGAATCGTGTGTAGTTTTCCGATTTCCTCGTAATAAATTCCTGGGGTTGTGGAAAATTGCGTTGCGTGGAATTCTGCATTTTCCTTTCTTTCATTAGTCCCTTCTGTTGTCCTAAATGTTGAGATTAATAACCTGCAAAAAGGGTTTGCCTTTTTATTTTCAATAATATATATATTTTGTGTTGGTTTCCCTGTGCAATATTTTTTTTTCTATTCTCTTTCTTTCTCTTTCTCCAAGAGGCGATGCTTCGTCAGCGTCGCGGTCAGGGACCGTACGGGTCTCCTGATGCAGGGTCAGCTCGTTTAGCTGGCCTTGAGTGTACACTGCGCTCGGTATAGTTTGGTGCCGGGCGCAATTAATGGAAAGGTGGGGAGACCTTTGGGGTTTAAATAGCTCCACTGTTCTGTAGGGGTTACATCAATCATTCTACCATCTTCCACGTGAAGTCTTCCGGAAAGGATAAAAATTCGAGTGAGTATTTGTCTTTGTTTTCCCTTTTTTTCTTGTTCCAATCGTTCTTTCGCCACGTGCCATGTGGCTCGGAGCCGTTCGCGTAACTCGGAGACATAATCGTCGTATGAGTACGTCTTTCGTGGTGCTTCTTTGAGCGCCGTCGGTAAATCGGCCACTTTACCAAACACCAACTCGTACGGAGTGAACCCTGTCGCTGTGTGCGGGGTGGTATTGTAGGTGAACATCGCGTATGGCAACCACTCATCCCAATCCGTTTGATCCTCTTTTATGAAACATTTCAGGTATTCTGCGAGAGTTCGGTGTGAACGCTCCAATGCTCCGTTTGATTGGGGATCGTATACTGTCGTTTGAATCTTTTTAATTCGGAATAATTGGCACATCTCCTTGAAAGTTTCGCTCAGAAAATTCGTTCCTTGGTCGGACAATAATTCTTTCGGAGTGCCGTACTTGCAAACAATTTGAGTTGCAAATCCTTTGGCTACTTCCTTGGCTTCTTGCGTTTTTAGCGGTATAGCTGCGCTATACTTGGATAATGCGTCTTGAAAAGTCAGGATGTATTTATTCCCGGCTTCGGTCTCGGGCAAGGGACCTACTATATCGACTGCACATTTGACGAATGGTGTCTTGGGTGTGTCGGTAATAGTCATGGGGGCATGCTTGCGTCGCGAGATTTTATTTTTCTGGCATTTGTCGCATGATTTTACGTAGTTTTTTATTTCGTTATTCATTCCAGGCCAGCTATACTTTATCTTCATTCGTTGTTTCATCCTTTTTTCGCCTGGGTGGCCTCCAAGAGGGGCGTCGTGGTATTCTTGCAGAATCGTACCTCGCTCCTCTTCACTCGGGCACTCTCGATCTCCTATTTCCGTCTGTCTCGCTATCGCTTGTTGTCTCGCTTGCGCTTGAGTCTTTTTCTATTTCCTTCTCTTTTTCGCTCGGGCCTGCTGCCTGGTCCGCCTCCACTGGTGGGAGTGGCGGTCCGTTCTCGCTCGCGCGGGCCTCTGTCGCCTTGCGTGGGCGTTCCTCTCTAGCGGGCTGCATTGTTTTTGTCGGCCGGCCACGTGCTCGCGGGACCAGCTGACCACGGCCATGCTGGCTCGGGTCTGTTGATGCGGGCGGCGGTGGCGCGGAGCGGGGGGCCTTCCGCGGCCTTCCTCTACCACGCTTCTCGGCGTCCTTGTGACGTACCACCGTCTCGGGTTCTTGCCGCGTCAGCATCAACACATACATACGGCTTAAAGCATCCGCATTCGTATTCTTCTTGCCAGCCTTATACTCGATGGTATAGTTGAATTCCTCTATTTTTATTCTCCAGCGCATCAGTCGTGATCCTGGATCTTTTACGTTGAAAAGCCATGTGAGGGGCTTATGATCCGTCACGATGGTGAATTTTGTTCCATATATATATGGTCGGAATTGCGCTACTGCCCAGATTATTGCTAGAATTTCCTTCTCCGTTGTTGAATAATTCGTTTCTGCCTTGTTCAGAGTACGACTCGCGTAACAGACGGGTAGATCTTCTCCGATTTTTCCTTGCGATAAAATCGCGCCGATTGCCTTGTCAGAGGCATCAGTTGTCACCACGAAGGGTTTCTCGAAATCCGGATACTGCAGGATCGGTGCAGTGCTGAGAGTTTCCTTCAATTTTTGGAAAGCTTGTTCGCAGTTTTCGTCCCAAATGAATTTGTTTTCTGTCTTAATCAGTTCTGTTAACGGCTTTGAAAGTTTTGAAAAATCCTGTATGAATTTTCGGTAATATCCGGCTAGTCCCAGAAATGATTGAACCTCTTTTACGTTTTTTGGGGCTGGAAATCGTTGTACAGCCTCTATTTTTTCTGGATCCGGTTTCACTCCCACTTCGGTAATAATGTGTCCCAAGTACTGGGTTTCTTTTCGCAGAAATTGACATTTCCTAGGTTGAACCTTTAATTGGGCTACTCTCAGTCGATCGAATACTTCTGTCAGCCTTTTGTTATGTTCTTCGAACGATGATCCGTATACTACTATATCGTCGAGATATACGTAGCATTTTAGTCCTTGTAATCCAGCAAGCACAGCGTCCATCAGCCTTTGAAAGGTTGGTGGGGCGTTTTTTAATCCAAATGGCATTCGGCTGTACTCGTAATGTCCAAGAGGAGTGGAGAAAGCGGTTTTCTCCTTGTCTTTTTCGGCCATTGGGATTTGATGAAATCCCGATGCCAAATCGAGAGTCGTGAAGTATTTTGCTCGTCCCAATTGGTCCAATATTTCGGTAATATTAGGCAATGGATACGAGTCTCCTTCCGTTGCTTCGTTGAGTTTTCGGAAGTCTACTACCACTCTCTTGCGTATTTTTCCGTTGGCGTCAGGCTTTTTTGGAACGACGAGTAGAGGAGCGTTCCATGGGCTCTTGCTCGGTCGAATTATTTCGTTTTTTAGCATCTCTTTTGTCTGCGCCATAACTTCTTGCTTGTGGACTTCTGGTAATCGATATGGACGAATTTTTATTGGCATTGTCCCTGATCGTACGCTTATGCGGTGCTCCACTATAGCGGTGCACCCAAGCGACTCTTCCTCCAAATGGAAGACGTCAGCGTATGCGTCAGCAAATTCGCGTAGGAATTTTTCTTCTTCTGGGTTTAAGTTCGAATCTCTATTGATTTCTTCCCATATTTTGTTTTTTCTTCTTAATTTTTCTTTGATCGTTACAGCACTTATTTCCTTTTCTTCGGTTGGCTGTTCTTCTTTAATTTCTTCAATTTGCACGGTTGGCCTTTCTATTTCGATTTCTTCATTGTTTGAGTTTCGCACTACTATGAGGCAGGAATGTCCTTCTGGGTGGACGTAACATCCGCCTATCTTTACTCCTGGTCGCAGTTCTTTTGCTGCGACACAGCCTATTTTTGCCGTCAATGTTTTTGCGTATAGCATTTGCTCTGTTCTGGGAGGTAGTTTAATTTTATTCGTTCCGTCCGGCATGGGGATCGGATGTCCGTATCTTTTAATATGTCTTCCGCTTAAGATGTCGACATTGTGCTCTCTCACGAGGTCCAAACCCATTATTCCGTCTACTTCCAGTGGTACTGTGTCATCTATTACGTAGAATCCGTGTTCTACGTTTACTGCGGGTGTTTCGAGCACGAGCATAATTTTACACAGTGCGTAGAATTTTTTTCCTCCGATTCCTTTGAGTTCGATCGTTTCTTCTATTATTTCTGTGTCCTTCTTTATGAGACTACATTGTGCTCCGGTGTCTCCTTTCAACGTGAGGATTTTGACTTTAGCCTGGGGAGACGCGATGTGGAAGTCGCTAGCGGCTCCTCCAGAATTGATCGTCGTTATCCAGTACGATTTTATTTTCTTCCTTGTGTTTTTTCTTTTGGACGGACCTGTATTCGATGCTTCGATTATTTTTCTGACGTTTCGTTTTTTGTCTCCGCTCGTTGTCGTTGCCATATCGAGCGAAAATGACCTAATTGTTTTCCTGTTTTCGCTGTCGTTGCGGTTATCTTCTCTTGGCCTGTCTACGTTTGTTGCCGTTACCATATCGAGCGAAAATGATTCAATTGTTTTTTTCTTTTCGCTGTCGTTGCGATTTTCTTCCTTCGGTCTGTCTTCTTTTGGCCTATTTTTATTTGCGTTCCAGTGATACTGATTTGGGCGCCCTGGGGGCCCACTCTTGTTGTAGTAGCTGGTTCCTTGGCCCTGCTGATAATTCGTTTGATGATTTTGATGATACCCGGTTCCCGGTGCCTGTCGGTATCCGTTTCCTTGTCCTTGTTGCCAATTCCTTTTTCGGCAATCCTTGTACGCGTGTCCCGGTTTCTTGCAGTAATTGCAAGTAATGTTGAATTGATGCACGCTTTTCGATGGTGCTGGTAGACTGTATCGTCCGTAAGACGATGTATTGGATCGGCAATCCTTCGCTAAATGTCCCATTTTGTGACATTTATTGCACGTCATCGGCGGTCGTTTTTCCAGATGAGTCTGTTTGTTTATAGATTCGCCTCCTTGTAGCGATTTTTCCTCTTCCATTGCTCCTTTAAGGGCTGATCCGAGATCCTTAAATCCTCGAGCCTTTACGATGACTTGGTATTCCCTTCGAAGTCCTCTTTCGAAGTTGTATAGTGCTAATTGCCTTACATATGTCTCTATTGTTCTTTTTTCCGCAGGCGATCTTGCTTCGGTTGTGCTGGCTTCGATTAATTCCATCATTATGGCCTCGAGTCGTTGACCGTATGCTAACACGCTCTCATTGTATTTTTGCTTGCACGTATTAAAATCGACCTGTAACGCGGCTACTGTACGTCGCGTTCCATATAATGCTGTCATTTCTTCTTTAAATTGTTCGTACGATTCTATTTCTTTATATCGGGTATCTTTTCGCGCTTTTCCTACTACTTTTGTTGCTAACACGGATTGTAAAAGGGAATGTCTATCGGCTGCTGCAACGCACGCGTTTGCATAACCGAATGCTTCAATTATATCGTCGACTTCTTCAGGTTTTTCGCCATCAAATCGGGGAATGAGGCTTCGCGCCTCCTTTAGGGTCATGAAAGCATTTTCTTGTGCCATGTTATCTGAATTAAGTTGGAGTAGGGAAAATTCTTGAATTTCTATTTCGCGACCACGCCTAGTGTCTATATTTTCTGGAGATTGATCAGAGTCTGTTGATTGATCAGAAAAATGGACGGTTCGATCTGCTGCGGATCGAATTTTGGTACGTTTCGCAGCTGTCGGCCTATTTGAGGAATTTTGTGAATTTGGGCTTTCGTCTGAACTTGTTGCGGATCGAAATCGCTTTTTCCTAGGTTCCTGTAGTTCTTGTTCGACTCTTTGTTTCTCGGGACGATCTCTTGCAATGAGTTCGTCGAAAATTGAATTTAATGAACGCGATAATTTGTTGTTACCCGGTAATCGGTATAATTTACGACGCTCGTCTTCGTTTGACGTTAATGTTTAATTGTTTGGCTTTGGAGGGTGTTTTTTGATAAATGTTCCGTCACTTACAGTACGATGATGCGCCTCATGTTGATCGATGCTTCGTAGTCGGTTGTTCACAAGATGTTGACCTCGTTCTTGTAGCTGTTTGGCAGGAAATTGCGAGTGTTGTTCCCTGTTGTCGTGTTGCTTTGGTTTGCTGTTCTCGTGCGCTCTGTTGTTCCGTTGTAGAAGGTATTTGGTGAGTCTTCGTCCTGGGGTCGGTCTGGTATCGATGATCCTCGGGATCTGGTTGCTTTTGGACAGCTCTGTACGGTTGACTCGGGCGTTTGCTTACGCCGCACGTTTTCTTTTTATTTGTCCGGTTCGACGGTCGTCGATCGGGTTACTCGTTGACCTCCTTTTCAGCACTTGCTGCGTTCAGTTTATTTTGTACGTTGGATAGGATGTTTCCTTCTTCTTTTTTTTTTTGAAGTTGTGCAATGCAAGGTTGCGGTATCCCCAATTGCGGGAATCCCACCGCTGCCACCAATGTTGTGCCCCGGCTTCTGACGATGCGCGAAGAGCACGGAAATTCGCTCTCGAGTAAGTTGACACCGTGGGTTGTCGGATGCTCGAGGGCGAGGGTATGTGGGGACTTTTCCCGTTCCGAGTAAATCTCCAACTCGGGATATTGCAACTTGAACAACTTATATTTTATTTAAAATTAGGCAACAATATTACAATTCTTTTTTATGCCTTGAGACCGACCTCCTCGGCTTCTGGCCGAAGACTGCCTTTCGATTGAATCTTTCGGCTAATTGTTAACTCGGGTTTTCGCAACCAATCGTTCGAGAACGTTCGATTCGTTCGATTGCGATTCAGCGCTTTTCCGGCTGAGTCGAGCGGAATATCGGGCTTGTGAAATATCGGGCTCGATATCGTCGCATGGGGTCTTTGAACCTCATGCGTTCGCAATATGAAAATTCCTGTCTTCTTAGGGCACAACAGAACGTTGACATTCCTCAGTTCATTCGAATTGTTGTGAAGCCTCCAATTGTCTCGTTAGCGGGATAGCGATTGTTGCGAAGTTCTTCACGATGGGTCTATGGGGATTGACGAATGCGTAGAATTGTATGATCATGTTCTTTTTTTTGTATTGGAAACTTGTACTGCTCGTGTTAACTTGGGTCTGGTTTGCGAGCCGTCTTCGTTGTTGACGTGATCCAGATATTCGACATTGTTCTGGAGGAACAGGCATTTAGCTGTTTGCAGCGTAAATCCAGCATAATATAGTCTTTTTGCTAGTAGGGGGGATTCATGCTCGTGTTCCTTCAGGTTGGTGGTGTAAATGACGATGTCAACCAAATATACGAAAAAGGTCGGTACCCAGTGATCCCGATAACGCGACATCCATCAACCTTTGGAAGGTTGCTGGTGCATTCTGTTAAACTCTGAACGGCATTCGATTAAATTCATAATCACCGTTCGGTGTTGGAAATGCTGTTTTCGGTTTGTCGCGTGGGATACATCTCGGTTTGGTCGAAATCGGATGCTAAGTCCAGTATTGAGACCTACCTAGCTAATCTAGGCTGTTCGTAATATTTGGTAGTTAGTATGCATCGAGAGTGGTTTAGTTTCCTAAAATCAATCAACATACGCAATCGTTCTTTCCTTTCTCGGAACTATCCAAACGGGAGACTTGTATGGCAATAACGATGGTTGTATCATTCCTTTTCCTGGTGGATGGTTGTAGATTTCTTGTTTGTGCGCTTGTGGAACGCAATATTGGTTTGAATTTGTTGGTTTTTCGTCGGTTGTAAAAATGTCGTATTTAACAAACAAAATTGAATTCATTTGGGCTCCGGTCTCAACGAAACATTTCGTGTATTTTCTCTAAGATCAACAGAATTTATTATTACTCTTGAAGGTTTTCGTTTCTGTAATTCCCAGCGGAATGATGGTTTTTCTTATTATTGATGTTCTATTATTATTCAATGGCTTGATGTCGAACGCTCCTGCGATTTATTTCGTGTCGCGCTGTCCGTGAAGTCATGCTCAATTAAAAAAGAAATGTATTCTGTTACTATCTTCGTTAATTCGCGGAGGTTTTCGTCAGTTATGGTACTCGTACCTTGCGATCCTTGTGTCATATTTTCGGTCGCGACAGTTGTCGCGAGATCTATTTCGTAAAATGCTGCGGTAGCCATCGTGCGAACTGTCGGGATCTGTGTAATAACGATTGTTATCTCGAGAGTGACTCGGGGAGTGTCGTCTCCGTTGGTAATCGTTTCGTGAGTTTTGTTGTTTACTTCGCTATCTGTTGTGTGAGTGATTCCCGTAACTACTGTATCCATATTGTGACGTATTCCAAAATCTCCGAATGTTAAATTTTCCGTTCCGTTGTTCTCTTAAATGCTTAAATGTGTGGCAACTGCCGGTGGAGCGGCTACTTGATTGATGATATTCGGAATATGTTGACAGAGATAAACTATGTGTTTAGAAAAATGAACATTCGCTGTTTCTGTTCGTTTTAGTCCCGTAGCTTATTCGGTTTTGTTTAACCGTTTGACGCGTTTTTGATTCTTATTCTATGTTAACGGTTTCTTGTATCGCTTCGTCGAAATGTTGAACTGCTTGTCTCATTAAAATAGCACTGACTTTATCGAAAAGATCGCGAGTAGATTCTCTAGTTACCAATTTATTTACTTCTTAATTTCGATTTTCGAGGTATTGTTAATCCTAATTACGCATATAACATTCATCGACCCTATCCATAATTCGTTTCATAATTGTGCGCGTGCGAGTTACGTACTCTGCTATCGGTTTATTATACCTTTGCGCTATTTCTTTAAGTACTGATTCGGGATCTAATAATTCTA
Organism: Ophion slaviceki; assembly: GCA_944452715.1. Classification (NCBI taxonomy): domain Eukaryota; kingdom Metazoa; phylum Arthropoda; class Insecta; order Hymenoptera; family Ichneumonidae; genus Ophion; species Ophion slaviceki. The sequence goes on along the minus strand of OX101787.1, from coordinate 41,480,098 downwards.
TTGGAGTACTGAAATTATGTCACAAATCCGTAAGAAGTTCTTCGAGGGTTGTGTAATTTTTGTTTCCGCCAAATCGTGTGCGGTTCCTATTAATTTATACTGTATCATGACAAGAAGTCGAGTATGTTCATTCGGTGGAGTTATTTTTGTTGTATTTTTGCATGCGCTTATGAAGTTTTCGACGGAAATATTCTTGCCGTTAAACGCAGGGATTGGTTGGTATAAATCTCGGAATGTTAAATCTCCGTACGCCATATCGTTAACGACTTTGTTTTCGCTTTCGGGTTCTAAATGAATAAATGAGGGGCCTACATTTTTGGCCCCGGGGTGGCCTAGTAGATTAATCTTTGTTTTGTCCTATCCATATATGTTTTAAAGAAGGGGAAAGAGAATTGTTTTTTTTGCTTCTTTCTCCCAATATTTGTATTGTAGTCCGCAAAGTTGTTATTATTCGAATGTGAAAAGCTTGAGACGTTTGAAAGAAAATTATTTTTAGGTCCTAGAAGCTTAAACATTTTTCAATTTTTCAGTTTCCGTTGGAATATTTATAATGCGTAAAAATTTCGATTTTTATTTTAAATATTGAAGGTTTGTAAAATGTTATTTTCCGAATATTGAAAGTTTTTGATGTTCCTTCTGTTTATGAATATGTATAGTGTAAAAAAAATGTCAATTTCGAAATATCTAAAGCTTTAAAATTTTTTCGAATATTGCGAGTTTCAAAGGTTTTCAGTTTCTGTTTTTCCTCCGTTTTTCCTCAAATATTTATTATGTGTGGACAGTTTTGTTTCCTTCGAAGAATTTCTTTTCTCGTTTTTATTTTAGAGTTCGTAACATTTCATTTTTCGGGTTGTACAGTTTAAGACATTTTCAATTTTCTTTTTTTTTTCATCTAATAATGCATAAAAATATTGCTTCCTTCAAGGTATTTAAAATTTATAAAATTTTGTTTCTCTTGAAATATTTAAATTTTGCAAAATTGCAGTTTCCGCGTTTCACAAGTTTGAAAAGTTCTCAATTTTCGTTTTTATTTTTTTTTCAAATGTTTATAATGTGTAAATACATTTTGTTTTTCGGATTTCATAGATTCGAGATGTTTTCAATTTTTGTGCTTCTCTTTTTTCAGATATTTATAATATGTCAAAATTTTGTTCTCCTTAAAATATTTCCAGTTTGCACAACTTTATTTTTCGAATATTGAGCGTTTGAAGTATTCAATTTTCTGTTTTTTTATTCTCAAATTTGATAATGTATGAAAAGTTTATAACATTTTTTTCTCGAATTTCATAAATTGTTTCCTATGCAAATTAAAAGGCGAAGGGGACGCAGAGACGACGAAGTTTCGCTACGCGTGTGTTTGTGCGCTTATTGTGTGCATGAGTGAGTGCGATAGCGGTAGGAAGCGAAAAAGAAATAATGAATAGCGTATTGCGTTTTCAATACGCACATATTGCGTTTTATCAATGTGACAATCTAGCGATATACGTTCATGTATCACATGGGTTCTGGCGATGTCGGATGCTTACACACTTTAATGTGTGAAGAAAAACGTATTTCATTGCCACTCTTAGGGGAGGGCTTGAGAATAATAGAGAGAGAAAAGTGAGTTTCAAAATTACTTACAGAGCCGTGATGAGAAGGAATAATTTCATAAAAACGCCTTGAGCCCAGTTATTCCCTTCCTTCCTTCTATATTGTCCGTGTGATTGAGCAAGTTCGTTTTTATATTCCGTGAGTGAGTTAGTGAGTTCCTTTTCTTTTCCGTGAGTCAGTGCCTTTTGTTTTTCGTCTCGTCCGTGTGTCTCGTTTGAACGTTGAGCGTGTCGATTGCGGGCGGAGCGTCTAAGATGTTTTTCTTTTATAAAACTTTATTCTATAAAACTTTAAGCGCGTTGATCAGGCCCACTCAGTTTCTGTTTTTCACTTTTTTTCTTTCGTGAACTTTGGAGACGCGAGATGGGCGTTTAGCGAATCCCACTTCTGACACCAGTTGCGACGGTCCGAGCGTATGATTAAGGGATACGCGAGGTGTTATTGAGCGAGACGGGGACCATTGCAGTTAAGATATTTATTGGCGAGTACTAACTGTCGAGGGAGTGCACGTTGCGACGGTTAGGAGATTCGAAGATGGACTGCTGGCTCTCGGTCCAGCAGGAGGAAGGGTGATTGAGCGGAGGGGCCTAAGGAAGGTGGAGGGGATGCCACGCGCAAGTTTGACGAAGCGCGTGGGCTCAAGAACAATGGGACTCAGATGAGAGAGATGAGAGAGAGGATTGCTGATGAGGATTTCTCAAGGAAGGATTTCTCAAGGAAGATTTGGTTTCTGCTGAGGGTTTTTAGGAAGGAAGATTAGGTTTAGGTCAGAGCTGTGGGAAACGGTTGATATGAGGGCGTGAGACTGGGTTTAGGAATAGGAGTCGTGTGGGACCGTGACACCAAGTTGTGAAAAAAGCCGAAAAAAATAGTCAATCAATTGAAAACTAACAGGGTTATTGGTAGTACATCGAGCTGAAATAAAAACGCGGCAACACTAGTCTTCGCATCAATATTTGTAACGTAGTGATAGATGTACTGATAATCCAGAAAAAGTCGTTTTTGTTCTTTACCAAATAAACATTAAGGGTGAAGAAAAAGTTCACAAAAATCAACGTGGGGCTGGCAGGAAATGTATTCAAATTTTCAAAGCTGCCCTTCAATTCCCGTTGCGATAATTTGTTGCTGAGATATCGATAATCAAAGACAAAAAAATCTTGTTTCATTGAAAGTCGGATATCTCACCGAAAAGTTGACGTAATGATAAAAAACCAAATTAAAGCTGAATAAACAAGGTAACTGGCCTATATATCGAGTTAACTGAAACAAAATTTCTTAGTCCGTGGATCCCTGAAAAAAAAAACAAATTTGGTTTTTTTTCTCCCGCTATTTCTTATGATTGCGCGATAACCGTAGATCACAATTTTTTTTGCCAAAAAATCTCGATACTGTAAACGTGACGCTTCAAGTTTTTTTTCATCTCGATGCGACTTTTTAAAGCCCGTCTCTTTTTCAAAATTATGTTTAAGTTTCCCCTCATACTTAACGGCTTAAACTAACGTAATTTACGAAAATATTTTACTCTTAGTTCCACGATTAAATTTATGATGGTTCTACTGCGTTCCACGGAGGGGGTATGAGGTTGAAGTTTGCATCGTTGCAGAGCAATAAAAATTAATATTTGTGAATTGTTTTTTTAATATTTTGGCAACCTTTGCTTACAAAAATCCTGCAACCATTTTTCAAGATATCTATTCATTTAGCGATCGATAATATGAACAATAAAAATATTTTCGATAACAATAAAAATATAGGAAATAAAATATAAACAAGACCTTTCGTTGCGTTCCAACGATACAAACTTCAACAGCATGGAGAGGGTTCATTGAAAACCAGTAGTGCTATAGCAACTCGTGTACTGCCATTTTCTATTCACTTAACAAATAAACTGTTTTACATACTTTAATATATACCTAATAAAGCGTAAAAGTTCTTTTAACTATGTATTTTTTTGCTTTCTTTTTAAAAAATGTCAAAGGTAGCGGTCGAAAATGGGCAGTGTCAGTGGTGTCCTTTCATTACACACCGGTTCACTTTGACCCGGACGAATTTGAAATAGAATGCTCGCGTCCCCAAAATTGAATGTTTTCAATAATTTTTGACAACAACTCAAATTTGGACTTTCCGAGTTGCTAATGATGTTATGATGGTGACATCATACCATCCTTTGAAATAAATTTAAACAAATACCTCGTCCACTATTTAGATACACCTTGTCCACCGCTCGCCTCACAAAGGTATGCGGACAGTGCTGATGCATCAGATGACGGAGATACAGCCTGGACAGTGTCTTATTGTCCTCGAAGAGCTTCATCGGCAATATTTTGTCTATCGTCCTCCAGTATCGTGCAACGGACAAGAAAGTCTGTGATGCGCTAGTTACGACGTTGCTCGAGCCATAGAAAACATATTTTCCTATGGTTTTTCGCAAGGCACATCTTCTGTTGCACTCCTTGCCACCGACACAATCGAGAACACATCGTGCTGGTCAATTTGAGTTCGTCGTTTTTCGATGGGCTTCAAAAACCAAAGATTGTGATGCCGTGAGCCGTCTTTGGCAACGAACGACTGCCTGGTCTACATCACCACCAGCGGTGTGGATCAAAAAAGTCTTGCCAGGCGTAATACATGCAAGCTTGAATAGTAGTATGTAAACGACGGCGTAATCCATGGTGATAGTTGCCGCATCCAAGTACACCACAATGAGCTCTGACCAGGCTTTGTGATCGGGCAGAACGGCCTGGATATCACCAGCCCACTCGGAGCCTATGATGAACGGAGTTTTCGTTGGAGAATCGATGACACCCTGTCGTGCCATAGTAGCCTGGAAGTTGAGGCCACACGCGTTGACCCGGATAAACACTTCACCCTCTGCGAGTTGAGGCTCAAGTTTTCTCAGCACCTATACACCCTTGATATCCCCAAAGCCGTTGAGTATGATAGCATGCACGTACCTTGACTTCCGGTGTTTTCTTCTCGCCGTTTTCCTTCGGCTTCTCGCTGTCGCTATTTTCTCTGATCTTCTTCTCCTTGTAATCGGCCGCAGCGGTTTTCTAGTCGATTATTATTTATCAAGATTTCTCGTCGGAGCCCTCGACCACCGGGCTCCTTTCATTCTTCTTAGTCGAAAAAACACACGACAGCGCGATGACAAAAAATGTCACTCTATCACACACTATTACACATCGTATGAAATATATTTCGCACAAATTTTCGAGGTTATAGCTCCTGTTTTCGACCTGTCAAAAAACAAACTGTTTTGGAAGGAGGCGAACGCGGTCGGAAAAATCGATCGATGCGAGCTGCGCGCCGCCAGTGAGAAAACGGATGAACTGAACTCTCACCCCGGTACCTAATATGTTAAGCTTTGTTGGTACATTTTTGCTACATTTATGTAAATATTTCAAAATGCTTTTTTTTTCGCTATTTGCTCATGAAAACAGATGAAACAAAGTTTAAAATGTTTGCTTTTTCACTGTCGAGAGCATGATTCTCGCCAAATTACCGAAAATGCGATGCAATGGTTAATAATTCACAGTTTTTCACATGGTAACCACAAACTGTAAAAAAATCCAAATTTTGGAAAATAGCGCGAACCATGCTCTCGGAGCAATCGTCCTGCATGCACACAACAATGCACACAAATTTCATTCCAATTGGTTGTTCCGTTTGGGAGAATTCCCATTTCAAAATTTCGAAGCGGACGGAGGCGTCTGGCACATCGCCTTAATACATGAGGATTTGCGAGGAAGTTCCAGCTGATCAAGCGTCTTGATACGTAATAGTCCGGGAAACAAAATAGAAGAAGAGAGACGACGAATTGTATCGTGATAGAGAAAGAGAAAAGAACAACACGAGAGCAGAGGCCGAGGAAGGCGGAACCGTCAAATATGACAGATACATGAACACACACAAATACACAAGAATTGTAGCAAGAGATGAGCGAGACACCACACACAAACACCCACATTTAAATACGAACGAATAGTGGCCAAAGCGACACATACACAAACTCAACCAGACACGAAGTGAAACGAGACACACACACACACACACACACACACACACACACACACACACACACGCGCGCGCGCGCGCACGCACGCACGCACACACACACACACACACACACGCACACGCGCACACGCGCACACGCGCACACGCGCACACGCGCACACGCGCACACGCGCACACACGCACACACACACACACACACACACACACACACACACACACACACACACACACACACACACACACAAAAATCGGAACAGCGGCCAGAGCAAGACACTCACGCATACACAAATGCACCGATACGCAACGATACACGCATGTAAATGTAGGGCGATCGTGGGCATTGCGAAGTAGGCCGGCCAAATTTCGAACAAAACGCGTAACAGTGTAAGAGGCTCTGCCGCTCCGAAAATCCCGAGAGCCCGCCTAGCAATTAAATCACGGGCAAGCGAAGCGACAAGCAACGAGGAATAAATGTACGGGCGAATTTAAAATAGGTTGTACAAATACCAAAAAGAAATTTTTCAATAAATCGACGACTTTTTATATGCGAAAAAAGGTCTACGTTAATTCACTCCCTAATCGAGTTCCGAAATCCACAAAATTCTATGTAATTAAGGGGTAACCCGTTACATTTGGCGCCCAACGTGGGTCCGACAATAGCAAAGAAAGACCTGTAAAAAAAAGCTTGATTTTTTAAATGTTATTCTTCGGTCTAGCACAGGCTGAAAGCGGCATGTAAATTTTCCTTTTCCAGTGATACAACAATTTTCAAATCGCGAACGTTCAAGGTAATTTCTTCTAAAAAACACACCGTATTTTTTTTTTTATATTTACCGGCGTGCGAACGACATCAGATTTAAGGGTTCGGCGTGCGGAAGAAAAATAAGCTGGGTGTAGAGTATGAAGACATCTTCTAAATATCATGAAACTTAAAAAATTGAAATTTCCTGAAATGTTGAAGCTTTCACGGGACAATGAGACGTATAGGTCCGTCTCATGCGCGAATCCCCCCACCATTTATTCAAAGACAGCGATGTGGAAAAGCGCGGCCATTGCCCTCAGTCCCTCTCCTTGGGAAGGAAGACAATATTAAAGTAACATTTATGTAACAAAGGATGCTTGGGAAGGGGGGCAAAAGAGCGGAAATAAGGGGTATATAAGGGTCACCGCGAGGGAGGAAAGGCCTGTTTGTTTCTGGCCAGCCTCGGCGCAAGTACCGAAACGAGATAGTAGTACAGGCTTTTTAGCGTGGAAAATATCGAAGTAAGGAAAACGCCGGGCAGGAACAGAACAAGTTAGCGAAAATTAGGAACTCTTTTCTGTTGTAAAGGCCTGAGTACCAGACATAAGTCGCGCTGACAAAGCGGGGAAAGTGGCAGATTAGGAAAGATCCAAAATAATAAATAGACAAGAAAGGGAAATACGGAAGTTTTTTTTGGGCTTCTTTACTCGGGTTCCGGAAAGTACAAGCTTGGGATTCCAGATTAAGGAACGTGGAATTCGGCGTAAGTAGTGAAAGGACGTGAAAATAATCGAATTGGAAAAAGAATAAAGAAGAGACATAATGGGGGTAGAGTACGAATAAGGAAAGTGCCGAATATGAGCGACTACTGAAAAGGAACAGATAGCTAGGTCCGATTAGGGAGAGCGTAAGGAACTGGAAAGAAAGGATAACTTTGGTATCTTTTGAAGGTTTAACAAAAATTGCTAAAGAAGGAAATGAGATCGTAATTCAATTACATAAGTAATTGCCAGCTGATTAAGCATCCCGTGTTAATTTGAAGTCTTACAGTCAGCCATAAGCAAGGATACAGTAGGCAATGAGCGTAAGAGAGAAAAAAGAACAACAAAAGGGGCAGTGACCGAGGATGGCTCTACCGTCTAAATCTGACAGGTCCGCAAGCGACACACATACAAACAAACACATTTAGACACACATAAAAACCCGAAAAATGTAAGCGCGGCTGCGAGCGACACGTATAAAAACAAACACAAACAAACAAATCATACACCGATAGGCGTCGAGCCGAACATCGTGACACCACACAGGGAGACCGTACACAATAACCATAAACACGCATCAGAGTACAATCATCAAAACGCGTACAAAACGGAATCATTGTAAAGACACCCACCGAAATACACAAACATATATGAATGTACACGAATTAAGGGATAGAAATTATAATAAAAATATGATTTCTTGTATGCGATAAAAAAAGGTTTCAATAAATTTGCTCCTTAGTCGAGTCCCGAATCCCAATAAATTTAATGTAATTAGGGGTGACCCGTTACAGTATATATGCATGTATATATGAGGCATAATAATATGGTACTTCGGGGACCCACGTGCATGTCCCAGAAGTGTACAGGCAAACACATATGTTCGTATATACGAGGCTATTCATAAAGGTATTTCGAGCACCCATATGCTCGGCCCTGAAATAACGGGTGAGTACCCCAAGAAAAATAGAAATGTGCGCGTTTAGCGCGAGAAAAAAATCTTAATAATTATTAAAAATCGTACCAGTTATAAATATTTGGAGGGCGCGAGTGCCAGGACGTATCAACCCCACATGCAGTCGGAGGTTCGTGGCGGAAGTGTGCAGTCGAAGGGTTAACATTATTCTCTGGGCCCAGTCGAATTATATTTGTAGGGTTGATGCTACACAAACATGAGTATTTTTCAAGATACGTTGTAGAAAAAGAACCGCCGTGATTTTTTTTTCGCTATAGCCTTTGAAAGTTGATTGAAAAACTGGATTTGCAAATGTATTTATGGACTCTAAGTTGTATCTTAGGACGTTAGGCCCACTAGGTATAAACAAATAATAATGTTATTAGTTGAATTCGTTTACTTCTGGTGCTGTTCGGCCGGTGCTGGCCACTGCAGCAGTGGACCATGCCCCTGCAGCATGATGGTGTGGTAGTGTGTCGGGACGTAAGACGGCTCGACACACTGTGGCTGCGCCGTCTGCAGGTGCAACCCTTGCGTCTGCATAGTCGGCACCGCCTGCGTCTGCATCGCCACGGGCTGCACAGCCTGGGGCTGTATAGCCTGGGGTTGGATTCGCGGAGCCTGCAGTTCGCTTATTTGCGGCTGTAGCGCGAAAGCATTGCAGCTTGGATCTTCCATAAAATTGCTCTAAATAAGGAGAAAAATTCGAAAAATTATTATTATTTTTAAAATAGATTTTATTGTGCCGGGCAACGCATTTACATAGTTTTAACTGGGAAACATTCACCTACCCCTGGGGGTTAGGCTCGATCTTATTCCAGACCGGAAAAATGATGCTGGGCGACACTCGAGGGCTCCGACAACACCTCGGTTGCCGCCCATTTAAAAAACGCGAAATAAAATCAAATATGGCTCTACGATAGCCGCTCCCTCAAGTCAGGGGGTGGGCGGCTGCCGCAGCCCACAATCGCGTCGCCTGAGTAAACGTAGGGTTCCAAGTATGACCGCCTTCTGCATCCGACCCGTCAGCAACTGAACACTGGGTTTGCAAACCGGTATGCCGGCGAGGCCCGACACAAGACTCCTCTCAAGCGCGCCGATGATGAGGACAACCAGAGTCACCCTGAATGGGTCAACCCGGTGCAGACGACGTTATTATCATTATACTTATTGTTGTTGGTATTATTTCTATCATAAAAAATGGGAAAACAGAAATTAGAAAAAATAATATTAGGAGTACAACTTTGCAGTGACCGTTTTACTTAGAGAGCCACTGCGGCCGAAGTAGTGGCCCTAGCTCAATAAAAAAAGTGGCATTTTAAACTAGAGGCTCTGCCAATGTAAACAATTTAAAAAAGCTAACGGATACGTGTATGCATTATAAAGTTATAGGCACTCAAACATGGCAACCTACGAACCGAATTCTCAGCATTTGCGGGAGGTTATGATTTACTTCTTCAACATCAAGAAATCTGCGGCTGAGGCCCACCGTTTGCTTGTAGATGCTTACGGGGAGGATTCTATTAGTGGGAAAACGTGTCGGCGGTGGTTTCAACGCTTCAAAAGTGGAGATTTTGAGGTCGAGAACAAGCATGGTGGCGGAAGGCAGAAAGTTTTTGAAGACGGGCTGACAGCTGGGCGTTGTGTACTATGAGCTGCTCAAACCATCCGAAACCATCACAGGGGAACTCTACCGACGTCAGTTGATGCGCTTGAGTAAGGCACTCAAAGAGAAACGGCCACAATTCAACGAAAGACATGACAAGGTGATACTGCAGCATGACAATGCCCGACCCCATGTTGCAAATGTCGTGAAAAAGTACTTGGAAACGCTGAAATGGGAGGTTGTATCCCACCCGCCGTACTCTCCAGACATTGCCCCTTCCGACTATCACTTGTTCCGGTCAATGGCACACGATTTGGCTGACCAGCACTTCGGTACTTACGAAGAAGTCAAAAATTGGGTCGATTCCTGGATTGCCTCCAAGGACCAAGACTTTTATCGATGCGGGATTCGAATGCTACCTGAAAGATGGGCCGAGGTCGTAGCTAGCGACGGGCAGTACTTTGATTAAAAAATATGTAGCCACTTTTTTATAATAAAGCCTTAAACTTTTGAAAAAAACGGTCACTGCAAAGTTGTACTCCTTATATTTCTTAAGTTTTTCTTTCGAAAATCACTCTATGTAAGTCTGAAAGAATAAAATTTATCCGCGAAGATGCTAGACTCACAGTGCTGAGGCGGTGAGCACAATTTTCGAAATCAATTTAATCGATCGAATAAAATCTTTCACTAGCTTGCTTCTAATTATAATGGCTTGTTCGTCAATGGAGGCATTTTTATTTTGACCAGAATGTATATCTTGTTACTGTAAAGTGTATTGTAATTAGAGGAATGTTAACATGGCTGAAAAAATCATGAAAATCCAATAATTTTCTCGAGCACTAGATATAACAACCTCGAACAAATTAAAAAAAAAAACACACTCGACGTACTGATGGAGAAATGTTTATCTGTGCATCGTCGTTTACATATTAGTCCAATCGGAATTAACATGAGTTCTATTTTCCAAGACCACTACGTTGCCAAATTGTTTCGTAGATTCTTCGGACAACCAGGAGTGTCTCCTCAAAATATCTAACGATTCTATGGTATTTTGCGACGGTCAAAAATTGTTAAAAAATAACAGTTTTGAAATGTATTTTTTTCTTTGGAGGTGGTTTCATAAAAAAATGTTTCCTATAAAAGTTGTGTGGCATGATACATTCTACTAGATAAGTCCTATACAAACGCTGCGTAGGTTTGTTAATTCAACGGTGAAACGATGAAAAACGGTGTTTTTGTTATTTATCGTAATTTGGGTTATCAATGAACGTACTGGTCTTGAGTCATTATTTGTAAAATGCTAAAATCCGTCGTTCCGAATGTATAGCCAATAGGCTAGGTTACAATTCTTTTACGATTTTTATTTGATAAATGCCGGAATTCCTATATAAAATAGCACTCCCGAATTCACCCCCTTAAGTGTTAATTTTCTGAAAACGTTAAAGTATGCAGTTAATATTTACCAGGTGTGTAAGTATGAAACCGCAATTTTTGTACAAAAAAAACACGTTTATTGTAATGATATGATACAAATAACTCGAGATGGCTTCTCGGGTCACCTTTAACTGATCCGCCAGTTGTTGTTGTGTTTGAGCGTCGTCTTCGTCCAACAAGGCTTGCAGGTCAGCGTCTTCAAACTTTTTCGGTGGTCTTCCACGTTCTTCGTTCCTCACGTCAAAATCGCCACTTTTGAACCGTTTGAACCACTCGAAACACTGTGTTTTACCGATGCATGCCCACCAAACGCCTCCACAAGCATTCGATGCGATTCGGCTGCGGTTTTCTTAAGAGGAAAACAGAAAAGTAGTGCTGTCGGCAAATCGTAATTTGTTGGCACAAAACTCGACATATTTATCTCTAATAAACTAATGCTACTGAATGAAACTCGTGTTATTGTGAGTTGGAAATCTTTGTCGGATATCAATACAATAACAAGACACCGCTGACGTGATGTGTCGGTAACTGCATCGACATCTAGCGCCACCTATGGGCAAATTCCGGTTTCATACTTACACACCTGGTATGTGTAAAAAGTCAAACTCTTTTCGCCTAGCGAGCCGCCCACGTGGAACTCAAAATTTTCGTTGAAATACTTTTCAACCCCTTAAATAGTGATTTTTTTAAGGCTGAAATACGTCGTTCTGAGTTTGTAGCCAATGGGCTGAGTCACAATTTTTCATGATTTTCACTTTAAAAAGGATGGGAATCCCATACAAAATTACACTCACGATTTTACCCCCTTAAAGATTTATGTTCCGAAAACGCTGAAGTATGGAATGTATATCTATAGGTAAGTAGAAAGCTACATTTTCGCTCGAGCGATTTCGAAGTCTTGGATTTAGAAATTTATGTTGAAATACTTTCCGTTCCCTTAAGGATCGATTTTTTTTTTTTAATTGAAATCAGTCATGTAGAATTGTCTAGCCAATATTCTGAGTCAAAATTCTTTCTAGTTTTCACGTAAAAAAACGACGCGACTTCCATACAAAATAACACGTGAGATTTACCCCTTAAGGGTCTATATTCCGAAAACGCTGAAGTATGAAGTCTATATGAACTTTCAACTTTAAAGTATTTCGACTTTAAAGTATTGAAATACTTTCTATCCCATTGAGGAATTATTTTTTTAAGGACCGGAAAACGTAATTTTGAATTTACTGTCATGAGGTTGATTATCAATTTTGACTGTTTTTCATTTAAAAAACGACGGAACTCACGTACGAAATTGCACTCGTTATTTTAATACCTTAATGTTTCCATTTCCAAAAATGTTTAAATACGTGATTTTTTATTTTGAACCAAAAGGTTATCCGTCGTCTTTGCAGTTACATACATGAAAATTCGTAATACGAATTTTAATGTATTTAACTTGGAAATGAAAAAAAAAACAAGTTTTTATTAAATGTACTAAAAAGTAGAAAATCATTTTTTGTTACCAAGTCACCTGTATGTGATAATAAATAAAAGTTTCGGGGGCCCAACTTTTTAAACGTTCAATAAATTCGATCAACTCAGATTCATTAACCGTATTTAATTTCGCACAATAGTAGTTAGAGAAATTATTATCACACATTTATACTCAGTTTATGGATTTTTTAAAAGAATTCTGAGGTAGTTTTACAGTAAATTAAATACAGTTTATATGTCAACGGATTTATGTAAATTAACGATTATATGTCTAAATGTTCAGCGCCCCAAGCTTCTGTTTATTGTCACATATAGGTGACTTGGTAAAAAAAATATTTTCTACTTTTTAATACAGTAAATAAAAGCTTGATTAAAGAAAAAAAAATGTTTACCTATAACTTATTTTCTTCTTTTCAGTCTTTAATTGATGTTACTAGAGCTCTGAAATGTTTGCCAAGAGGGATTCATTTGAGGTGAATCATGCATTGTCACCTCTTAGATGCATGTTTGCAAAATTTGAGAGCTCTAAGTAGTCGCGAAGTGGGTGAAATGTCCATTTTTCGTTCTGCATCTCACAGGAAAGTCATCTGACAAAAGTGAAGTTAAATAAAAGCTTGTATAAACGACGGATTTTCAAACACACTTACATCATCGACTTCTCCTCCTCAAGGGAAGAATTTTGTAAAGGCCTTTCTTAGGTGTCTACGGCACAAAAGAAACCTACTGTCAAAATTTCACGTAATTCGTTTCAGCTGTTTCCGCTTGGAGTTAAGGCCATGTGCCACACGCCTCCGTCAGCTCCGAAATTTTGAAATGGGAATTCTCCCAAACGGAACAACCAATTAGAATGAAATTTATTGTGTGCATGCAGGACGCTTGCTCCGAGAGCATGATTCGCGCTATTTTCGAAAATTTGGAATTTTTTTACAGTTTGTGGTAACCATGTGAAAAACTGTGAATTATTAACCATTGCATCGCATTTTCGGTAATTTGGCGAGAACCATGCTCTCATCAGTGAAAAAGCACACATTTTAATCTTTGTTTCACCTGTTTTCACGAACAAATGGGGGAGAAAAAGCATTTTGAAATGTTTACATAAATGTAGGAAAAATGTGCCAAACTCAAAATATTCGGTACCGGAGCGGGAGTTCAGTTCATCCGTTTTCTCACTGGTGGCGCGCAGCTCGCTTCGTCCTGTTTTTACCGACCGCGCTCGCCTCCTTCGGGAACAATTTATTTTTTGACAGGTAGGAAGTCGGAGCTATAACCTCGCACATTCGTTCGAAATATATTTCATACGACGTGTATGTGTGATAGAGTAGAGTTTCTGCTCGTCGCGTTTTGGTGTTGTTTTTACTGTGAAGGACGAAATGAGCCCGGTGGTTGAGGGCGACGCCTCAGGACGCCGGCACAGCACCGATGAGAAATCTCGACAACGAAGCCCGACAAAGAAATAATCGACGAGAAAACCGCCGCGGCCGTTTACACGAAGAAGAAGATCGAGGAACATAGTGACAGCGAGAAGCCGAAGGAGAAAATACCGGAAGTCAAGGTACATGCGTACGTACGTGCTATCGTACTCAACGGCTTCGGGGATATCAAGGCTTACACCCGGGTTATATGCACTGAGAAAACCTGAGCCTCAACTCGCTGAGGGTGAAACGCTCATCCAGGTCAACGGATGTCGCCTCAACTTCCAGGATCTTATGACACCGTGTCATCGATTCTCCATCGAAAACTCCATTCATCATGGGCTCCGAGTGCGTTGATGATATCAAGGCCGTTGGCAAGGGAGTCAATTAGTTCTAAATGTTCGGAGCTCATCGCGGTTACAGCTACCTCAGTTTTTCCGGTACCAGTCGGAACGAGCTACTTGGATGTGACAGCTGTCACCATGAACTACACCGTCGTTTACGTACTGCTATTCAAGGTTGCATGTACTAGGTGTGTAAGTATGAAACCGGAATTTTTGTACAGAAAAAACACGTTTATTGTAATGATATGATACAAAGTAACTTATCCAAAGTATTGTCCGTCGCTATCTATACATTTTTCCCATCTTTCTGGCAATTTGTGGATTCCACGCCAAAAGAACTGTTGCTCTTTTGAGGTAAACCAGTCATCGAGCCATTTTCGTATATCTTCGTAAGAAGTAAAGCGCTGCTCAGCAAGTGCGTGTCCCATCGATGCAAACAAGTAGTAATCGGATGGGGCAAGGTCCGGTGAGTAAGGCGCGTGCTGAAGAATCTCCCAACGGAACGACTCTATCGTTTCCTGGACCTGTTTTGCTTTGTGTGCTGGTGCATTGTCATGCAGCAAAATCACCTTGTGTTGTCTTTGTTGGTATTCTGGTCGTTTTTCACGCAAAACTCGATCCATATCGGTCATTTGTTGTCGGTAGCGTTGAGTATTGACAGTTTCCCCAGGTTTCAGCAGCTCGTAGTAGATTACGCCCTTCTGATCCCACCAAACACACAGCATTGTCTTTCGTCCGTAGCGGTTTGGTCTTGCCGTCGATGTTGATGGTTCACCCGGAGTAACCCATGACTTTTTGCGCTTAGGATTCTCGAAATATATCCACTTTTCATCGCCAGTCACAATTCGATGGAGAAATTACTTTCTTTTGAACCTGGCGAGCAGCATTTCGTATGATGTTTTGCGGTTTTCCTGCTGTCTTTCGTTGAGTTCATGTGGAACCCATTTCCCCACCTGTTGTATCTTTCCCATGGCTTTCAACCGAAGGGAGATGGCTTCTCGGGTCACCTTTAACTGATCCGCCAGTTGTTGTTGTGTTTGAGCGTCGTCTTCGTCCAACAAGGCTTGCAGGTCAGCGTCTTCAAACTTTTTCGGTGGTCTTCCACGTTCTTCGTTCCTCACGTCAAAATCGCCACTTTTGAACCGTTTGAACCACTCGAAACACTGTGTTTTTACCGAGAGCATGCTCACCAAACGCCTCCACAAGCATTCGATGCGATTCGGCTGCGGTTTTCTTCAGATGAAAACAGAAAAGTAGTGCTGTCCGCAAATCGTAATTTGTTGGCACAAAACTCGACATGTTTATCTCTAATAAACGAATGCTACTGAATGAAACTCGTGTTATTGTGAGTTGGAAATCTTTGTCGGATATCAATACAATAACAAGACACCGCTGACGTGATGTGTCGGTAACTGCATCGACATCTAGCGCCACCTATGGGCAAATTCCGGTTTCATACTTACACACCTGGTATTTTGCCCGGCAAGACGATTCCGATCCGCAGCGCTAGCGCAGGTGTGCGCCAGGCAGTCGTTCGATTGCCAAAGATGATCGACGACGTCACAATCGCTGGTGTTTGCAGCAAATCAAAATCCGAGGAGCTCAAGTCGCCCAGCACTCCCCGAGGAGATTGATCATCTCCTCGAGAGGGTGCTAACATTGTTCTCGAATATGTCGGCGGCAAGGAGTGCAACAGAGGATGTGCCCTGCTAAGGCCCATGAGAAAATATGTTTTCTATGGCTCGAGCAACGGCGTGCCCGGCGTAGCAAAGAGTTTCTTCTCCGTTGCCCAATACTTATGGTCGATGGACATAATATCGCCGATAAAGCTTTTTGAGGAGAATGAGTTACTCTCCAGGCTGAATTTCTGTCGTCCGATGCACCAGCACGGTATGTATGCCTTCGTGAGGCGAGCGGTGGACACGGTGTTTCAAATGTGGAGCGATGGAAAGATAAAGCCGAGGGTCAATTCTACGTGGGTACTAGAGGATCTCCCTGAGGCCATACAATAGTAAACTTGCTTTGCTTGTATACAAAGTTGTTTCACTTATTTGTACATTTGAATTGAAAAAATATAATAAAACCATCATTTAAATAAAAATTTAAAATATCAGAATTTTTTATTGTATGAATTTAATTTTAATTAATTTTGTTTTATTCTAGTTTATTCATTTAATTTCAATAATTTTATTTAATATCAGAATATTTTTAATTTCAATTTAAACATTGGTTTTATTATCTTTTTCAATTCACGTGTACAAATAAGTGAAGAAACTTCTTATAAAATAGCCAAGCAAGATAACTACTGCATCGCCTCAGGGAGATCCTTGAGCGCCCACGTAGAGTCGACCCTCGGCTTTATCTTTCCGTCGATCCACATTTAAAATACCTTGTCCACCGCTCGCCTAGATATGAGCGCCGATAATGGACCTACCAGCGGCGGCACGCTGACATAAAAGTGTCGGCGGCGGCGGCGTCGTCGGCGGCGTGATCTTGAAAGGCTGCCTTGTATAAGGGAAGAAATAAAATGTCCTAATTTTTTTAGCTATTTCAAATTTTTATTTAAAGAAACACTTGCAAGTCTGAGATATATTAATTATAGTAGGAAATAATCAACAAAATATAGAAATGAAAACTCAAACGTTATTTAAACATCTCAATACTATTGAATCAACTTTAATGACTACACTGGTGCCAGCAGGTACCTGCAGATATTTAAATCTTTCTTAAAGATTAATTCAACAATCAAACCCGAACAGAAAACTGAAATGAGATAAAAATTGGTGAGGTATCTTTATAAGCAAGTAATCAACATAGTATAAAAACTATGCCTATGCATTCAAAGTTAAATAATAAAACAATAATATTTTGACGTACCATACAATCATAACTATCGGGAATAATAAACGCAATGGAAAATATTGTTTTGACAACGTAAAGAGTATTTGAATGTAATATTTTTTTAAACCAAAAGAATAATCAATAATATAAGTGGAAAATGAATCATCCTTTACATCCAAACGAGCAAAAAACTTACAAAGCAGTTTTGCAGTGGCTGTAGTTGTCGTGAATAAATAAAATACGTTTTACCCTTAACGGATTTAAGCGAGATCGTTTAGCTGTTATTGCTTGACCAGCGACAGAAAATACCCTTTCACTTGGGGTACTCGTCGCTGGGACAAATAGTACTGCACGAGCCAAGGTTGAAAGCCACGGAAATGATATCCTTTGATCTTTCCAGAACTTGAGCACATTACCTTCATCAGGCTGAAGATCTTTAGCCATAGCTGTGCTGAAATATCTCCAGCACTCATTTTCGACTACGCTGTCTATGTCTGAGTGTATTGCACTATGCTTTTGTGCCAAATCCATTAAGAAATTTGAAGGCGTTTTCGCGGTACTCGGACCAGGTATTACATCTTGTGTTACATGAATAACATCTTCATCTTTCAAACTTGTTTGCACAATTGCTGCCAAAAAGGTTACCTTGGTGGTATCACGGCTTTCCATACACATATCAATTTCCTTGATAGATTGGAATCTGCAATCGAATAAAGTGGCCGCTATAATCATGTCTGTGGCAGGAAAGCGGCGATCCAATTTTGCGGACATATTATTTTTCAATCTGGAAATTACAACAGGCTCATTTTCGTCACATTCATCCAGTAATCTTCTAATTTCCGATTTAAAAAACAATGCTAAATTAATCGTGGTTCGTGAATCGGAACCCAAAATATCTACTATCGTCTTGAATTTATCAAAAAATGACGTCAAAGTTGCTATCAAATTATACTCGTTTAGATCAAGCAAAAGAGCACTGCGACCTAGATCGATTAACATGTCCCTAATAGGTCGACGATTTGCACTGTAAATAATGCTTGACAGCATCATGAGAATGCTGTGCCGTCTAGTGGGCGTACTCGTCTTCATCGTAGGAGGAG
Organism: Ophion slaviceki; assembly: GCA_944452715.1. NCBI lineage: Eukaryota > Metazoa > Arthropoda > Insecta > Hymenoptera > Ichneumonidae > Ophion > Ophion slaviceki. The sequence goes on along the minus strand of OX101787.1, from coordinate 41,461,820 downwards.
CACCGGTCGCAAAAATAGTTGGAGCTACGCTGTTTTCCCGTTCTTCTGAATTATCGGACGAGACTTCTCCATCCACGTCTTCTAATTGTTCACCAATTGTTTCCAAGGATGATATGAGTTCACGCTGTTCTTTGTTGGCAGCGGCTTCTAGTTGCGGAGCTCTGTACCTCAAATATTTCACTATTTGCTTACACTTGGTAATTAGATGAAGAACCTCATCAGTACTCTGAATGCCATCAACGGTTACCAGGTTATGCAAAGCATGTCCAAGACAAAGATGATTCTGAAAGTTCATTAACTTTACAGCTTTTTTCATGTTACTGCCTGAGTCGGTCACTAAGACAATATCTTTCTGTGGAATCTCAAACGTTCGCAAAATATCTTGAATTTCTTCTTTAATTTTTTCACCGGTACGTTTTTCAGTAACTTGCTTCGTTGCCAGCGTGAATTTCATAAGTTGCATTTCTCGAGATATAAAATGGAATGTCCCAGTTATGTAATTACGGCGTCTGTATTGGTCCGTCCACAAATCTGTAGTCAATGCGCCGAATCTTATATTTTGTTTTTGAATGATGTTTTTAACATAGGCCAACATGCTGTCGTAAACATCTTCGAGGCCTTCTCGAGCAATGTTTTGTCGCGAGGGAAGATCTTCGTCCGCCACGACTATATTGTATTTTCTGAAGAAATCTAGATATGATACGATGAAGCCATGATATTGGCTTCATAGTCGATGCTGTCGAATGGCATCAATGACCTGGCGAACCAAAGTGCTAGATCTCGAGCGAGCAGCCACTTATCTTTTTTTCCGCCGGTTTCGCTGCTTTTTGTTACAGGCCTAGACCTTCTCTAAACGGAAACAAATTCTTTGATAGGTACAACTTTCGATTTGTGTTGAAGGTCCTCCAAGTTGTGTTCATTCTTTAAATGGCGCAGCATATTGCTGGTGGCTATGCTCTTGCGATCGGCTTTCACGTGGGCTCTTGAAGGATAAAAGCCCATAAACATTGTATGTAAGTAGATAAGTTTACTTGGAGGTTTTCTAAATTATTTTTTTCGCAAAGGCGCGCAAAATCGACCTGAACTTCGAATAGATATGGTATAACACAATTGCCAATCCTTTACCGCAATTTAAACACAAAAATATTTTTTTAATTACGAAAAACAGCTTTTATGAAACGTTACTATACCTTAGAGAAAAGTAAAAAAGTAATATACGGCAATATGCACCCTGCCAACAGTTAGCCCGCAATACTTTACAATGTTGTATTGCATTACTGAAACAATTACTCAAATAGCGTCACCCGCCAAGTCGGAAACTTTTGTCTTTGTCGTTGACAAGGTGACTTTTACAAAGCGACACTGAGAATACCGCCACGGGATCAAAAGAAACCGCCGCGGCCTTTGGTGTTTAAGTCGGTGTAGAATTACTATGGTTGTTTGTGTCCTTAGACTCTCTAGATAATATTTGAAGCAAAAGTGAGCGTGCCCACAAAGAAAAAAATGCTATTAATATATTAATATAGGTACTTACTTGGAAAACAACTCATCGCAATCTCTTTCTTTATCGCGTTTCAAACACGCATCACAAAAAACTTGTTCTCCTAAAACAGTTCTTTTTTTTCCATCAATATTGACAACCAACCGTCCAAAATGCGTCCAACAGAAACTGTGTTTGTTTGTAGAGATTTTACTTAAAACATGAATTGTTATATCACGCAGTTTTGTGTTTGAAACGTTTATTTCTGTTGACGCCATATTCACAGCAGGCACAGACGTGCGTATGATCAGAGCGTTAAGCGAAGTGATCGCGGTCGACCTCCGCCGGCGCGCTGGCGGCGCTTGTCGGCGGCGGCGTCGTGGCGGCGAACTACGGCGGCGGCGGCGCGCCGGCGCGGCGCTCATATCTACGCTCGCCTCACGAAGGCGTACACACCGTGCAGGTGCATCGGAAGACGGAAATTCACCCTGGACAGTAACTTATTCACTTCAAAAAGTTTGATCGGCGATATTTTGTCCATCGACCAGATCAGGCTATGGAGAAGAAACTCTTTGCTATGCCGGTCACGCCGTTGCTTGACCCATAGAGAACATATTTTCTCATGGGCCTCAGTAGGGCACATCCTCTGTTGCACTTGTCGCCACCGACACAATCGAGAACAATGTTAGCACCCTCCGAGAATATTTTCCTGACACATTGCTGTAATCGCTATCTCAGAAGATAAAATTTAAAACGTATTCTAAGATAAATAATAATTTAAAAAATGGTACAACAAGCACTAATGATTTAGGGGGAATTTTTTATTACTTGGCGTTCCTTTTTTTACTTTTTATAAGTTTTTAAAAGGAATTTCATATTATTTTGAAAGGCGATATTTCTTTCTTTATTTCCTCCTTTGCCTCGCGTAGACTTTCCATCACACTTTCTTTTATTCTCTCTTCCATTTTCCTCATCTCCGTCAACCACTGGCTCATTGGCGCCATCTCCACCGACTCTCCGTCCTCTTCCCCCTTTTCCATGCTCTTTTCCCATACGCCTTGACTTTCTTGCATATCCGACTCGTTCTCATGTCTTCCATTATATTTACCAATTTCTCCCTCGTATACGCTGCCATTTTCCGCATCTTCTGTCTCCTCTTCCTCAATTTTCTTGCCCTTCACCCCTCCGTATTTCCTCTGCGTTGCCTGCGGCTGCGATGGTGGTGTCGGCGGCGAGTATAAGACCTTCGTCCTCCCTGCCGCCACGCCGACTTCGAAAAATTCTCTCACGTCTCTATTTTCATTGCCCGTTTTGTTCAGCGATGGGCGCCCTCTCTTCCTTTTCTCCGTCTCTGGGCACGGCTCTGCCTTCCCGACCGTGCTCTCCGAGTTCAGCTTCTCACCACGTCGCTGTTGTTCCTCCCCATTTCCGTTCACGTCCTCTCTATCTCCCGTCCCACACATAACCTCCTCGCCATGCGCCTTCCCTTTTTCTACCCTTTTCACCTTTTCCCCTTCAGTACGCATACTTCCTCTTACTTCCAGATGATTCCTGCACTTCACTTTTTCCCCTCGTCGTTTTTTTTTCTTCTCCTCACTTTTCTACACTTTTGATATTTGATAAACTACCGATCGACCCAGAACGCGTGCTGACCCAGTCCTAGCCCAACCGGAAGTCCTTTTTGAAAGGAAAAACCCCTTTTCGTTGAGCTTCAGTTTAAAGAGAAGTGAATTTCAAATGTCTGCGGAAACTATACGTCTATAGTTTCAAATTCGTATTGAGCAGGGAAAAGTATTTCCAAATATTTGAGTCGATTGAAACCTGGGAAACAGCATCTATAGCATTAATTGTAGCATAAATAGTTTTTAAAAACGTATTATTATTATAAACGTAAAAATTCGTTTGCGTACATTATGTTCAAGAAATAAAAAAAAACGTCAACATAATCTAAACTGTCAAAGGAATTTTTATCGAATAGATTAATCATAAAACCATTCACAGTAAACCTTATGGATCCAACGATCATGGGCTCGGAGGTATTCAAGAGGATATCGTACTCAACGCTGAAACCGAGCAGGCTCATCACATCGCCGAGGGTTTCCTGTTTGTTGGATAGTCTCATCGAGCCGAGGCATTGATTCTCGTTGATGAGTCCAACTGCGACTAGACTCACGAGTGGCTCATAGCTCCTTTTCAATATCAGATGATATTTACCGAGAGTCGCATTGGGCTTCATCATCATCAGGGTTCTGTTTATGCTGCTGTAATTCTCCAGACCAGGATTGAGGCTCTATGCCTACTGACCGGCTCGATAGCTTTTGTATGTTCAGATCCAGCATGTTGAGCTTTACCATGTGCTCGGTGACTTCGATCGCAGCTTGCCGGTCATCGTTAGTCATCAGGTTGTGTGCCTTTTTGAAATTTGTATGTCTCACGAGTTGTCAAGCATCGCTTGGGGCATATGGTCTTTGCCTTTTTCGTTAAATTCACAAATGCCTCTACCTTGAGCTTGCCAATGCTGTGTGAACTGAGGCACGTGGGGTGGCCCCATCCTTAGCCAATCTTGGTGCTTCGGACTTTTAAACTTTTCCGTAACGCAGTACTCCTGCAATGGTCGCGAATTATTCTTCAATTAATGAGACTACGAGGATCCTTTGAACTGACAATGTTGAAGGGCACTGATCTTTTTTCTTCATCTTCACTTTCCAGTACCCGATTTTTTCTTCCCAGTATACGATCCTAGAAGATTTTATATTTTTGGCCTTTATTTTCTCCGTTATTACGTAAATCGATTATTGCCGGCTGATCCATAATTTCAGAGAAGTTTCTGAGGTCTTAATACGCGATGCCAGGGACCTTCGGCAAATGTATTTTTTGCTCTGAAAAGAGCCGTTTTTTAGGTTATAACCTTGGTCAAATTAATATGATTCTAAAAATGTCATAAGCGCGTCTACTGCGGATGTTGACAGGAAAATGTGAATCAACCCTAATTAGGGCGTATGTTTCATGTTTATAACATGGCTGAAATACTTTATTCGATTTAGCAAACCCACCGAGGGTGGAACAATTTCTAGCCATGAGATCGCTCTGAATTTCGATAAATATGACGAGATCAGGGGGATTAAGTAGACAGATAGAAAAAAGACCCATACAAAATCGAAAGGGAAAAATCGCATTACATTGGTAAAATATCATTAGATTTTCGATTTGTCGCCGCGTTTTCGGGCAACGTCGATTCAAACTTAAAAGTCGTCCGCTAAAAGCCCATCTTACTGTATAAAGAGTCGCGGCGTGTTCGTCCGTCCGTCAGTGGCGTTAATTTTTTTTTATTACTTGGGGTCAAGACGCTGCCGCGTCTCTTGATACATATTTTTGGCTTCCCAGTACCTAATTATATGAGCATTTTATTGTTTCTCATACATTAACTAAGAACAATGAACATTGTTCATTGTTCTGCAAGACAAAGAACATCGATTTTTTGCAGCGATTGGAGACATTGAAATATTTATATTTCTCGGTATAGTGGAGGCAATTCATAAACTTTTCCCATATCAACTGAAGGCAATGAAAAATGTATATCCGCACAGATATACATTTTAATTGCCTTTGGTTCATGTGAGAAAGAATCATAAACTGGCTCCTCGATTGGTAGAAATTTGAGGTTTTCAGTGCCTCCGATCGCAGCGAAGAAATCCACAATTTTGGTGTCACAGTCTCTAATGATATAAAAGGTTGATTGTTTTTATTTACTGTAAGACCAACAATGAAATGCTCATATAATTAAGAAATCAAAATCATGGATTTTTATTTTAGCGCCTCAATATCAATGGGTATGCGTTTTTCGTTTTGTTTAAAGAAAGTCCATTTTTATTACTCATACTTCGTATTACTCGAAAATAAGTCCCTTTCTGAAAGAGTAAAGTATAAGCACAATGTACTGCTTGCCGTCCTATTCCCAATTGCGAAGAATTTTTTAAGGTTTGAATATGAGACACAAAGAACCTTTGTCAAATTCATTTTAGGCCGTCAACGGGCTTGTTTGTTCTTCATATTCGATTAATTCTTTATATAAAAAAAATTCGACACGGGGGACCTCCGTTTAGTTATTCTTTCGCCCTAAAAAACTAATGCCCTAAAAGGATAATGATTAGAACTATCAAAACGCCTCACTCAGTAACATATGATTTGCAACGAGTATCAACGCCGAATTAATTTTGTAGCCGTAAATAGGGCCGTTTAATTTTTGTATGCTCTTATATGACACAATCACGGCTTTTCCCTCTACTATTCCACTGTCACGCTCTAACCCTGCGTTGAAGTTAGAGACGGCAGAAGGTACATTTGAAGAACCCGACTGTTTTGACATTATTGCTTGTTTCCGGTAGCGAGTTGGGAAACGTTGCACTCTATAGCGTACGCTGAGCGTGGCGTTCTCGCAAAGGACGTATGTAGCAATGCCGGGGATGCGACCGAATAACATTATTCGATTCAGTCTTGAACCGCAAGTGTGGAAGAAGAATAGTTTCTGTGGGAAAATATGGCTCGAGAATTCGGCCGAATATTACGAGATCGCAAGATCGGGTATCTTTCTTATTTTATGAGTGTTTCTTGCTTAGGTTATGAATACATATCAAATTATACTATATAGCAGGAAAAACGTATTCCACGATTCGTCGGCTGTTTGCGAAACTAGTTCTTTTCGCCACCTACGAAAACAATCACGTACAGTAGATAGGGTCTCGTATCTTCGGAATATATGGGCCAGCGTCTTTTGTTACACGCTTGACGAATAACTTCCGTAGCTACCATAACTATTGGAAAGTGCACGGACATCTTTGTACAGTGCACTTTTTGAAAAAGTTTATTAAGTTTTTTATTGTTGCGTGTGGTGAACTGAGTGACATTGACGAAAAAGTGAAGAAAAAGAAGACGCGGAGGAGAGAGAGTATATTTGTGTATGTGTGCGAGTGTGAAAGAGACAGAGACACAACAAGAGAAATAGAGAGCGGAGAAATGAAACAATGGCGTCATGGGCTCAACCGCAACAAATCGACTAGAACGTCGCGGAAGTATGCCAGCAGGATTCGGTTTGTATGTGTTGCATTACATTATTCACACTATAGGGGCGTACACAAATAACGTAACGCCAAATTTCCCAATCTCGGCACGTAACGGGACCGTGACGCCTGGCCTGACCCCCCCCCCCCTCTATTTCGTTATGCAACGGGTGCTTTGTCGTCAATATTTGCGTTGTTTTTTTCTCACAAGAATACCTAATTATGACAGAATAGGGTTTATATTCATTATATGAAGTACATATTCATCTGGCTTTATAACAATTTTTATGATTTTTAAAAGAATTAAACGATATATATGCCTTGATTTGTGGATGAAACAAAAAATCTCTTCACTGTCCCATTGATATCTTTATGAACGGTTAGCTGTAAAGAAAAAGTCAACAATTTATCGATATCTATATAAATGTAGCTATCGTTGTGCGTAGCCGTTTTTTTATTTTGGTTTCTTTTACAAAATGCCGACAGTTTGCACATTTTTTTTCTATTTTGAAGGCCCTTTTTGTATTCAAGCAGTCATTCAAAATAGTAATTATGGAAATTTAAAAAATCGGCTACGTAGGTACAACCTTAGTCACTGCGATAACAAAAATGTAAACTAAATATTAAAAATTGGTTGATAAGTTTTTGAGTATTCGCTGGGACAAGGTCGAAAAAAGTAGTTTTGTGAAAAATGCGTTCAAAGTTGTCGTTTCGTTTTTCTTGATATAAAGTTATGTTTTTTCTAGAATATTGATACTTTCATGGAAGTATCTAGTCGTGGGCGATATAACGGTTCTTTATCTTTAATATATTTCACAAAATAATGAGAGCCTGCACTTCAACCATTGTGAACCATGCCACACCTGTAGGGACTGAGGACACTAACCGGTCGCGCTACCTGTTCTTACTACAGTGACTGTACTCCGTCAATTTTTGGACTTGTGAAAGACTTGTGTCACAGGAAAGAGCTCAAAATGATCTTACATTACAAATATGAGCGTACATTACCTCAACTTTATTTAGTTTACAATATTATTTATTATAATAAATACATCATAGGAATACGTCATATGATGCTGCGCAAAAATGACATTTTTTTTGCGCGTACATAATTATGCGACGACGAAGATGATTTTGGACCCGCAGAAAAAATCCTTCTAATGTAAGATAATTTTGTCATATGGTTACCAGCAATGACTGGTTAACTATATGACATGGTTCAATAAAATTTGAAGATATATTTTGGGTATAGATTCTACTAGATACTGTATGACAGTAGTAGGGCTGTAGCGGTTCTGGCTCAAAGGGAGGTCACCGGGTCGAGGGGAGGTCGCCGGGCGCGTGTGACGTCACAGGGGGGGCCTCGGTGGAGGGGTAGCCATGTGGTCCGAAGACTACTGGGAGAGGGAGGCCGCCGTTGACGAGTGTTGGGGGGTGGGCAATAATGATTTTAATCAAAGTACAATGAAACAATAGTGTGTGTGTGTGTGTGTGTGTGTGTGTGTGTGTGTGTGTGTGTGTGTGTGTGTGTGTGCGTGTGCGTGTGCTTGTGCGTGTGCGCGTGCGCGTGCGCGTGTGCGTGGGCGTGCGTGTGCGTGTGTGTGTGTGTGTGTGTGTGTGTGTGTTTTTAAGAGGTTTAGCGGGAAAATGCCTCCGCACGGTAGCAAATAATTGCCGTGTGTCGGGCTTGCACCGACTAAAAACCCCCATTCCTCTGTGGCCTTACAAATTCTCCCGCGGGACGACCGCTAGGTATTACATCGCGGGAGAGGCCTTAGCCGTAGCTCTTCCTGCAGTGTTGTCAGACGACCTTACATCCCCCGTTCCACTCTAGATGTTATGAGTGGTTTAGGGGTTCGTGTCGCTGATTTAATCTATGACTGCCTGGTCTTCCGGCGTCGTCTTCTTCCTCGCACGTTCTGCACGTCGCAACTCCTTCATCACTGCGGCAGCATAAGCCGATACCGCTGTCCATGCGTCTGCTGACTTCAGCATCAACTCAACCAGGTTGTCCGGAGTGATGCGTGTCTCCAGCTGATCCTCGACTATCGCGCGGGAGGCACTAGAACGTGGAACAATGCATATTCAGCGTTCTCCTCGACTGCTACACATGCTGGGCAGTCCGGGGAATCTTCATAATTAAACTTATAGAGATAAGCCCGAAAACAGCCGTGTACTGAGATCACTTGAGTGAGATAATAGTTGAGCTCCCCGTGTAGACGGTTCACCCATATATCTACCTTCGGGATTAGTCGATGTGTCCATCTTCCCTTGGGAGAAGTATTCCACATCGTCTGCCACTGGTTGAGACTGGTTGCTCTCGCTTCTGTCCTTGCATAACTGGGGTTTCTAGCTCCCTTCTGCTGGTACATCGATCTACGCTCCTCGGCAAGCACCTCAATGGGCAGCATTCCCGCGATAACGTTGATAGCGTCCTCGGAGACAGTGCGAAACGCACAGGCTACCCTCAAGGCGCTGACGCGATACGTTGCTGCAGCCTTTCTGCGGTACTCCTGGATTTTCAGTGCATCAGCCCATATGGGTATGCCATAGGTGAGCACTGAGGTCGTCACTGATGACAGCAGTTTCCTCCTCTTCTGTCTGGGGCCACCAACATTAGGCATGAGTCGCGCCAGTGTGGTAGCCACCCCAGCGGCCTTTCTGCTGATCTGCTCGGTTTGCTATTTGAAGTTCAGACTCGCATCGAGAATCACACCCAGGTACCGAATGAACGGTTGGGATGTGATTTCGGAGTTTCCAACCCTGAGCGTCACCGTTTCCATCACCTTCCTGCTGGATACGAGGAGTACTTCTGTTTTGTGGGCTGCAAGATGCAGTCCAACAGAAGACATCCATTCCTTTATCTTGGCGAAAGCTTCGCCGAAGAGTGCGGTGATTTGCTCCAGGAATTTGGCGATGACAATCAGCGCCGCGTCATCTGCGAACGCTACGATGGACACTCCTTTCGGCAATTTTAATAGCAGCAGATCATTGTACATGATGATCCACAGAAGCGGTCCAAGTACAGAGCCCTGAGGAACTCCTCCAGTCACCCTATACGTCTTTGG
>OX101787.1:41277215-41447215 GCA_944452715.1 Ophion slaviceki | reverse complement strand
TCCAGCATACAGAGCGGACGATAGGATGAAGGTTCGTCCGGTGGCTTCTTCCCTTTCGGGAGGAGCACTAGCTTCTGCCACTTCCACTTGTCCGGGAAGATTCCTTCCTTGAGACACGCATTGTACATGCCCAGGAATATTGCCGGTGCCAACTTGATCGCTGCCTTGAGTGCGATGTTGGGTATCCCATCCATGCCGGGGGCTTTATTGTTGCCCACCCTGGCAGTCGCCGTAAGAAGCTCTTCTTCAGTAATGGCTGGGATGACCTCATCGACGTCCTCCTCGAGTTGGTAGTCCTCCTCGGGTTGCTCAGGGAACAGATGTGAAACAATCTTTTCCAGCAGGGCTGCGTCCACAGGCGATGGCATTGGCTGGCTTTTCAGCCGAGTCATTACGACTTTGTACGGCCTGCCCCAGGGAGCATCTTCCACCTCGCTGAGCAGTTCGCCCCAGCTTTCAGCTTTACTCTGCTTGATAGCCTTTTTAAGGTTCAAGCGCGCCTTCCTGTGCTGTTCTTCCAAATCGGGAAACGAGCGTTTGCCTCGAGCTCGTTGCGCTAGGCGGCGAGTTCGATGACACTCCCTTCGGAGGCCGGCAATTTGTTCGCTACACCAGTGTACCGCCGGTCGGAAGTCGACATTACGTTTCCGTGGCATTGTGGCATCGCATGCTTCGGTGACCCTCTGCATGACCACCTCGACCTTCTCGGTTGCACTTTCCGCTGCGAGGGGGCTGGTGTCAAAAGTTTCACGAAACAAGTCCGCGTCAAACATTTTCGCTTTCCAGCCCTTCCCGTTTGTCTTCGGTGCCTTCGCTGTTCCGCTGAAGTCACCGCGAATCTCCCAGAGAATCGCTTGATGATCACTGTGAGTGTAGATATCACTGACTACCCAGTGGCACTGGTTTCCTCTTGCCAGGCTACTACTCACAAAAGTGAGGTCCACTATAGAGAAGGCTTCACCTTTAACAAAAGTGGGCTTTGTACCTGCATTAAGTAGTACTACATCCAATAAGGACATAGCCTCAAGCAGAGCTTGGCCCTTCCTGTTCGTCACTTTACTACCTCATTCCACAGCCCACGCGTTGTAATCTCCGGCTATGGCTACCGGGAAGCGTTGTTTAGCGTCTGCGACTAAGTTGTCGAGAAAATTCTCAAACTCATAAGTCGTCAGACTAGGCGGTGCGTAACAACTGTAGAAATGAACTCCTTTGGCTTTTATTCTCACAAAACCAGTTTCCATCCGACTCGCAACATCCTGAAATGGAAGTTTTCCGCAGGACCAAATTGCGGCCTTCCCACTTGCGTCAGATTCCCAAGGTTGCGTGTCTAGATGTCTATATGGTTCCGAGAGTATCGCCAAGTCAGGCTTCAGCTCGCGCACAGTCTGCATGAGAAGGTCCTGTGCTGCTTCACAATGGTTGAGGTTCAGCTGGAGTACTCTCATTTGCATCGTTTTTGGAGTGCCTGAAGAGCCTGGAGAGCCCGCGTATACGCTGGACACCGGCTGCTACCTGCGATGTGGGCTGTGGGTGCCCCATCTCCCGCTTCTGCACATATGACACACTTTGCGCTTGCTGTGCATTCGGCAACTTTGTGGCCAGTGTTACCGCACTTGATGCAGTATTTAGCCCTGTGTGTGTGTGTGTGTGTGTGTGTGTGTGCGTGTGTGTGTGTGTGTGTGTGTGTGTGTGTGTGTGTGTGTGTGTGTGTGTGTGTGTGTGTGTGTGTGTGGGTAATCATATATGCTAGATGAATTGAACAAAACAATATTTTTATCTTTGCAGATGTTTGCACTACTTCGGATCAGAGGAAAAATTGCAATCACACGAGGTCGATTGTGAAGTGATAAACGGCTGTGCGATCCGACTACCTAAGGACACCAATAAGTGGCTCCAGTTCAGCAACTTTAGCCGGAAAGAGCGACATCCTTTCATTGTGTATGCTGATTTGGAGTATGTGCTGGCAAAGGCTGATGGGGAGAACCTAGCGAAAGATATGTATCAGCATCATGAAGTATTTAGTATCGGATACTATGTGTGTTGTTCGTATGACGATTCGTTATCTTCGTATCATTCACGCCGCAGTGCCGAGTGTGTATCGTAGTTTGTTGAAGAACTAAAAAATCTGGCACTGCGCATAAAAGAAACTTTCTGTCATAATGTACCAATGGTGCATTTAACACCGAGTAAGTGGGCTACTTTTCGCGCAGCGACTCAATGTCACACATGTGAGAAATCATTTGCGCAAGAAGATGTACGCGTTCGAGATCATTGCCATCTGACTGGGCGCTATAGAGGCCCCGCCCATTCCAACTGCAACCTAAATTACAAGCAGTCATTTTTCATTCGTGTATTTTCCACAATTTATCCGGTTATGATGCACATTGTATAATAAAGGAAGTAGCCACAGCGTTCGAAGGAAGAACCGATGTGCTTCCAATCACAAAGGAGAAATATATCTCATTCACGAAGCATGTTGAAATTGAAGACGATTCAAAACACAGGATCCAATTGCGCTTTATCGACTCATACAAATTCCTCAACACTAGTCTCGACAAATTAGCCTCATTCTTGACCGAGGACAAACTCAACATTTTACGCATGCAATTCCCAACTCTCTCGACAGACGATTTCAATTTGCTGACGCGAAAAGGGGTCTTCCCTTATGAATATATTGATGACGAAACGAAGCTAGATGACACTTGCCTACCACCACGTGACGCATTTTACAGTTCCCTGACAGATGCTACAGTATGTGAGAGCGAGTACGCACATGCTGAGAAAGTTTGGGAGCGGTTCTCCATTCGAACACTGGGTGACTATAGCGATTTGTATCCGAAGACAGATGTCTTGTTATTAGCCGATATTTTCGAAAACTTTCGAAATACATGCGTTGAGAGCTATGGCCTAGATCCCGCGTATTACTACACATTGTCCGGATATACCTGGGATGCAATGTTAAAACACTCGAATGTCAAGTTTGAATTACTAACTGACATCGACATGGTTTTATTCGTTGAGCGGGGTATACGCGGTGGTCTGAGTCAATGCTCGAACCGATATGCACACGCTAATAACAAGTACATGGAGTCGTTTGATCCATCGAAAGCATCATCATACTTGATGTATTTTGATGTCAACAATTTGTATGGATGGGCAATGTGCCAACCCTTGCCATATGCAGCTTTTCGATGGGTCAACAACATGTCCAATTTTGATCCATCATGCATCGCGCTAGACTCACCTATAGGCTACATCCTTGAAGTCGACTTGGAATATCCCCAATCTCTACATAATGCGCACAAAGACTTGCCGTTTTGTCCAATACATGAAAAACCGCCGGGTAAGCAGAGGGAAAAGCTGTTAGCAACCGTCTGCGATAAAAAGCGCTACATCATACACTACCGGAATTTGCAACAGTGCTTACGCCATGGACTTTGCCTCACGAAAATCCATAGAGTCCTACAGTTTACACAATCCCCATGGCTGCGTTCGTATATCGAGTTAAATACCCAGTTTCGAACGCTTGCCGAAAACGATTTCGAAAAGAATTTATTCAAATTAATGAAAAATGCGGTCTTTGGCAAAACGATGGAGAATGTGCGCAATCATGTAGATGTAAAGCTTTTAACAAAATGGGAGGGCCGAAATGGCGCAGAGGCAATGATTGCGAAGCCAAACTTCCACAGCCGAAGTGTTTTTTCGGAAAACCTCGTTGCCGTGGAATTGCGCAATCTCGAGGTGAAATTCAACAAGCCGATATATGTGGGTATGTGCATACTCGACATATCCAAAACGTGCTTGTATGGATTTCACCACGAGTATGTGGTGCCTCTGTATCGAGATAGATGTAAAGTCATGTATACCGATACGGATAGTCCCATATATGACATTGAGAGCGATGATATATATGCCGACATGAAGCGCGACATGACAAAATTCGATACAAGCGATTATTCGGCGGACAATCGGTATGGTATACCGCTCATCAACAAGAAGGTGCCCGGTCTCATGAAGGACGAATGTAATGGAGCAATTATGACGGAATTTATTGGATTTCGATCGAAAATGTACGCAACCCGTGTCGAGGGTAAGAAGGACACGAAAAAAGTTAAAGGTGTCAAGAGTAGCGTTGTGGCGAGGACAATCATGTTTGATGATTATGCTCAATGCTTGAAGGAAAATATTGAAATGGAGCGTAGTCAAACGTGCATTCGATCAAAGTTGCATAAGGTCTACACCATTCGCGAGACGAAAATTGCCCTGAGTCCTCATGACGATAAGCGGTATATCATACCTGGGATCACTAATACCCTACCATGGGGGCATTACAGAATACAGTCGTAAAAAGTTTTGTATTTTGTTTTTTTTTCTACAACCATGATGTAAAATTGTGTACATTTTTGTGAATATCGATGTATAAAACTCGTGAAAATTATGTATATATTTTGTTCACTCGATGTTAAAATTATGTTTGTTGTTGTAAATATTTAATCGTGTTAGAATGGATTTATTATTTTCTGTAAATAAAGAAACGGACATTTTATAATCCCATGTGTCTATTCACTCTATCCATCTCCTCGTACCCACGTTCCACGAAAAAACATGCATAAGGGGTTCAAAGAGTTTCAAGAGACTTTCTACGACGTTCATGAGACGTTTGAAGATGTTCGTGAGACGTTCAAGAGACTTTCGAAAACATTCATAAGACGTTTGAAGACATTCATGAGAGGTTCGAAGACGTTCAGAGACTTTCGAAGACATTCAAGAGATCTTTGACGATATTCATAATACGTTTGAAGACCCCGATGAGGGGTTCGACGGCGTTTTAGAGACTTTCACAGACATTCACGAAGGGTTTGAAGACGTTCAAAATACTTTCGAATACGTTCAAGAGACCTTCGACGACATTCATAATACGTTTGAAGACGCTTAAGAGACTTTCAAAGACATTCACGAGAGGTGCGAAGACATTCAGAGAGACTTTCGAAGACATTCAAGAGATCTTTGACGATATTCATAATACGTTTGAAGACATCGATGAGGGGTTCAACGACGTTTTAGAGACTTTCACAGACATTCACGAAGGATTTGAAGACGTTCAAAATACTTTCGAATACGTTCTAAAGACTTTCGACGACATTCATAATACGTTTGAAGACATTCATGAGGGGTTCGGAGACGCTTAAGAGACTTTCAAAGACATTCACGAGGGGTTTGAAGACGTTCAAGAAACTTTCGAATACGTTCAAGAGACCTTCGACGACATTCATAATACGTTTGAAGACATTCATGAGGGGTTCGAAGACGCTTGAGAGACTTTCAAAGACATTCATATGGGTTTCGAAGACGTTCAAGAGACTTTTGACTACATTTATAATACGTTTGAAGACGCTTAAGAGACTTTCAAAGACATTCACGAGAGGTGCGAAGACATTCAGAGAGACTTTCGAAGACATTCAAGAGATCTTTGACGATATTCATAATACGTTTGAAGACATCGACGAGTGGTTCAACGACGTTTTAGAGACTTTCACAGACATTCACGAAGGGTTTGAAGACGTTCAAGATACTTTTGAATACGTTCTACAGACTTTCGACGACATTCATAATACGTTTGAAAACATTCATGAGGGGTTCGAAGACGCTTAAGAGACTTTCAAAGACATTCGCGACAGGGCGAATCCCTTTATGGGATGAATGTTTAGGCAAATCTCAAACAAACCCAAACAATGCCAGCAAAACTCAAACGTCATGAAAGTCTTTGGTTTTTGGATCATGTCGAAGATCTTATTATCTCAAACATCACCGAAGACTTTGAATGTCTTCGAAAGTCGCTCTGAATGCCTTCGCACCTCTTGTGATTGTCTTTGAAAGTCTCTTAAGCGTCTTCAAACGTATTATGAATGTCGTCAAAAGTCTCTTGAACGTCTTCGAAACCCTCGTGAATGTCTTTGAAAGTCTCTCAAGCGTCTTCGAACCCCTCATGAATGTCTTCGAATGTATTATGAATGTCGTCGAAGGTCTCTTAAACGTATTCGAAAGTTTCTTGAACATCTTCAAACCCCTCGTCAATGTCTGTGAAAGTCTCTTAAACGTCTCCGAACCCCTCATGAATGTCTTCAAACGTATTATCAATGTCGTCGAAAGTCTGTAGAACGTATTCGAAAGTATTTTGAACGTCTTCAAACTCCTCGTGAATGTCTATGAAAGTCTCTAAAACGTCGTTGAACCACTCATCGATGTCTTCAAACGTATTATGAATATCGTCAAAGATCTCTTGAATGTCTTCGAAAGTCTCTTAAGCGTCTTCAAACGTATTATGAATGTAGTCAAAAGTCTCTTGAACGTCTTCGAAACCCATGTGAATGTCTTTGAAAGTCTCTCAAGCGTCGTCGAACCCCTCATGAATGTCTTCAAACGTATTATGAATGTCGTCGGAGGTCTCTTAAACGTATTCGAAAGTTTCTTGAACGTCTTCAAACCCCTCGTGAATGTCTTTGAAAGTCTCTTAAGCGTCTCCGAACCCCTCATGATAGTCTTCAAACGTATTATGAATGTCGTCGAAAGTCTTTAGAACGCATTCGAAAGTATTTTGAACGTCTTCAAACCCTTCGTGAATGTCTTTGAAAGTCTCTTAAGCGTCTCCGAACCCCTCATGAATGTCTTCAAACGTATTATGAATGTCGTCGAAAGTCTTTAGAACGTATTCGAAAGTATTTTGAACGTCTTCAAATCCTTCGTGAATGTCTGTGAAAGTCTCTAAAACGTCGTTGAACCCCTCATCGATGTCTTCAAACGTATTATGAATATCGTCAAAGATCTCTCGAATGTCTTCGAAAGTCTCTCTGAATGTCTTCGCACCTCTCATGAATGTCTTCAAACGTCTTATGAATGTTTTCGAAAGTCTCTTGAACGTCTCACGAACATCTTCAAACGTCTCATGAACGTCGTAGAAAGTCTCTTGAAACTCTTTGAACCCCTTATGCATGTTTTTTCGTGGAACGTGGGTACGAGGAGATGGATAGAGTGAATAGACACATGGGATTATAAAATGTCCGTTTCTTTATTTACAGAAAATAATAAATCCATTCTTACACGATTAAATATTTATAACAACAAACATAATTTTAACATCGAGCGAACAAAATATATACATAATTTTCACGAGTTTTATACATCGATATTCACAAAAATGTATACAATTTTACATCATGGTTGTAGAAAAAAAAATACAAAACTTTTTACTACTGTATTCTGTAATGCCCCCATGGTAAGGTATTAGTGGTCCCAGGTATGATATACCGCTTATCGTCATGAGGACTCACAGCAATTTTCGTCTCGCGAATGGTGTAGACCTTATGCAACTTTGATCGAATGCACGTTTGACTACGCTCCATTTCAATATTTTCCTTCAAGCATTGAGCATAATCATCAAACATGATTGTCCTCGCCACAACGCTACTCTTGACACCTTTAACTTTTTTCGTGTCGGTATACATGACTTTATATCTATCTCGATATAGAGGTACCATATACTCGTGGTGAAATCTATACAAGCACGTTTTGGATATGTCGAGTATGCACATACTCACATATATCGGCTTGTTGAATTTCACCTCGAGATTGCGCAATTCCACGGCAACGAGGTTTTCCGAAAAAACACTTCGGCTGTGGAAGTTTGGCTTCGCAATCATTGCCTCTGCGCCATTTCTGCTCTCCCATTTTGTTAAAAGCTTTACATCTACATGATTGCGCACATTCTCCATCGTTTTACCAAAGACCGCATTTTTCATTAATTTGAATAAATTCTTTTCGAAATCGTTTTTGGCAAGCGTTCGAAACTGGGTATTTAACTCGGTATACGAACGCAGCCATGGGGATTGTGTAAACTGTAGGACTCTATGGATTTTCGTGAGGCAAAGTCCATGGCGTAAGCACTGTTGCAAATTCCGGTAGTGTATGATGTAGCGCTTTTTATCGCAGACGGTTGCCAACAGCTTTTCCCCCTGCTTACCCGGCGGTTTTTCATGTATTGGACAAAACGGCAGGTCTTTGTGCGCATCATATAGAGATTGGGGATATTCCAAGTCGACTTCAAGGATGTAGCCTATAGGTGAGTCTAGCGCGATACATGATGGATCAAAATTGGACACGTTGTTGACCCATCGAAAAGCTGCATATGGCAAGGGTTGACACATTGCCCATCCATACAAATTGTTGACATCAAAATACATCAAGTATGATGATGCTTTCGATGGATCAAACGACTCCATGTACTTGTTATTAGCGTGTGCATATCGGTTCGAGCATTGACTCAGACCACCGCGTATACCCCGCTCAACGAATAAAACCATGTCGATGTCAGTTAGTAATTCAAACTTGACATTCGAGTGTTTTAACATTGCATCCCAGGTATATCCGGGCAATGTGTAGTAATACGCGGGATCTAGGCCATAGCTCTCCACGCATGTATTTCGAAAGTTTTCGAAAATATCGGCTAATAACAAGACATCTGTCTTCAGATACAAATCGCTATAGTCACCCAGTGTTCGAATGGAGAACCGCTCCCAAACTTTCTCAGCATGTGCGTACTCGCTCTCACATACTGTAGCATCTGTCAGGGAACTGTAAAATGCGTCACGAGGTGGTAGGCAAGTATCGTCTAGCTTCGTCACGTCATCAATATATTCATAAGGGAAGAACCCTTTTCGCGTCAGCAAATTGAAATCGTCTGTCGAGAGAGTTGGGAATTGCATGCGTAAAATGTTGAGTTTGTCCTCGGTCAAGAATGAGGCTAATTTGTCGAGACTGGTGTTGAGGAATTTGTATGAGTCGATAAAGCGCAATTGGATCCTGTGTTTTGAATTGTCTTCAATTTCAACATGCTTCGTGAATGAGATATATTTCTCCTTTGTGATTGGAAGCACATCGGTTCTTCCTTCGAACGCTGTGGCTACTTCCTTTATTATAAAATGTGCATCATAACCGGATAAATTGTGGAAAATACAGGAATGAAAAATGACTGCTTGTAATTTAGGTTGCAGTTGGAATGGGCGGGGCCTCTATAGCGCCCAGTCAGATGGCAATGATCTCGAACGCGTACATCTTCTTGCGCAAATGGTTTCTCACATGTGTGACATTGAGTCGCTGCGTGAAAACTAGCCCACTCACTCGGTGTTAAATGCACCATTGGTACATTATCACAGAAAGTTTCTTTTATCCGCAGTGCCAGATTTTTTAGTTCTTCAACAAACCACGATACACAATCGGCACTGCGGCGTGAATGATACGAAGATAACGAATCGTTATACGAACAACACACATAGTATCCGATACTAAATACTTCATGATGCTGATACATATCTTTCGCTAGGTTCTCCCCATCGGCCTTTGCCAGCACACACTCCAAATCAGCATACACAATGAAAGGATGTCGCTCTTTCCGGCTAAAGTTGCTGAACTGGAGCCACTTATTGGTGTCGTTTGGTAGTCGGATCGCACAGTCGTTTATCACTCCACAATCGACCTCGTGTGATTGCAATTTTTCCTCTGATCCGAAGTAGTGCAAACATCTGCAAAGATAAAAATATTGATTTGTTCAATTCATCTAGCATATATGATTACATATATATATATATATATATATATATATATATATATATATATATATATATATTATGTTAACTACATACCGATCACAAATATATGTTTTATGTTCCATTTTGGTCAGTTGTGCCCTCACGAGTCTCGACAAGTTCTTGATCCTTACGAAGTGTCCCAACATTGCTGTCTTCGGTATCTTGCATGTACAGCAAATTGATGTGCTTTTCCTTCTTGTCTTGAGTTACGCGTATCGGAACAATGTCCTTTTTGATGGTGGTGGTATACACGTTGATCGATACATTGTTATGAGCTTCAAATTTCTTTATTTGATGTATCGTCACCGGGATTTCGATATCCTGGAGATTCAGTACTGTCGAATAATGAGGGTAAGAAGATGGACGGTCACTGTTTCGGTCAGCCGGATATAGAGCAGCGACAATTGCCCATGCGAAACATGCGTTATCCTTGGATTTGACGTTAACGACAGCCTTCTTCAACACTATTTCCCGCGGCAATGATATGGAGCACCCGGCACGCATCGGATTATACTTATTCACATTTATCGTGAGATTAAGTATTTTCTGCAGCGCCCAGCCACTATCACGTTCTTGAAATTCATCGAGTAAGGTTAAAGTGGGCTCCATAACACGCTGTTCATACCACTCACTTAAATCGCTTGTGCTAAACAGTTCACAGTTTCGCGTGTTGACACTTTTATTCGCATGTTTGTCACCGCTCGCGAATTCACCATTGAACACTGTATTGATTTTGATGCTGTTGTGCTTGCCGATAATATTTTGCACATCATGAAGCACTAGGACGCGAGCATCATTTAGAAAGTTTCTCGGCTCGATATGGCTGCGATTGATGATGGACCCGGTCAATATCCGACTCTCGAAGGATGTTTCAATCTCTCGCCAGATTAACTCATGACCACCATGTCCTGCGCCCGTGTGTACGAAACGACTCCGTACACAATTCCTCAATCCTTCCAGACGCGCTATTTGGGCTATTAGTGACTGTTGATGTCCGATTAATAACCGCGGGCGCTTAATCTGGCTTTCCGTTTCCAGCTCTTCGATGAACTCGACGCATCGTTGCTCCCACGCGGCAAAATCTTCAACCGAACTTAAAAGCACTGCTTGTTCGTGCAAGATTTGCTCCATGTTGACGAGTACGAAAAAAGTTCCACGATGTTAACAGACTGACTGCTTCATGCAAAGTGCGGCCACATTTGAGCGGACCGGCTCATTAAAAAGGCTCTTCAGGAAAAAAAGTTCGGCCCTCTCTCTCTCGAGAAAACAGAGTTTTCCGATAATGCGTAGATTGCTCGAGGATCATGAGACAAAAAACAGGAAGTCGGGAGGCCTCGGGTCAAAAGATTTTATGGGTCCTGCAGCTCAAGTGGTCCATTGGCGCAAACGGCCCTCCCCGATAGATCCCTAACGTTTATAGTTCCCCCAAGAAATCCTGACTTGTCGAGACCTGTCTCAAGTGTTGGCAAGACTTGTAACAGGAGTGGACACGCATGCAAACATCTTGACGATATATTTCGGAATGGTGACCTCGATGAGACTTTTCAAGAGTGCAGCTCAAGTGGTCCATCCGCGGTCACCGCCTTTGATCCCCCAAGTTTATAGTTTTTCCTAGAAATCCTGACTTGTCGAGACCTGTCTAAAGTGTTGGCGAGACTCGTGACAGGAGTGGACACGCATACAGACATTTTAGCCCAGCAGATCCATATGGCTCCCCCTACAAAAAAAATATTTTTTCGAATGCGCACATATTGACGTTATTTTTCGGAATGCAACCGACATGTATTGATACGTTTTTTTTTTAACAGTGCAGCTGTGCTCAAGTGGTCCATCCGCAGTCAGAGCGATTGACCCTCGTCGTAATCCTCTCACTCAATTTTTCAAACTTCTCCCCTACTTTTCCAATCATGAAAAACAAGTTCAAACACGTTTGAAGAACACGAGACTTTTCAAGAGTGCAGCTCAAGTGGTCCATCCGCGGTCACCGCCTTTTCATCCCTCAAGTTTATAGTTTTTCCTAGAAATCCTGACTTGTCGAGACCTGCCTAAAGTGTTGATGAGACTTGTGTCGGGAGTGGACACGCATGCAAACGTTTTAAGGATTTCGGAAACGAAACCACGGCACCGCATCTACATGCCATAAATCAGCTTTGAAACGCCGCCCTTCACGTAACACGCACGCACGCACGCACGCACGCACACACACACACACACACACACACACGCACGCACGCACGCATGCACGCACGCACGCGCGCGCACACACACACACACACACACTATTGTTTCATTGTACTTTGATTAAAATCATTATTCCCCCCCCCCCAACACTCGTCAACGGCAGCCTCCCTCTCCCAGTAGTCTTCGGACCACATGGCTACCCCCTCCACCGAGGCCCCCCTGTGACGTCACACGCGCCCGGCGACCTCCCCTCGACCCGGTGACCTCCCTTTGAGCCAGAACCGCTACAGCCCTACTACTTATGACTTTCAGAACCCTACGTTCATCAATAACCGAAAAACATGCGACATACATTGGTGATTTGCCGTAAAACTAGCAATCCTATGTGGCTTTTGTATAGGACTTATTTTGTAGATGCCATTATGCCGCACAACTTCTATATGAAGTATTTTTCGATAAAACTAATTCCAAAAAATATATTCAAATACCGGTTTTTTAAACTATCTCTGACGGCCGCAAAATACCATTTTTTGTGGGCTTTTTCAGGTTGCATTCCTGGCAATCCAGAGAAGCAACAAAAAAATGGCGACATGCTGGCTTCCGTGAATTGAACTCATGTACTGTCACGTCGGAACCAAATGCGCACAAAGTATTTCTTTTTCTCGCTCTCTCTTATCTTCTTGAGCCCCGGCGAAGATGCAGGGCCGACGCGACTTCCTATGGGAATTGTGAGCGACCACATCCGTGGCATAGCGGCATTCTCATTTTTCGACGCATATTTATGTTTTTCTCTAAGCTGAGTCCTACCACGGCGGAAATGTAGGCTATTGATAATAAGTAAGCGTCTCACGTACTTCCCCACGCGAGAGCCCAGCAGTCTCAACCAAATGGAGAACAAATACACACTCGTCAGAATGAAATCCTCGAACCTAGGAAACTACCCTATAATAAAACGCCACGTGCACTCGCGGGCCTTGGTCAACAAGCCCTATCTCGAGCGGTGCGTTCTCGCCGCCGACAAGGCCTCTTTTTCCTCCCGGTATTTTTCCGCGCTCCAGATCAAGGAAACGCTGCTCCAATTCCTGGAAATAGAGCGACGAATATGAATCGCAGGCTACGTCCTGCTCCAACTCTCTATTTTCGACCGATCATCCGAAGAGACACATATTTGATGATTTTTCCACCAATCCCTAAGGAAAATGAATCACGAAAATGCACTCCTTCCCCCATAAACGAAACCTCTCCTATTTTCCCCTTGGCGAAGAATTATCCTATAGAAAGTCAGTGTTCCATCACCACTCCTTAAAGTTAGTCTCCCAACAGTTTCCATCGCGATCGGACAAGTCTCCAACATCTTCCATCAGATCTAGTTCGAAACGAAAAGCTATTTCCCGACAGCATCCGATAAGTTTAGACGTTAGCTCTACAAATCAGTATATCTCCGGTATAATTCTTACAAGTTCTGTGTATATTTTGTAAAGCGCGACTTATAAAACTTCCAATTATTCATATTGAGCGTCCACACTAACATCGATACATTGAATTGCGTAAATTCCCAATTAATTCGAAAACTCGGCTCGCGATAAATATTCATGCATTAAAAGATTGTGTCTACGTGAAGAACACCAGCTCCGCTAAACTCGTAACCGAGCGTACACAAACGAGCGGTCCGGTCTA
The DNA here is from genome assembly GCA_944452715.1 of Ophion slaviceki. Lineage (NCBI taxonomy): Eukaryota > Metazoa > Arthropoda > Insecta > Hymenoptera > Ichneumonidae > Ophion > Ophion slaviceki. The sequence goes on along the minus strand of OX101787.1, from coordinate 41,433,716 downwards.
CCTGCGAAGGCCCAATTCGACCCTCCGTATCTTCAACCATTGTACCTACGGCGCATCGACAAATGTGAGCGAAATACTTTATGTACATTATCTGTATTATTAATTTAATCGACTTAACCAGATTGGTTAATTCCAATAAACCCCAAGTCGATAGAATGTGAGTGTCCAATTATTCCTCAATCGGATAATCGCGTCATCCCATTTTTACCCAAGCACTACCCCTTTTTACCCTCATCCCGAGCTATAGCGCTAGTCGTAGGCTACAAAGTGGGAAACGTAAAAACATAGGCCCACGTCCCCTCACGACGTGACAGTACATTCCGATTGGACTAGACAAATTCGCGCTTGTTATGTTACAGTGATGACAAATGTAATCGCGTTTCAATGTTGCCTCGAAAAATAAAGTTGGCGCATGTTTTATGTTCAACCGAGAAGAAAGAAGTTTTACCGCGACCAGTGAAAAAAGTCCATTAGGTTGCCTCGAACACGAACTTTCTCGTTACGCAGCGGGCGACGACTTTATTCGGATGTCACCTTTTGTTGACAGTTGTTTCCTAAATCTATTTCTGTTGTATGAACTTGGAAGTGAGTCTTCTAATTAATAAATAAACATTTCTGTACAATATCCTTCACGTAAGGGGTTACGTGCAATTCGGAGCCAAAAAAGCATATGTTCTCTATTTCAAATAAAACAATATATAAATTGTTTTATTCAAAATGTCAAGCACATAAAAGAGCAACATTTAAAAAATAATTAAAAAAAAATCATTCAAAACTTTGGGAAATTCAGCCGGTAGGACCTGGTTTCCGGAGACCCCTACAAAAAAGTGTACTCGTGGTCGTCAGAATAACTTACGATAGGTTTATCTAAAATTTAAAAAAACAGCTCTTTTTCAGTTAGTAGATAAGTATAACTCGTGATTGAACGCAGGATTTTACGAAAAAATTAATTTGCATTTTTGGCAGACTTGTATGCAAAATAGTTCAATTTTTGGTACAATTTACACTACGTATAACCTTGTAAAATTAGTTATAATCGAAAAGAAAACATTCATTCAATCAATAGTCAATGCTATTCAGAAGAAATGTGCACTATTTAAATAAGATCGGTGCATTCGTTTTTGAGAAATTGTGTCCACCGACTTCAAAAATAGTGTTTTGAGAAAAATGCGCTATACCTGCGTCGTTCCCGGCCGGTCTTTCCAACGGGCGGAATTTCCAAGGGCTCTTTCTCCGAGACTTTTACTCCGATTGACTTAAAACTTTGAGAGAATATTCTAGACATATTGTACTTTTAGATAATAACATTTAAAAAGATGGATTTTTTGAAATTTTCAAACTCACGTAATCTGTTAAAGGAAAATTGTTCGCTTTTCTTACTTGAGAGCTGAAAATAAATATGTGGAAAAGAAACTTGACTTGCCCGAACGTGGTTTTGAACCCGTGCAAGGTTCGTCTTGTCGTTGAAAGTACTGTGCCATTATTTACTCAACGTCGGATTTTACTCATTAATATCTTGGTCAATTTTCGTCACTCGACATTAAAAAAAAAAATTGTGTTCGGAAAAGAACGCCCTATATGTTCACGAACGGAATCCTAGTAGTTGAGATGCACCCTGTATGCATGAGGTAAGAACATCAATTCGCAGCCTTTTTCATGAAAAAAATAATTTAGTTACTCAATGAAGGAGCACTTTGAGGTAGTAGACTCGGCAAAGCGTTTGTAGACAGAATCCTTTTTTATTGTACGGCCATATTTACGACACTATGAAGTGATCACCTGAGAAATTCTGAAATTATGTCTAGTAACGCTGCAGTCACAAAGTGATTGGAGGAGATTACAGCTATTCATTTTTTTCAAGCATAGAATTTAAAAACGTGTAATCGAATCAATATAACATTATTCAGAAAAACGAACAAAAATTACTGTCGGATTGGGAAAAAATGGTAATAGGAAGGAAACAATCCGACCTTCAGTCTGTTTAAGCTAACTTCTCCGTCCGTTTTTTAGAAAACGAAGTGACTATAGCAATTTACTGCTTGCATTATGTTGTAATCGACAGCTACAACTGCGTGAAGTTTGAAAATGGCCGTGGGTTCGGAACGTGTGCCCGTCATTGACAAATTTTGATTTTTTCTTTCAGACGTCGAGAGTTGAGAAGAGAAGCCAGTGTGAAGGATGTTCGACATGCTGGTACCATAATTCCGGAAAAACAAGCTTTTTCCAAACGCGTACAGCTCGGTAAGCCCGACGACCGGGTGGTCAATGGATTACCCGAGAGACGAGCCATCTCTGATTACCCGGAGAAAAGTCCGGAAGCGAGCTCTTCTCGCTTCTTCGCGGACTCGGCCGTCGCTAAACCTACTTTTGATCCACTCGAAGGATTGGTCACCGTCAACCAGTCGCAGAGAAAGCCAGGGCTAGGCTTGCCTAAGTTCTGTGATGCGTTTGATAGATCAACCGTATTTAACGACTGTTTCGGCCCAATAGTTGCATGCAATATAGATATGAGCAATAATGTTAAGCAAAATGACCGGGTGCAAGCTGCATCACCCGAGAGAGCCGAAAAGAGAGACGTACTGCATCGAGAGTGCATACCGAACCCACGTGATAACACCTCGGCTCGTCCAAGCAATCAAAATTCCACCATTTCCATAGAGGAAGAACCGTGTGATGAACAAATCACGCGAGGTATTTCTCAACAATCGGAAAGTTCTGACGATTCCTTGATTGTTGAAAGTAATTCCCTGGACAAGGATCCCATTCAGCAACTTGAAAGAAATTCGGTATCATGGTCGTGGCTTATGCACACAGGTCTTTTTAAGTGCGAAATGAGCAATTTTGAGTTTACCGTATGGACGGACCCCGATATTAGGAATATTATGGGCATTCATGAAAGCGCTGTATGCGGCACGCTCACTTCTAGTATTGAAACCAATACATTGCAGGAACAACTAGCTGTTTCACCTATGTCGGACAAAACTTACCTCAAGTTCCGCAACAGAAGTTTCAATAACTTTCACGAAGTTGCTGAAAGGGAGAGGATGAAGGCTGCAGCGATAGCAAGAAAGACCGCTATAAAAAAAGGCCATGTTATAAATGGCATTTCGTACATTGTAGTAGTTGCGGATGGTTGCTGGGCCAAACGGTCATATGTCCGTAGTAAATATAATTCTCTTTCGGGTGCAGCCATGATCATTGGCCGAGAGAGTAAGTTGGCTTTACTCGTCACCGTACGCAATAAGTATTGTGCTATGCACGAAAGAGCGAAACGACTAAATGTAGAGCCACCCGACCACGTTTGTTATAAAAATTGGGGTTGCGATCAAAGCTCGACTGCCATGAAACCCGACTTCATAGTCGAAGGTTTTAAATCCAGCATGGAGTGTAATTTCTTAATCTATAAAACGATTATTTTGGATGGCGGCAGCCGCGTATTTTAGGGGTTTCGGAATGCCAACCCGTACGCCGAACACAAAGTTATTGAACAGAAATATGAATGCAAAAACCATTTATTTCTAAATTTGTTTCGAAAAACCGACCTCGCTTCTGCTATGAAGTTAAAAGCACTTCCCACGAAGGAAGTAATAACCGTTACGAAATTAAGTCAATGTGCACATAGTAGCGGTTTGAAAATCCGCAACCTCGTTGACCGTGCAAGAGATTGTCGCGAAACTGAAAATATATCGGAGGATGAAAAGTGTTCAGTAGGCACGTGTTCAGTAGGCACTCAAATTGTCACACTCTTCCATTCGGGTGTGAACCGAAAGAAAATGAGAAAAATGTAATGACCGAATTTCGCATAACCGGTGTCTATCCTCTTGTTCATGAGGCGGTCAGATATTTGAGTTGCCATGCTCAATCTCTTTTGAAGAATGTTGCCAATAATATGGCAGAGGTGTGTAATTCCATTGTGAATAAATTGGATTCTGGTAAAAGAATCAACTATTGCTTTGGAAATCCATGCCTGATGAGATGTTTGGGCGCAGTCGTTCAACACAATACGCAGTCTATCCTTTCGAAGCTGCACCATCACAAAGGTGCGAAAGGTCCCGACGTAAGAAAGCTGGAAACTCACAGACGCCATAAAAATGAATACAACTGCTTGTACGTGCAGAGAAGACCTCGCCGTAAACCCGATCGATTTCAAGTTGGCGACAAGGACTACGGAACATCCGTTCATAAACCGGATTTAGATGAAAACCCGATGCCGTGGAACAATATTTCGATACATTAAAATCATCCCAGGCCAACTGGAGACAGATCGAGAGATTAACAGTATCGCAGAGTTCTTCTGAGGAATGGCAACGGCTGCATACTGAAATGATCACAGCATCAAGGTTCGGCCCATATGTAGAATGTTGCCGGCCACTTTGCCTGCTAATATGGTCGCTGCTATTCGATATCCAAAAATCCTTGATACTGCACCTGTACAGCATGGTCGCGAAAACGAGGAAAATGTCAAAAAGAAGATTGAGCTTGAACTCGAGAAAACGATTGTCCCTTGCGGCCTTTTCATTGACCAGGAGATCCCTTACTTGGGGGAATCTCCGGCTGGTCTGATTGACGATGATGGCATCGTCGAAATAAAATGCCCATTTTCAGCTAAAAATGAAGAATTGGGTAAAGTTATCTCGGAAAAGCCTAACATTAGACGCATGTTCGCTGAAAATGACTTGAATTCTCTGAACAAGTCCGACGTTTACTATTATTTATTTGCTACTATTTGCGCAGCTATTGCATATTCGCACTGTGGACTTCTATGGAACTGAAACTCGTGACAGTACATAGAGATGACGAGTTTTGGGAATCGAAAATGAAACCATTTCTTACTCGCTTTTGTTTGGATTGTCTGCTTCCTGAAATCGTGGACAGTCGTCGCAATAGGAACATGCCTATTCGAAATCCACAATACGTTCTGGAAGCCAGAACGAATGCTCTCGAGAAGCAATGTGCGAAAAAGCGTTCGATTTCGGAATCGGAGATAGCATTAAACGAGCTTCCGTTCAAAGCAATGAAGTTTTTTACTCGAGTATAGATGTAGCACCACCTTGCTCTAAGAGCGATGGCAAAATTGCGCGTACCGATTGGATCTCAATCGAGAGTGATGACGAAATAGAGGTTTCGGGTCAAGAAACAATCGCTGCAGCTGAAACATTTGTTGTATCCCCGGCTCGAGAACCCGGGATAGGTATTTTTGGGATACAAATTTCGTTGCGAAATTAAGAGTTGGAACTCAAGTTCGTTGAACAGGAATATAAGTTTATTACTGGTCTGGTCTTATAAATGAATTTACAATGTGTTGGTTGTACCTTAGGACCGAACCGTTCAAAAGCCAACCAAGGACTGTCTGTTCCCTGGTTTCTTCTCTTAATTATCGACTCTGATTGTCGTAATTTGCCCCAGATCAAGCATCATAAGATGCTTGGTCAGGACGTGTCGCAAAGTGTCTTTTTGACGTTTGCATTTTGGCGAAAGTGTACCTCTCGCAAGGAGGGGGACAAAGTGGAACTCTCGCAGTTACGCAAACACTTTTGTATTGCACAAGTTTGCGGACACAACATCTTTCCCCCTTAAAAGATCAAATCCCTCCTGGGATTTGTTTTGCATCAATGGTCGGTCCTTCGGTTTACAAATCTCTATATCCATTATCCCGTGTGATTATCCCATATATATATATATATATATATATATATATATATATATATATATATATGTATAGATATTTTTTTCTTAAAATAATTCTCGCATAATTATAATAATTTTGCTTGGTTGCGCCGGCTTGGCGCTGTTTTCGTCCTCGTCGTGGACAGGTTTCCTTGCGTGCTTTATGTGGTAATAGCATATGCAGGCTATTCCGAGTATTATCGGCGCGATTGTGCTTAGTGAATAGTTACTTATTATATGTCTATATGTAATTGAATCGCTTGACTCTTTGTTTAACTTAATTTTTATGTTTTTTAAACGTTCGCTGATCCTGTTTAATTCTTTTGGATCGTTTATGATTTCGTGCGGTAATACAATTTTTGTCGATGTGTGATCAAGTATGTTCATATCTGTAGACAAGAATGATAAATTATATTGCGGTAGGAAATCTGCGTATATGTTCTGTCTTATTTCGCCGACGGTTTCTAGCCTAAAACTAGGGGCGGTGACGGAACATTTTCCGTCCAAAGCCAGAGTCCCTGCACCCGTAAGGGTCGCGTACGTGGTTGGTTGTTTTCCGCAATGGATGAGAAGCGTATCGGACTCTGGTGCAATGTATAGCCACCTACCATGGCGTTCTAACGCAATAATTGGAGTGCTATTTATCTGAGCAACTTTTTGGTCGCATTTCGCGTATTTATCTTTAGGTGCAATGTGCAATGTCACCTCGCACGATGCGCAAGTATGAGCGGGACGCGCTGCTTGCTTTGGCCGGCAATAATAATGTGACGGTATGGGTTTACAATTTTCTAAATCATTTGTTGTTATGTGTAAGCATGATTCTCTTGTGGCTTCGACCGCGACAAGGTCATTTTTTATTTCTACAAATTGATAACTATGATTTTTTATTTTGGCGGGCAGAGGATAGGCTTTGCTGATTTTATATTCCTCAGTGCCAATTAACGGTATTTTTATTGCAAGTACAATGTACGTTTTCGTACTATACGCGCCTACTTCTGACAACTCCAATAATTTTGGCATTTGCGCGTAGTTTATCGCGGTAGGGGACGTATGCCCTATTGGCAAATTGGGTAAAGCGTCAGTCAAATAGTTTGTCAATTGTCTTGGAGATAGTATGCTTGGGCTCACCATTCCTCTCGTGAATCCTATTAAAAAATTAACTATTTGTCGAACATCACTAAGTAATGATTCTACAATGAGGCTTGCAGCCGCTATTCGTTCATCCAATTGTTGCCGGGTGTTTTGGTCGTTGTACTGGTTGACCACCCGTTGTTCGATCTATTGCACGAGAGCTTGTAGCACCTTCTGATTGTCTTCCAAACGGATTGACGATCGATTAAAAAGATCCATTGTTGAGTTCAAAATATGCACATTTCCCTTTAAGGCGTCTTCTACTGTTTTTTGCTTTTTATTTATTTCGTTGTTAATTTTGGATGCGTCTTGTGCATCCATATTTCCTGTGATTGCTTTTATCATTCCCCCGACCCGTCTATCAAACCTCGTCGATAACGATTTTTTTAAATTTCTGTTACGTCGTATGCGGCTTATAGTTCGTTGTTAGTTTTATCGATCATGCGAGTCGTTGGTTTGGTGCCATATAACAGAGCAAGTTGGCCCGCAGGTCTTGAGCGCATAGGTCTACTATTTTCTCCATGGCTTCAGTGATCTCCGCTTCCTGTTCCGCTATTCCACTTAGATCCATTTTTACTGCTAGTTTCCACACGTCGCGGGTAATTGACATGGTCCCGATTTCCTCATAGAAAATTCAGGGTGAAACCGTAAACTTTTCTATCCGGTATGGTTTTTCCGGCGTATCAGCCTCACGTGAGTTCGACCTAGGGCCGGAGGTTAAATCCTTCGAACCTGTCGTTTTTTTTTTAATAGGGGAATTTATATATGTATATAGATATACACAGAGATTTATGGGTTTATCTTCAGAATTTTAATTCTTTTTCATTGAAGACTGTTAACTCGGGCTCGTTGCTGAGTCCTGAGTTTATTGCCTCTTCTTTTTCTGCGAAGTTTGCATTTTCGTGCTTCGACCAGGTCGCTCGTTCGGTACTTGAACGGCGAAGTTTTCATTATTACTTCGACTTTCGATGGGAATAAACGATCCATCGGTAAGTTTAACACTTCCCTTCTTTCTTTGCATAATTTTTCTGCACGTTTTCTTTATTATAATTTTATTTTTTTCTCCCCTTTTTATTTCAGAAAATTATAATGGATAATTCGCGGTATGAGGGAGAAGCGGTGGTCTTTGGAGCTGAGGAGGATGGCCTCGAGTTTGTTGTAGTAAGTAGAGCATTTTCCCCCTCCTTTTCCGTCCTTCGGAAGAAAATGTCTTCCGATTGATGTACTTTTCTTTTGTATCTTTTCCCTTTTAGACGGCTCGGACTCCTAAACGGACGCGTACGTCCTCGAAAGGGTGGTGGCGGCGGCTGTTTATTCAGCATGCCGTCGGAGTTCGCCGCTATCGCGGGTCCGGGCCAATTTATTCAAGCTTTGGGCCGAGGATCCGGAGAGTTTAGCGGCCATGGAGTGGGGCCGGGGGGAGTGAGGAGCCAGCCGACTTATTCGGATTGTGCCGGCTCTTTTACGACAGCCTGGAAGAGGGCGGGCAGCCAACATGGTGGGCCGACTGAGCCACCAATCCTTCCCATCCCTTTTTTTTGTTGATGCGCGTTTTCTTCTTTCGCACTTCGTGTGCGATGTATATATATATACAGGGTGTCCCAGAAGTAACGTACGCTTTTCTAGAATCTGGTAGAAAAAAAATTCTGAGGCGAAAAGTCCTCAGTCATTTTTTGATCAGACGCATAGATAATTAATTATGAATTAAAATAAATAGCCAATTAGGTGCGCGCTACAGCGGAAAGCCAGCAAAGAGGGGAGGGATAGGGGAATGCGTTGTGCATTCCTCTATGCAAAACGCATTCCCCTATCCCTCCCCTTTACGCTGCCTTTCCGCTGTAGCGCGCACCTGATCGGCTATTTATTTTAATTCATAATTAATTATCTATGCGTCTGATCAAAAAATGACTGAGGACTTTTCGTCTCAGAATTTTTTCCTACCAGATGCTAGAAGGGCGTACGTTACTTCTGGGATACCCTGTATATATATGTATATATATATATATATATATATATATATAGGAAAAATAATATATAAAAAAGAACACACACACACACATGTGTGTGTGTGTTTCTTTTTAAAGAGGTTTAGCGGGAAAATGCCTCCGCACCGTAGCAAATAATTGCCGTGTGTCGGGCTTGCACCGACTAAAAACCCCCATTCCTCTGTGGCCTTACAAATTCTCCCGCGGGACGACCGCTAGGTATTACATCGCGGGAGAGGCCTTAGCCGTAGCTCTTCCTGTAGTGTTGTCAGACGACCTTACATCCCCCGTTCCACTCTAGATGTTATGAGTAGTTTAGGGGTTCGTGTCGCTGATTTAATCTATGACTGCCTGGTCTTCCGGCGTCGTCTTCTTCCTCGCACGTTCTGCACGTCGCAACTCCTTCATCACTGCGGCAGCATAAGCCGATACCGCTGTTCATGCGTCTGCTGACTTCAGCATCAACTCAACCAGGTTGTCCGGGGTGATGCGTGTCTCCAGCTGATCCTCGACTATCGCGCGGGAGGCACTAAAACGTGGGCATTGGAACAATGCATGTTCAGCGTTCTCCTCGACTGCTACACATGCTGGGCAGTCCGGGGAATCTTCATAATTAAACTTATAGAGATAAGCCCGAAAACAGCCGTGTCCTGAGATCACTTGAGTGAGATAATAGTTGAGCTCCCCGTGTAGACGGTTCACCCATATCTCCACCTTCGGGATTAGTCGATGTGTCCACCTTCCCTTGGGAGAAGCATCCCACATCGTCTGCCACTGGTTGAGACTGGTTGCTCTCGCTTCTGTCCTTGCATAACTGGGGTTTCTAGCTCCCTTCTGCTGGTACATCCATCTACGCTCCTCGGCAAGCACCTCAATGGGCAGCATTCCCGCGATAACGTTGATAGCGTCCTCGGAGACAGTGCGAAACGCACAGGCTACCCTCAAAGCGCTGACGCGATACGTTGCTGCAGCCTTCCTGCGGTACTCCTGGATTTTCAGTGCATCAGCCCATATGGGTATGCCATAGGTGAGCACTGAGGTCGTCACTGATGACATCAGTTTCCTCCTCTTCTGTCTGGGGCCACCAACATTAGGCATGAGTCGCGCCAGTGTGGTAGCCACCCCAGCGGCCTTTCTGCTGATCTGCTCGGTTTGCTCTTTGAAGTTCAGCCTCGCGTCGAGAATCACACCCAGGTACCGAATGAATGGTTGGGATGTGATTTCGGAGTTTCCAACCCTGAGCGTCACCGTTTCCATCACCTTCCTGCTGGATACGAGGAGTACTTCTGTTTTGTGGGCTGCAAGATGCAGTCCAACAGAAGACATCCATTCCTTTATCTTGGCGAAAGCTTCGCCGAAGAGTGCGGTGATTTGCTCCAGGAATTTGGCGATGACAATCAGCGCCGCGTCATCTGCGAACGCTACGATGGACACTCCTTTCGGCAATTTTAATAGCAGCAGATCATTGTACATGATGATCCACAGAAGCGGTCCAAGTACAGAGCCCTGAGGAACTCCTCCAGTCACCCTATACGTCTTTGGTCCATCCTCTGTGTCGTACATGAGCCACCTATTACATAGGTAACTCGCCACGATTCTCCGTAGGTACCATGGTACACCTAATGTTTTTAGGGCATCCATGATACACTTCCATATCGCCGAGTTGAAAGCGTTTTTGACGTCGAGAGCGACAACTGTGCAGTACTTCTTGGACCCTCTTGCCTATCGTTTCCCCGCAGTCGACTCCTGCGCCTGCTTCACCACTGTGTTAATGGCATCCAGAGTAGAGCGCTCCTTTCTGAAGCCAAACTGGCCTTCCGCCAGTAGAGGATCCACGACTTTCTCAATCCTGTTATGGATGATGCGCTCGAAGATCTTTCCGGCGGTATCCAGCATACAGAGCGGACGAAAGGATGAAGGTTCGTCCGGTGGCTTCTTCCCTTTCGGGAGGAGCACTAGCTTCTGCCACTTCCACTTGTCCGGGAAGATTCCTTCCTTGAGACACGCATTGTACATGCCCAGGAATATTTCCGGTGCCAACTTGATCGCTGCCTTGAGTGCGATGTTGGGTATCCCATCCATGCCGGGGGCTTTATTGTTGCCCACCCTGGCAATCGCCGTAAGAAGCTCTTCTTCAGTAATGGCTGGGATGACCTCATCGACGTCCTCCTCGAGTTGGTAGTCCTCCTCGGGTTGCTCAGGGAACAGATGTGAAACAATCTTTTCCAGCAGGGCTGCGTCCACAGGCGATGGCATTGGCTGGCTTTTCAGCCGAGTCATTACGACTTTGTACGGCCTGCCCCAGGGAGCATCCTCCACCTCGCTGAGCAGTTCGCCCCAGCTTTCAGCTTTACTCTGCTTGATAGCCTTTTTAAGCTTCAAGCGCGCCTTCCTGTGCTGTTCTTCCAAATCGGGGAACGAGCGTTTGCCTCGAGCTCGTTGCGCTAGGCGGCGAGTTCGATGACACTCCCTTCGGAGGCCGGCAATTTGTTCGCTCCACCAGTGTACCGCCGGTCGGAAGTCGACATTACGTTTCCGTGGCATTGTGGCATCGCATGCTTCGGTGACCCTCTGCATGACCACCTCGACCTTCTCGGTTGCACTTTCCGCTGCGAGGGGGCTGGTGTCAAAAGTTTCACGAAACAAGTCCGCGTCAAACATTTTCGCTTTCCAGACCTTCCCGTTTGTCTTCGGTGCCTTCGCTGTTCCGCTGAAGTCACCGCGAATCTCCCAGAGAATCGCTTGATGATCACTGTGAGTGTAGATATCACTGACTACCCAGTGGCACTGGTTTCCTCTTGCCAGGCTACTACTCACAAATGCGAGGTCCACTATAGAGGAGGCTTCACCTTTAACAAAAGTGGGCTTTGTACCTGCATTAAGTAGTACTACATCCAATAAGGACATAGCCTCAAGCAGAGCTTGGCCCTTCCTGTTCGTCACTTTACTACCCCATTCCACAGCCCACGCGTTGTAATCTCCGGCTATGGCTACCGGGAAGGGTTGTTTAGCGTCTGCGACTAAGTTGTCGAGAAAATTCTCAAACTCATAAGTCGTCAGACTAGGCGGTGCGTAACAACTGTAGAAATGAACTCCTTTGGCTTTTATTCTCACAAAACCAGTTTCCATCCGACTCGCAAGATCCTGAAATGGAAGTTTTCCGCAGGACTAAATTGCGGCCTTCCCACTTGCGTCAGATTCCCAAGGTTGCGTGTCTAGATGTCTATATGGTTCCGAGAGTATCGCCAAGTCAGGCTTCAGCTCGCGCACAGTCTGCATGAGCAGGTCCTGTGCTGCTTCACAATGGTTGAGGTTCAGCTGGAGTACTCTCATTTGCATCGTTTTTGGAGTGCCTGGAGAGCCTGGAGAGCCCGCGTATACGCTGGACACCGGCTGCTACCTGCGATGTGGGCTGTGGGTGCCCCATCTCCCGCTTCTGCACATATGACACACTTTGCGCTTGCTGTGCATTCGGTAACTTTGTGGCCAGTGTTACCGCACTTGATGCAGTCTTTAGCCCGGTCGACGTTGCTCTTGCAGTTCCGTGATAAGTGTCCAAATTTCCAGCACTTGAAACACTTTAGTGGTCTCACCACCTCTCGGATTCTGCAACTACACCAGCCGACTCGGATGATTCCTGTATCCAGAAGTTTCCGGGCAGCAGGCACCATGAGTCGTATTACCGCGGTCTGAGTTCTGCCATATGCTTTACGCAGAGACTTAAGAGAGTATTCCGTGACGGAATAGTCCGGTTCCAAGACTCTCTGCAGGGCCGTCGATATCTCCTCCTTCGTCGCGTCCTCTTCCAGGTCCTTGATCTCCAGATCAACTTCCTGGACTTTACTCTGGACCGTTGCTGATTCACCAAGAACACCTTCGAATTGGTTTCGCAATTCCGGTGCTTTGGCTGAGCTCTCCTTATTCAGAACGATCAGCAGATCTCCCGCGTTCGTTCTGCGTACCTTTTGGACGCATTCACCTGCATCCTTGAGCGCCGGATCCTTCTTTATACGACTCAGGATCTCCGCATAGCTCAAGTCACCCTTTTTGTGGATGACGAGAGCGTTGGGCAGATTCATCCGAAGGGGGATGGGAACGGGATTGAGGATTTTAAGTGGAATATGGTGGGGAATGTAATAAGGGGAAATACCCTATACAAATGGAAACTACAATCGATTCATTAACTACAGTGGCGCTTAATATAAAAAAGGGAAGCTTTTATTTTAAAACGGATAAAATCAAAAGGATGCAATATACCGATGTGTATGAAGAGGCCACCTCTAACTAGAGGCACCGCAAAAATCGACAAATTCAGATTTGTTATGCGAAATACTTGGTAAAAAAAGACATCCATTTTTTAACATGCAAGTACTTATAATAAGACTTTAAAAAAGATTGCGCCGGCAGATGATGAAGTTTTCTACGCAACGCTTGGCGGTAGGCACGCTATCTCGATAACCACTTGATGGGTTGTTTTCAAGCTTACAAGAGATACGAGGAACATTTAAAAGGCGTTGATGACCTCACGTTTTCAAAATCGATCTTTATGTTTTTGATACTTATATGAAAACTCTTTCAATAGATTTTGTAAGGGGACTCTTTCAATAGATTTTGTATGCTCGAGGTCCATTTGGTCGCCACTTTATTTTAAAAAATGATCTTAAAAATAATCGATCGTCAAGGACCTCTAAATGTTTGTTAATGTATCTTCTGTAAATTTCAAAAGAATCCATCGAGTGGTTCTCGAGATATCATATCGAACGCCAAATATCGCGAAGAAAAATCATCATCTATTTGTTTTTTTAAAATACTTTTTGCGATTTTTTTAAAGCTCTCAATATATGTCTTTGTCTTAAAAAATGCGTTTCTTTCACGTCAACAGTTTTTCAGAAAAAATAATCTGAATTTCGCAATTTATTGGGCCTCTAGGTAGATGTTGCCCGTAAATGAACAAAAGCAGGTTAATTAGCAGGCTAAGGTAGATAATGCAGGGGTTACACACCTGTCCAACTTGCTGCGGATTACGTAGCGGCGCGGACGCCTCCAGGCGATGTGGCGGCGGCTGCTTGGACGCCTGCGGGCGTTCTGGTGGCGCTGATTGCGCCTGCCGGGTAGACGCCGCTTGACCGCTTGGACATAATTAGAAACCTGCGGCTCGGCCGTCGTCGCAGATGGCGAGTGAACCGCCTGAGTGATTTATCGCCAGCAAAGTATCCTCGGCTCTGAATCACTACGTTGAGAACTTTGAATCTAAATTACTTGACGAGTTTCGATTTTTCAGTAGAGTAATTCATAGCCAAGGATAGCCGTAGCAATGAACCATTCTAATGAGAAATTTGAACTCAACAAATATTCTAAGTCCAAACATGTCAGCGGACTGTTTCGTTGACAGGAAAGTATTCTTGGCTATGAATCACTTCGCTGCAGAATATGGACATCAAATCCTGGTCGGTATGTAAATGATAGTAAATGATACTAATCACGCTTGCATCATTTAATTGATTCATAATACAAAGCATAATAATTTCTTCCAATTTTATGTTCCACATGCGGTACATATGAATTTGGAAAAAATGTTTTATTTGTAATATCAATCAACTAAATGATGCAAGCGTAATGGGTGCTATCATTTGTACACTCTGCCAAGGCTTTTAAGTCCAAGTTTCTAAGTGGAGTGATTCATTGTTAAGGAGGTATCCGCGGCTCTGAATCACTCCGCTGAGAAATTTGAACCAAAATTACTTGACGAGTTCAAATTTCTCAATGCAGTAGTTCATAGCCAAGATACTTCCGTGGCAACGAACCACTTAATTGAGAAATTTGAACTCAACAAGTATTGCAAGTCCAAACTTATCAGCGTAATGGTCCATTGACAGGAAAATAACCTTGGCTATGAAGCACTTCGCTGCGGAATATGGACTCAAGTCCTCGACGGATGCGAATGATAGCACTAATCACGCTTGCACCAATTAGTTGAATAATAATATAAACCATAATAGTTTCTTCCAATTTTATGTCCCGCGTGCGTTACATATGAATTTGGAAAAAAATTTATGCTTTATAATATGAATCAACTAAATGATGCAAGCGTGATTGATGCTATCATTTGTATACACTGTAAAGGCGTTTAAGTCCAAATTTCTCAGCGCGGTGATTCATTGCCAAGGAAGTATCGTCGGCTCTGAATTATTCCGCTGAGAAGTTTGGACTTAAAATACTTGTTGACTTTCAATTTCTCATTACAATGGTTCATTGCCACGGAAGTATGCTTGGCTATGAATTACTGTGCTGACAAATTTGAACTCGTCAAGTAATTTAGGTCCAAATTTGTCAGCGGAGTAATTCAGAGCTGAGGATACTTCCTTGACAATGAATCACTCTACTGAGAAATTTAGACTTAACATCGTTTACGATGTACAAATAATAGCACCAATGACGAATTCTAGAAATTAGAAAAATGGGTCAACCTTACTCACCGCTTTTTTCGACCGCCCAATCGGACCAGTCTTTTTTGAATTTGAAAAATAGAAAACAACGATTTAGTTCTATTACACGCTATTAACACGAACACCTTCTTAGGAATCATAATTTTCATTGTTTCTACGATTATTAATTTCTAATATATAAATACAATTTGTTGTGCCCTCAAAAGACAGGAATTTTCATTTTGCTAACGCATGAGGTTCAAAAACCCCAAGCGACGATATCGAGCGCGATATTTCACAAGCCCGATATTCCGCTCGACTCAGCCGGAAAAGCGCTGAATCGCAATCGAACGAATCGAACGTTCTCGAACGATTGGTTGCGAAAACCCGAGTTAACAATTAGCCGAAAGATTCAATCGGAAGGCAGTCTTCGGCCAGAAGCCGAGGAGGTCGGTCTCAAGGCATAAAAAAGAATTGTAATATTGTTGCCTAATTTTAAATAAAATATAAGTTGTTGAAGTTGCAATATCCCGAGTTGGAGATTTACTCGGAACGGGAAAAGTCCCCACATACCCTCGCCCTCGAGCATCCGACAACCCACGGTGTCAACTTACTCGAGAGCGAATTTACGTGCTCTTCGCGCATCATCAGAAGCCGGGGCACAACATTGGTGGCAGCGGTGGGATTCCCGCAATTTGGGATTCCCGCAATTGGGGATACCGCAACCTTGCATTGCACAACTTCAAAAAAAGAAGAAGGAAACATCCTATCCAACGTCCAAAATAAACTAAACGCAGCAAGTGCTGAAAAAGAGGTCAACGAGTAACCCGATCGACGACCGTCGAACCGGACAAATAAAAAGAAAACGTGCGGCGTAAGCAAACGCCCGAGTCAACCGTACAGAGCTGTCCAAAAGCAACCAGATCCCGAGGATCATCGATACCAGACCGACCCCAGGACGAAGACTCACCAAATACCTTCTACAACGGAACAACAGAGCGCACGAGAACAGCAAACCAAAGCAACACGACAACAGGGAACAACACTGGCAATTTCCTGCCAAACAGCTACGAGAACGAGGTCAACATCTTGTGAACAACCGACTACGAAGCATCGATCAACATGAAGCGCATCATCGTACTGTAAGTGACGGAACATTTATAAAAAAAAAAAAAAAAAAAAAACACCCTCCAAAGCCAAACAATTAAACATTAATGTCAAACGAAGACGAGCGTCGTAAATTATACCGATTACCGGGTAACAACAAATTATCGCGTTCATTAAATTCAATTTTCGACGAACTCATTGCAAGAGATCGTCCCGAGAAACAAAGAGTCGAACAAGAACTACAGGAACCTAGGAAAAAGCGATTTCGATCCGCAACAAGTTCAGACGAAAGCCCAAATTCACAAAATTCCTCAAATAGGCCGACAGATGCGAAACGTACCAAAATTCGATCCACAGCAGATCGAACCGTCCATTTTTCTGATCAATCTCCAGAAAATATAGACACTAGGCGTGGTCGCGAAATAGAAATTCAAGAATTTTCCCTACTCCAACTTAATTCAGATAACATGGCACAAGAAAATGCTTTCATGACCCTAAAGGAGGCGCGAAGCCTCATTTCCCGATTTGATGGCGAAAAACCTGAAGAAGTCGACGATATAATTGAAGCATTCGGTTATGCAAACGCGTGCGTTGCAGCAGCCGATAGACATTCCCTTTTACAATCCGTGTTAGCAACAAAAGTAGTAGGAAAAGCGCGAAAAGATACCCGATATAAAGAAATAGAATCGTACGAACAATTTAAAGAAGAAATGACAGCATTATATGGAACGCGACGTACAGTAGCCGCGTTACAGGTCGATTTTAATACGTGCAAGCAAAAATACAATGAGAGCGTGTTAGCATACGGTCAACGACTCGAGGCCATAATGATGGAATTAATCGAAGCCAGCACAACCGAAGCAAGATCGCCTGCGGAAAAAAGAACAATAGAGACATATGTAAGGCAATTAGCCCTATACAACTTCGAAAGAGGACTTCGAAGGGAATACCAAGTCATCGTAAAGGCTCGAGGATTTAAGTATCTCGGATCAGCCCTTAAAGGAGCAATGGAAGAGGAAAAATCGCTACAAGGAGGCGAATCTATAAACAAACAGACTCATCTGGAAAAACGACCGCCGATGACGTGCAATAAATGTCACAAAATGGGACATTTAGCGAAGGATTGCCGATCCAATACATCGTCTTACGGACGATACAGTCTACCAGCACCATCGAAAAGCGTGCATCAATTCAACATTACTTGCAATTACTGCAAGAAACCGGGACACGCGTACAAGGATTGCCGAAAAAGGAATTGGCAACAAGGACAAGGAAACGGATACCGACAGGCACCGGGAACCGGGTATCATCAAAATCATCAAACGAATTATCAGCAGGGCCAAGGAACCAGCTACTACAACAAGAGTGGGCCCCCAGGGCGCCCAAATCAGTATCACTGGAATACAAATAAAAATAGGCCAAAAGAAGACAGACCGAAGGAAGAAAATCGCAACGACAGCGAAAAGAAAAAAACAATTGGATCATTTTCGCTCGATATGGTAACGGCAACAAACGTAGACAGGCCAAGAGAAGATAACCGCAACGACAGCGAAAACAGGAAAACAATTAGGTCATTTTCGCTCGATATGGCAACGACAACGAGCGGAGACAAAAAACGAAACGTCAGAAAAATAATCGAAGCATCGAATACAGGTCCGTCCAAAAGAAAAAACACAAGGAAGAAAATAAAATCGTACTGGATAACGACGATCAATTCTGGAGGAGCCGCTAGCGACTTCCACATCGCGTCTCCCCAGGCTAAAGACAAAATCCTCACGTTGAAAGGAGACACCGGAGCACAATGTAGTCTCATAAAAAAGAGTGTATTAAAAAAGGACACAGAAATAATAGAAGAAACGATCGAACTCAAAGGAATCGGAGGAAAAAAATTCTACGCACTGTGTAAAATTATGCTCGTGCTAGGAACACCCGCAGTAAACGTAGAACACGGATTCTACGTAATAGATGACACAGTACCACTGGAAGTAGACGGAATAATGGGTTTGGACTTCATGAGAGAGCACAATGTCGACATCCTAAGCGGAAGACATATTAAAATATACGGACATCCGATCCCCATGCTGGACGGAACGAATAAAATTAAACTACCTCCCAGAACAGAGCAAATGCTATACGCAAAAACATTAACGGCAAAAATAGGCTGTGTCGCAGCAAAAGAACTGCGACCAGGAGTAAAGATAGGCGGATGTTACGTCCACCCAGAAGGACATTCCTGCCTCATAGTAGTGCGAAACTCAAACAATGAAGAAATCGAAATAGAAAGGCCAACCGTGCAAATTGAAGAAATTAAAGAAGAACAGCCAACCGAAGAAAAGGAAATAAGTGCTGTAACGATCAAAGAAAAATTAAAAAGAAAAGACAAAATATGGGAAGAAATCAAAAGAGATTCGAACTTAAACCCAGAAGAAGAAAAATTCCTACGCGAATTTGCTGACGCATACGCAGACGTCTTCCATTTGGAGGAAGAGTCGCTTGGGTGCACCGCTATAGTGGAGCACCGCATAAGCGTACGATCAGGGACAATGCCAATAAAAATTCGTCCATATCGATTACCAGAAGTCCACAAGCAAGAAGTAATGGCGCAGACAAAAGAGATGCTAAAAAACGAAATAATTCGACCGAGCAAGAGCCCATGGAATGCTCCTCTACTCGTCGTTCCAAAAAAGCCTGACGCCAACGGAAAAATACGCAAGAGAGTGGTAGTAGACTTCCGAAAACTCAACGAAGCAACGGAAGGAGACTCGTATCCATTGCCTAATATTACCGAAATATTGGACCAATTGGGACGAGCAAAATACTTCACGACTCTCGATTTGGCATCGGGATTTCATCAAATCCCAATGGCCGAAAAAGACAAGGAGAAAACCGCTTTCTCCACTCCTCTTGGACATTACGAGTACAACCGAATGCCATTTGGATTAAAAAACGCCCCACCAACCTTTCAAAGGCTGATGGACGCTGTGCTTGCTGGATTACAAGGACTAAAATGCTACGTATATCTCGACGATATAGTAGTATACGGATCATCGTTCGAAGAACATAACAAAAGGCTGACAGAAGTATTCGATCGACTGAGAGTAGCCCAATTAAAGGTTCAACCTAGGAAATGTCAATTTCTGCGAAAAGAAACCCAGTACTTGGGACACATTATTACCGAAGTAGGAGTAAAACCGGATCCAGAAAAAATAGAGGCTGTACAACGATTTCCAGCCCCAAAAAACGTAAAAGAGGTTCAATCATTTCTGGGACTAGCCGGATATTACCGAAAATTCATACAGGATTTTTCAAAACTTTCAAAGCCGTTAACAGAACTGATTAAGAAAGAAAACAAATTCATTTGGGACGAAAACTGCGAACAAGCTTTCAAAAAATTGAAGGAAACTCTCAGCACTGCACCGATCCTGCAGTATCCGGATTTCGAGAAACCCT
Organism: Ophion slaviceki; assembly: GCA_944452715.1. NCBI lineage: Eukaryota > Metazoa > Arthropoda > Insecta > Hymenoptera > Ichneumonidae > Ophion > Ophion slaviceki. Next base: position 41,413,951 of record OX101787.1, on the reverse strand, counting down.
TCGTGGTGACAACTGATGCCTCTGACAAGGCAATCGGCGCGATTTTATCGCAAGGAAAAATCGGAGAAGATCTACCCGTCTGTTACGCGAGTCGTACTCTGAACAAGGCAGAAACGAATTATTCAACAACGGAGAAGGAAATGCTAGCAATAATCTGGGCAGTAGCGCAATTCCGACCATATATATATGGAACAAAATTCACCATCGTGACGGATCATAAGCCCCTCACATGGCTTTTTAACGTAAAAGATCCAGGATCACGACTGATGCGCTGGAGAATAAAAATAGAGAAATTCAACTATACCATCGAGTATAAGGCTGGCAAGAAGAATACAAATGCGGATGCTTTAAGCCGTTTGTATGTGTTGATGCTGACGCGGCAAGAACCCGAGACGGTGGTACGTCACAAGGACGCCGAGAAGCGTGGTAGAGGAAGGCCGCGGAAGGCCCCCCGCTCCGCGCCACCGCCGCCAGCATCAACAGACCCGAGCCAGCATGGCCGTGGTCAGCTGGTCCCGCGAGCACGTGGCCGGCCGAAAAAAACAATGCAGCCCGCTAGAGAGGAACGCCCACACAAGGCGACAGAGGCCCGCGCGAGCGAGAACGGACCGCCACTCCCACCAGTGGAGGCGGACCAGGCAGCAGGCCCGAGCGAAAAAGAGAAGGAAATAGAAAAAGACTCAAGCGCAAGCGAGACAACAAGCGATAGCGAGACAGAGACGGAAATAGGAGATCGAGAGTGCCCGAGTGAAGAGGAGCGAGGTACGATTCTGCAAGAATACCACGACGCCCCTCTCGGAGGCCACCCAGGCGAAAAAAGGATGAAACAACGAATAAAGATAAAGTATAGCTGGCCTGGAATGAATAACGAAATAAAAAACTACGTAAAATCATGCGACAAATGCCAGAAAAATAAAATCTCGCGACGCAAGCATGCCCCCATGACTATTACCGACACACCCAAGACACCATTCGTCAAATGTGCAGTCGATATAGTAGGTCCCTTACCCGAGACCGAAGCCGGGAATAAATACATCCTGACTTTTCAAGACGCATTGTCCAAGTATAGCGCAGCTATACCGCTAAAAACGCAAGAAGCCAAGGAAGTAGCCAAAGGATTTGCAACTCAAATTGTTTGCAAGTACGGCACTCCGAAAGAATTATTGTCCGACCAAGGAACGAATTTTCTGAGCGAAACATTCAAGGAGATGTGCCAGTTATTCCGAATTAAAAAGATTCAAACGACAGCATACCATCCCCAATCAAACGGAGCATTGGAGCGTTCACACCGAACTCTCGCAGAATATCTGAAATGTTTCATAAAAGAGGATCAAACGGATTGGGATGAGTGGTTGCCATACACGATGTTCACCTACAATACCACCCCGCACACAGCGACAGGTTTCACTCCGTACGAGTTGGTGTTTGGTAAGGTAGCCGATTTACCGACGGCGCTCAAAGAAGCACCACGAAAGACGTACTCATACGACGATTATGTCTCCGAGTTACGCGAACGTCTCCGAGCCACATGGCACGTGGCGAAAGAACGATTGGAAAAAGGAAAGGAAAATGTAAAAGAAGGGCATGATATCGCCGCTGGTACGGTGGAGTACCGCCCCGGCGACCGAGTCCTCCTCCACGACACTACTGTACGCCGAGGCCGATCAGCAAAGCTTTCCCCCAAGTGGACAGGGCCCTACACAGTACGGAACAAAGACTCCGACGTGAACTATACTATCGGCCGTGGACGCAAGGCTGTACGGGTACATGTAGACCGCATCAAGCCCTACATTACCCACTAACCGATAGAGTAGATACATTATCGCGGGGCCAGCGAGGCCGAACCGCGAGGTACCCCCGCCACTCGCTCCCGAGTGAGAAGTAGGTGGCAAGCACCACCATTGGTGCACGCCCGAGCGGCCAACGTCACGCGACGGATTCGCGTACGGGTGGCGAGCTGCCACCTGTTCAACAAAAAAAAAATATAGAAATAAAAATAAAACGAAATCATAAAATAGAAGAAAATGAAATGCAGTGATAAAAATAAAAGAATAAATAAATTAAATTAAATTTACAAGAGGAATAATAGTCAGAGCTCTAGATTTCTAAAGAAACAAAACGAATAATAAATTAAAAAATACAAAAATGGCGTATAGATATATAAATGAAAAATCCAATGAGAGCAAGAGTTTAAAAAATAAAAAAAAATATATATATATATATATATATATATATATTGAATACTATGCAAATAAATTTTTCGAGTGAATAGAAAAAGAAAATAATAAATAAAAAGGATAATAATAATTAAACAAAGAGAGGAAAATGAAAGGAAAAACAAATATAAACTAAATTTTTCGCATATGGTTACATTCCAAGTTAAAAAAAAAAAGAAAGAAAGAGAATAGAGAGAGAAGAAATCGCAATGTAAAAAAAGGAAGAAAAGTATTGCACCTAGAAATAGGGAAACGAGCAAGAAAAATTTATTGAAAATAAAAAGACAAACCCTTTTTGCAGGTTATTAATCTCAACAGTTAGGACAACAGAAGGGACTAACGAAAGAAAGGAAAATGCAGAATCACGATTCAGGAAATGCGGAAACTGGTAATCCGCATGGATCTTCTACCAATAGCAAATAGAGAAAAGAGTATTAGGGAAAAGTTGGAAAAGCTATTAAAATTATGTAAAACTATGCCAGAGGACAAGCTATGTTCTCTCACAACGAGCTCTTTCGATAACATGAAAGGAAAAATAGATTCTGAAATGCAGTCCATTTATGATATTACCGGCACAAAAGGTAGAATAAATAAAAGAGGATTAATAGACGGATTAGGATCCATTATAAAATCGATAACAGGTAACTTAGATGCGAATGACGCTGCGAACATCGAACGACAAATTACAGCGATAACGAAAAAGCAAGAAACAACAGAAGATGCGTTAAAAGAAAATTTGCAAATCCAGCAAATTACACTGGAAATGTTCAATCGCACAACGAATCGCCTCGCGGCAAACGAGGAAACACTAGGCCGTTTAGTAAATAATTTACACCATGGAGTGCAAAATCTCGTAATAGATATTTTAACACGTCAACAATTGGACGAGAAATTAACAACTATTAGCGTAATAATCGAATCCTTATTAAACGACATACGTCAATTATCTAACTTTTTAGTAGGCTTGCCAAAAGGAATCGTTAATTCTACAATATTGCCGCCTAGACAACTCTACGCGTATCTAATAGAAGCATTACCAAATCTACCAAAAGGACTGAATTTTCCGACAAAAATACATCCAGAAAAAATTAACGAATTACTGGAAATTTCTGAATTAGGCGCATATAGTATTCAGAATACCCTCACCGTTGTGATAAAAATCCCATTAATCAACAACAACGAGTTCAATGTGAATAAAGTTTATCCTCTACCCGTAAGAGTAGAAAAAGACACGTTTCGGTTCATAGAAACGACTGTAAAAAATGTTATAATTGATCGAGAGCGTCGAGAATATCTGTCATTCTCAGAAAACGAATTATCCAAATGTAAACGACAAAATTATCAATATTACTGTCATCCGAAAAACGCGAGACAAATAATACGATCAGGAGTGTCATGCGAACTGTCGATATTTTTAGGAAAAGACCCCGGAAAAGCGAATTGTACGCATCGTTTAGTTAAATTAGAAAATTCTTTGGTCATTGCTCTAGAACAAGAAGGGCAATGGATATATGTAGCCCCAGAGACAATAGCTCTCACGATAAACTGTAAAAACTGCGACGACTCATGCAACAATTACTGGAACAGGATTATTGGCTTTGGATGGGAAATGTTCCGTCACCTCCATAGATTTTAAGATTGAAAATTTGAAGGAAACTGTACACGAAAAATTCCTACAATTTTTACCGCCATTCAACCTATCTTTTCTGACTACAGAAAACGAAATACCTCAACCTTTAATATTGGAAAATATTCCTCATACGATAATCAATGATCCATACGAAGTTAACAAAATTGGCGAACGAATCGAAATATTGAAAACAAAATTAAACAAAAATTACGATCATGTGACAACACAGAGTCACATCATAGGGAATTATGCCCTCAGCGGAATTATTCCCTTCGCAATGATTATATCGTATTTCGGAATTAAAGCGTTGCAACGGCGACGTTTAAATGCTACATCGCCGAACGACGACCTTGCTGACGTAGCTCCGGCCAGACCGCGAGCTGCCAAACGCAAGGCAACAGCTGACTCACAAAACCCGCGAGTCATATTCACGCGAAATGCACCTCGCACACGCACAACGTAAATGTGTATGAAAAAAAAAAGAAAATCGAAATATTAAAAAAAAAAGGGTATATAATATAATATTAGAAAGGCACTTGTACCTTCATAATCTATTGTATTATTGTAAGCCGAGAGACGACCGAGAGACAAAACTTGCCAAAGCTATGAAAAAAAAAAAAAAAAAAAAAAATGTATTATATCGCCGAAATTGGGAATTTCGTCTTCCCAAGGTGGAGGAATGTTGTGCCCTCAAAAGACAGGAATTTTCATTTTGCTAACGCATGAGGTTCAAAGACCCCAAGCGACGATATCGAGCGCGATATTTCACAAGCCCGATATTCCGCTCGACTCAGCCGGAAAAGCGCTGAATCGCAATCGAACGAATCGAACGTTCTCGAACGATTGGTTGCGAAAACCCGAGTTAACAATTAGCCGAAAGATTCAATCGGAAGGCAGTCTTCGGCCAGAAGCCGAGGAGGTCGGTCTCAAGGCATAAAAAAGAATTGTAATATTGTTGCCTAATTTTAAATAAAATATAAGTTGTTGAAGTTGCAATATCCCGAGTTGGAGATTTACTCGGAACGGGAAAAGTCCCCACATACCCTCGCCCTCGAGCATCCGACAACCCACGGTGTCAACTTACTCGAGAGCGAATTTCCGTGCTCTTCGCGCATCATCAGAAGCCGGGGCACAACAAATTATTTGCAAATAAACAAAACACTTACTGCGAGACATCGCTGTTCGTTCTTCGATTCGAAAGACTTCGATTCTTGGATGTCGTTGAACACTCAAGGTAAGCGTGCCAACCTCGTATGAAGGCAGTATCGTGCGACACAATGGGTGGTTACGATTCCACTCTGGAACGACGCGGCGCTCTCTAAGAGGCACGCTACAGTTAAATTTTCAAATTGATTGGACGAAAATTTTTCGATTTAAAAACATGGTTTTGAAATCAACCTGTTTCATGTTTTCGGTACTCGCTAGGAATCAAATGCACGAGTAAATTTGCAGAAGCGTAAATGCGTCTAAAATCGGTGGATCACGTGATCCTCGTTGGGAACAGTTTTTACTTCAGGAACAAATTTTACTCTGCGCAGCCGCGAGTGCGCCACATCCGGGCGAGTGTAACGCCGGCGAGTAGTATCGTCTGCCTAGTGTCTTCGTTTTAATATGTACCATGATTTTGACAGCTTAACCCCCAAGTAGGGTTAGGGTGTGCAAAAAAATGTATGTATTCCAATTACAAAAACAGAACGAGTGTAAAGAAAAAAGAAATGACCCTTTTTGGGTCCAGGTTAATTTGACGTGTAATCTGAAGAAAAAAACTAAACGGCTCTTTTCAGAACCAAAAATAAATTTGACGATGGTCCTTTGCATCGCAGATTCAGACCTCAGACAATTCTCTGAAATTATGGATATAGTTGATGTGAGAAATCGCCTCTTGTATACCAAGAAATATAATTTGTTCAATGTCTCCAATCGCTTGGAAAAACCATGTTATTCTCTTCGCAGTCTCCACAGATATAAAATGTTCATTGCTCTTAGTTAATGTAAGACAAACAATAAAATGCTTAGATAACAAGGTACTGGAAAGCCAAACAAGCTCAACATGCTGGACCTAAATTAGACAAGCCATCGACAGCATTCGACCAGCCGATCAGCGGAGCGAACAGCCGCTATTCCGGTCTACAGAATTGCAGCGGTATGAAAAGAAATCCGATGACAACAAAGCCCAATGCGACTCTCGGTTACTCTAGTTTAATGTTCAATAGTAACGATGAGCCACTCGTCAGGCTAGTCGCAGTTGAACTGATCAATGAGAATCAATGCCTCGGCTTGATGAGACTAGCCAACAAACAGGAGACCACATGACGAGCCTCCTCGGCTTTAGCGTGGAGTAGCATATCCTCTCGAATACCCCCGAGCCCAAGATCGTAGTATGCATAAGGTTCACTCTGAACGCTCGGATTCGATGAAAATTCCAAAATAATTCCGATTATATTGATGTTCTTTTAGTTCTCAACATAATTTAAGAAACGAATTTTCAAGTTTATAAGAATGATAAAGAATTTGCAAAACGATGGATGCTACATCTAACGCTATGTAAAGGTATCGATCAATTCAAATATGTGAAAAAACGTTTCCCTGCTCAATACGAATTTGAAGCTACAAACGTATAGTTTCTTCAGACATATTTGAAATTCGTGCCTGCTTAAACTGAAGCTCAATGAAAAAAGGTTATTTTTTTCTTCTTTCGAACAGATATGAAATCCTTTTCCACACTTTGAAGTAAAAAAAGAACGCCACGTAATAAAAAAATTCCGCCGAAAATATCATTGCTTGTTTTACCATTAAGGGGTTACCCCACTTGCGATTTTGAAAAAATCGATTTTTTTTATTGCATTTTTTTGAAGTATAAGTATCCGGGCCCATACTTCTGTATGGGCCCGGAATAGATGACTCTATGTAAGTTTACAAAAAAAAATATTTTCTTCGTGTAAACTGAAATTGAAACTTTAAACGCGTTTTTCTCAAAATGGCATTTCTGAAGTCGGTGACCAAGATTACTCGAACACTAATGAACCGATCTTCTTGAAATTTTGCAGGCTTATTTAATACATAAAAATGTAGTCTTTAATCGTTCTATTTTTTTTTCGAAAAAAATGGCCGTTTTATAGCCAAAAAACGGCCGTTTTTTTCGTTAAAATCGAACCATTAACTTTGACTGTCCGAAATTTTGTGAAAAATGAATATTTTTTAAAATCCTTCGATTAAAGACTAGTTTATACTTATATTTGACTAAATCCATCTGCATTTTTTTTCAGATGATCCACTTCGCCGCAATGTTGGTCACCGCAAACCGTGTATATAAAAACATTATTTCATTGACGGCCATTTGCCACTAAACAATGTAATATTTTTCAATAAAAAAATTACTGAAAGATCTTCAAGATGTGTTCTTTAAGATGGTATATTGATCGATTAAAAAAGTTTTGTAGTTTTCTTTAAAAAAATTCATGAAAAGGCCTTTTTTGCGCTACAAGTGGGGGTAACGCCTTAATAAAATTCTGATTTATATTGGAATACTTTTTATTTTAAATTAGACAATGGTCTTCTTATATTTTTCTATTAAAATGAACGAAAAAAGTGAAATAACCTTTTTTTCGCAGAGTAACTTAGTTTGAAAATACGGCCGGATTCCGAAAAGCCGGAATCGTGCGGCGTAACTTGAAAACTATGAGATTGAGAATATTTAGTCCAAGGAGTAAAAAGTTGTATTTTGTGATTTTGGAATCACTAAATTGTTAGATTTTTTCCAAAATTTTTAACGATCTTGTCATTAAATCGTGAGATTACTATTTTTTCTAAGTCCAGCTCGCGATTCTGCACAGTGCGAGAATCGTGAAAAACCGGAATTTTCCAAATGACGTACCGGGTACAAAAAAACGCTAAAATAGAAATAGAAAGCAAAATGAAGCTTATTTTATCCTCATCAAAACGTCTTTTGGTAAATTGGTTTACAATTTTTTGTCACCGAGATATATAATTTTTCGTACGAGGATACACGATTGATCTTATATTCTAAGAATCGACAACTAAAATAGATGTCCGGTTTATAGATCGATTAAACCCACTTTGTCAGTCTGCCGTAGCATCATTGTTCATTGATTGGGGTGACTGGCAGCTTTTCATTAGTGGGTGTGGGGGCGGTACGGCCGTAAAGGGGTTAAAAATCAACCCCACACCCACTAATGAAATGTTGTCAGACACTCGAATCAATTAACAATGATGCTTAGGTAGACTGATGAAGGGGGTTTAATCGATCTATAAATCCAACACCTATTTTTGTTGTCTGCTCTTAGACTATTACTATGAAATTAAATACAAAATAGGAAGCTCTTGTATTTAGAGGATTTATTAAATGAAACCGAATGAAAATTAAAACAATATTTTTTTTAATACCTACATACTACTTGAGCGAATTAAAATGGGTATTGGAACCCTCGGGGCGATTGAGGGATGGCCGGCTATGGCGGCGGCACTTGGGCCCAAAACTGGGGTCCCTGCGGTGGCGGTTGTGGCGGCGGGCCTGATAGCCACATGTGTGGCGATACGTGGGGCTGGCCCCATTCCCATTGCCCTCCGGGATGCCATACCGATAAATCAGTTCGAACGTCTCGTGGCGCGAAAGTGTTTCGCGGCACGCTTCGGCGACGCCCCCTCGCCCTGGGCGCTCCTCGCTGGGCCAGAATGCCTCCCCTTTCCCGAAGGCGATGGGTCATTCGCCGATTCGCCGCCCACCCATTGCACTGTGCAAGTTGGGCTTCCAGCGACCTCACACGATCGCTGTCTAGATGAAGGCGAAGATTTGCGTCTAACAAGAAAGTGCTCGTTTGGTTTAGCCCTACTTGCAGTTGCCGCATTTGGGTCTCCAAGTGCACCAATTGCAAGCTGGGCATTTGGGTCGAAACCCCGATACCGGCGGCGAACTGAAATTTTGCGGCTGGACCGTCTGCGGTGGTGGGTCGATCACCTGCGCCGGCGGCGGTGGCGGGTCGATCACCTGCGCCGGCGGCGGTGGCGGGTCGATCACCTGCGTCGGCGGTGGTGGCGGCGGGGCGCCCAGTATGAGCTCTGGTGGATCCGCCTGGGGAAGCGGTTGCGGCTCCGTTGATGGGTTGTTAACCTGAAAAATAAGCAAATATTTTAAACAAGTGGAACCAGAAAAAATCATAAATTCTGTGATTTAAAGAACAAATTTGTGAGTAGACTGACTCATCGCCAAGGAAATTTGATGATTAGCCGTCCATTGACAAATTTGCATTTAAGTGGAGGGTACGGGTTTCAGCGTGAAAAAAAAATTTTTTTGCGAATTTTTTTTTTCATCTATATGGATAGAGTAAATTTATTGAAACCTTTTGTACATTGTTAAGAGTCATTTCAAGAACATTCCGTGAAATGTGTACGAGAAAATATCCACAAACAAGCCGGTGCCGCACTTTTCTCGAAACCACTTTTTTAAAGTCGAGTGATTAATCGCCAACGATACGTGCTTGACAATAAACCACTCCCCTGACAAATTCGAGCTCATAGAGCATTTTACGTTCAAACTCGTCAACGGAATGGTTCCTTGCCAAGGAAGTGTCCTTGGCTATGAATCACTTCGCAGTGGAATTCGGACTTCAAACCCTCCACGGTGTGCAAATGATAGCACTAATCACGCTTAGAGCAATTAGTATATTGGTATTACAAAGCATAATAATTTCTTCCAATTTTATGCCCCACATGCGTTACGCAAGAATGGGAAAAAATCTTATGTTTTCTAATATTAATAAAGTAAATGATACCAGCGTGTTTGGTGCTATCATTTGTATACACAGCTAAGTATTTTAAGTCCATATCCAAGGAAGTATCCTCGGCTCTGATTCACTCCGCTGAGAAATTTCAACTCGTTACGTATTTGAAGTCCAAACTTGCCAGCGGAATGGTTCCTTACCAGGGAAGTATCCTTGGCTATGAATCACTTCGCAGTGGAATTCGGACTTCAAATCCCCCACGGTGTGCAAATTATAGCACTAATCACGCTTAGAGCAATTAGTTGATTAACATTACAAAGCATAATAATTTCTTCCAATTTTATGTCCCACATGCGTTACATATAAATTGGGAAAAAATCTTATGTTTTGTAATATCAATCAAGTAAATGATACAAGCATGTTTGAATCAGAGCCGAGCATACTTCCTTGGCTATGAATCACTCTGCTGAGAAATTTGAACTTAAGTATTTTAAGTCCAAACTTGTCAGCGGAATGGTCCATTGACAGAAAAGTAACCATGGCTATGAATCACTCCGCTAAGAAAATTGGACTTCAAATCGTGGACACATGCAAAAGGTAGCACCAATTATCAAGTTTGCGAATTAAAAAATTGGCTCGACCTTACTTACCACCTTTTTCGGCCGCCCGACCGGAGCTTTCTTCCTTTTTGGATCTGAAAAATAAAAACCATCGATTTAGTTGTATTATACCATATTTAAACAAATACATTCTTAGAAAACATTATTATCGATGAGTAGAATTGTTAATATTGAACATATAAAAACAATTCTTTTGAAATAAACAAAACCACTTACTGCAAGTCATCGTTAACTGTTCTCCGATTCGAAAGAATGTATTGAGACGTATAGGCACGTCTCAGGTGCGAGCACTCCCGAAACGCGAAGGCCAACAATATTATTGTGCGCGAACACCACCTTGAAGCAACCGAGCAAGAAACAGCGAGCGAAAGCCTATCCCTCACCTTCTCTCTCTTTCTCGGTGAGGAGCCGGTGAAATATTGAAAATTAAAAGCGGCAAGGTAGGGGAAAATGCTCCAGAATAAGCGTTCAAAGAGCAAATCGCTTGGGAAGGGGAAAAGAAACGCGGGAAAAGACGGGTATAAAAGAAGCCGTCCAGGATTCATACGGGTCTTCTGTTTTCGACCTCCAACCCTGACGCAAGTAGCGAAAGAGGGTATTGGTACGAGCTGCAAAGCGAGGAAGATACCGGAGTAAGGAAAGCGTCAGGGGAAAGGGGAAGGGAAAAGGCAGCGTTCAAAAACCCCAAGTAAGGAACGTGTGATTTAGCGCAAGTAGCGAAAAGGAGTCCTAACGGACACCCAAGTAAGGAACGTGCAATCAACGCAAGTAGCGAAAGGGGAAAGCGAATGCGCTGGACTAATGAAAATGCTGCAGTTATGGGAAAAATAGCAACGGGAACCTCGTGGAAAAGAGTATAGGAGAGACAAACGGAGTAATAAAATTTAAAGCCACGAAGCACAGAGAATTTGAGATATAAACAAGGAGCAAAGCCTTAGCGCATCGAGAATTAGAGAGAGAGAGAGAGAGAGAGAGAGAGAGAGAGAGAGAGAGAGAGAGAGAGAGAGAGAGAGAGAGAGGAAGAAAAACACGCGAGCGATAGCCAAGGAAGGCCGCACTGTCAAACGCGAGCGAAACATATACAAGTACACACCAACTGACATTTAAACACTGCGGCTCACTACACCCAAACACACACACGTTACACATATCCGAAGACACAAACACATATGTAACCACAGCGAACGCACCTAAGATACACGCAACACAAACATACTTTACCTGTCTGCGAGCAACACAAACACACACATACAGACACCATATACATGCGAGCGGCACAAACACATACCTGCGCATACCGGCGACGAAGCGATGACACACGCTTGTATCAAAATACGCAAACACACATATGATGCGGCATGGGTCGAGCGAGACTCCACACATACACACACACACCAATAAGTAGCATATCGGGCAAGCGAAGCGACCAGCGACGGACTTTAAACGTACAGGTCGATTCACAACGAATCGTACAAGCATTAAGAAGACATTGATCAATAAATCTACGATTATTTTATGCGAAACAGGTCGTTATTAATTTACTCCCTAATCGAGTCCCGAACGCAAATAAATTTAATGTAATTGAGGGGTTACCCGTTACAGTATCTTTGTTTCTTCGATGTCGTTGAACACTCAAGGTAGGCCTGCAACCCTGCATCAAGGGGGTATCGCGCGACACAACGGGTGGTAACAGTCGCACACGGGGACAGCGCTGCGCTCTCCAAGAGGCGAGCTTTAAAATTTCAAGTCTATTCTAATTACGTTGCTTCAAATTACGCGACGCAAATTACGCGACGCCAATTGCGCAGCGTTAATTAAGCGACGCAAATTACGCGGCGTTAATTACGTTCGTCTGGCCTCACCCTCATAGACTCAAAAGTTGAAACGTCATATTCGAGCGTTCGTGCAAACGCTGAAACGCGTATCTCAACAACACGTCGTGGCGCGCACTTTACGAAGGCGCCGTCCGGCGCGTTTCGCGAAGAGTTATAATTTGGCGACATTGTCCGTCACGTGTAATAACGGTATTGCAGTGGCTTCGTGAATCGTACGTCGGAACGGTTGTTGTGATCGGCCGAATCGTCGTGAAAAGTGCAAGTTATTGTGTTTAGTCTGAGAAGATAATCGCAGGTTGGAGAAGCAATCGGTTGTTGCTGGAACGAAGATTTTTCGTCGGAAGTTCCAGCCGCAGAGTTCCAACTGCAGAGAGATCGAATAACCGGCGCCAACTCGAAGGTAAGGTACATTTTTTAGCCCTCGCAATTTTTTATAAATGAAATGGCAATTCGATTCTCGCTTCGTCATGAATCGATTCATGCTGAAACAAGAATCGACTCTGAATTTTGGTAACGGGAAATGCTCGGCGATTTGACGTTCGAATTAGGTTAGAATATACCGAGTGGAAAGATTCATGGCCAACGATGGTACCTTGGCAATTCGTGCTTCGGCACGAAACGAATGGAAATTTAGCTCGAAATAGAATTTAGTTTTCGCACGACTCGCTTCGTGCCGCCGCACGAATTGCGAAGAAGGCATCCCTGGCGATGAGTCTCCCCACTTCGTATACTTCAAACGAATTCGAACGAAAAATCGCCGCGAATTTCACGTTCGAATCAGGTTAGAATATACCGAGCAGAGAGGTCCATCGTCAAGGATGTATCCTTGGCAATTCAGGCTTCGGAATACATTGATTCGTGCCGAAGGTAAATTCTAATTCGATGCATGCTTCGGCATAAATTGATTCGGGTTGATGCTAAATTCCAATTCGATTCGGTCTTCGGCACGAAACGAATGGAATTTAGCTTTGGCACGATTATATTCGTGCCGCAGCATGAATTGCCAAGGAGGCATCCATGGCGATGAGTCTCTCCGCTCGGTATATTGCGAAAGAATTCGACCGTATAATTCGAGCAGAGAGATTCATCCCCAAGGATGCTTCCTTGGGAGCATGTATCGAATTGGAATTTAGCTTTGGCACAGACCAATGTGTGCTGAAGCACGGATTGCCAAGGAAGCATCCTTAGCGATGAGTCCCTCCGCTCGGTATATTTGATACGAATTCGAACGAAAAATCGGCGAGAATTTCATGTTCGAATCAGGTTAAAATATACCGAGCGGAAAGGTCCATCGCGAAGGATGAACAAATTGATTCGCGCCGAAGCTAAATTCCAATTCGATTCGTGCTTCGGCACGAACCGAATGGACATTTACCTTGAAATGGAATTTAGCTTTGGCACGATTCAATTCATGCAGCAGCACGAATTGCCAAGGAGGCATCCTTAGCGATAAGTCTCTCCGCTCGGTATATTTCAAACGAATTCTAGTAGAGATATTCATTGCCAAGAACGCTTCCTTGGCAATTTATGCTTCGACAAAAGTTTCCAAGGAAGCATCCATAGGGTTTTATCTTTCCACTCAGTATATTTTTAATTCGAAGTGATTAATCGCTGAGGATACTCCCTCAAGGATAAATCACTTCGCTGCGAAATTAAAACTTGTAAAGTATTTCAAGTCCAAATTTGTCAGGGGAGAGACTCATGCCAACGGTACGTCCTTGGCAATTCGGGCTTTGGCAATGCGGAGTGACCGAGGATTACACGTGGCCAAAATGCGAATTCGATTTGCGCTTCGGGTAAATCGATTCGTGTCGGAGTACGAATTGCTAAGGAAAGGGTCCTTACTGAAAAATTTATTCGCTGACCGATTGAGACGTAAAATACTTAACCACTTAAAGCCCCTCAGCGAAGTGATTTATCGCTAAGGAAATATGGCTGGCAGATGATGCCCTTTAGTTTTACGTGCAGTACCAAGTCGTCGACCCCAACTACACGGCTCCCATGAGCGCGGGGTCGAGAAAACGCGCGACCAACGCGGCCCCGCATAAATGCGGTACCTACCGGTTCGCTCCTGGGGATCAGGAGCGAACTACCGATCGATCCAGTCGCACTACCGGTCGAGTCGAGTGACTTTCCAACACTCTAACAGCTAAGCAGGCTGCTACCCGAGCTGGTGGTACGCAGCTCACCCGCCGGAACACCTAGGGGTCGCTGACCAGCATACGGCCTAACCACTGCCCCCACGAGTCCAAGCTCAACGGCTGGGACCGACTACGCGCCGGTGGCCCTCCAGCCCCCATGGTACCAGTTTAAATCACTGGTGGAATCTTCGCAGCACACAGTCGTGCTGCTACACTTTGACGGGGCCGCCCCGTCGGTCGTGGTAGGCCAGCTGGAACGGCGGTGTCGCCACTCACCAAATATCATTGGCAATGAAACATTCAAGTATCTTGAATCCAATTTTATCAGTGGAATGGTTCATTGTCAAGTAACTACCCTTGGCAATGAATGTATGAGCTGACAAAAATTGGCTTGAAATACGTGACGAGTTCAAATTTCTCAGTGGAGTGGTTTATAGCCAAAGTCATACTTGGTGATGAATCACGTCGGTGAGAAATTTGAAGTCCATAAATTAGAGCTCGTACCATCGGAGTTTTCTCTAATACCGGTGTTATTTCGATATAATCAATTTGCATTACCGGTATACCGGTATTTTGATATGTTCCGATAATTCTATGAAACCTTGATTAAAAACATTAAAAGGTTGAAAGAGGTCTTACATAAATTACGTAACGCAAAATTTCCCAATTGTTGACCCCCCTCCCCCCACGTGACGGGACCGTAACGCTTGGCTAGAAACCCCCCCCCCCCCCCCCCACCCAATTCCGTTACGTAACGGATGCTTTGTCGTCTATAATTGCGATTTTTTTCATAGACACAACTAATTATAAAAGGATCGGGTTTATAATTATTTTACAAGTATATATTCATCTAGTTTTCTACCAATTTTTCTCACAAAATCTTCTCTGGAACAAGAAGCATGATGGAAAAAAAATTTCTCTTCATCATCCTATCGATATATTTATGGAAGGTTATCTGTAAATTATCGATATGTATACAAATGTAGCTATCGTTATGCGTAACTTTTTTTTGGTTTGGTTTTTTTTACACAATTCCAACAGTTTGGACATTTTTTTTCTATTTTCAAGGCCTTTTTTCTGTATTCAAGCAGTCTTTAAAAATAGTAATTGTCAAATGTTAAAAACGCGGATACGGAGAACCTTAGTCTCTGCGATTACAAAAATGTTTTTGAAAAAATTGAAAATCGGTTGATAAGTTTTTAAGTATTCGCTCGGACAAGGTCGAAAAAACTAGTTGCAAGAAAAATGCGTTCAAAGTTTTCGTTCCGTGTTTCTTGATGTAAAGTTATCTTTTTTCTAGAATATTGATACTGACATTGAAGTATCTAGTCGCGGGCGATATGACGGTTCTTCATCTTCATGATAGTTTACAAAATAATAAGTCACGCTACCTGTTCTCACTAAGGTGACTATAACTCCGTCAATTTTCGGACTTGTAAATAAAAATGTTGCCAATATATTGTTCAATACATGTACTTTCAAGAATTAAAAAAAAATTCCTCAAAATTTTGCTTAGGGAATGTGCGAAAGCTACTGTGCAAGTAACTTCCCTGTGAGAAAGCTGTGAGCTGTCCGCGATCAAATTGCAAGCATGGCTAAAATAAAAAACTTTAACATGAAGAAGTGTTGCTATTTCTGGCAGTTTTAACCCTTCGCGTGCACCATGGGTCTTCTTGACTGTACGTATTTAGTAATTTTCAACGTTTTTTTCAACGTATTTTTCAACGTATGCCCCACGTTGAACGAATGTTTTGGTATTTAATTTTGGTTTTGTCAAAAAATAAGTTTAGGGCCATAAAATATGGATAATTTCCTTTGAAGAACATCTCCACAAAAAAGAAATAAAAATGCATATTTACCGCAATACAACGATTTGAAAAACGCTTTGGGTCAGATTGACCCGAGATGCACTTATAGGTTGGCGGCGGAGGTGTGTACTCGAAGGGTTAAAATCATGATGTAACGCAAACCTTGACTTTACTCCCTCATGTACGTAGACGTTGACGCCTGGCCGAACCCCCCCCCCCCCCCCTCACCGTGTTTATCTGTCCAGCGGTCTGTCCTCCCACTTCAGGTTTTCTGTTCATCGTTAGCCCTTCAAATTTCGGGTTATCTATCCAACCGTCTGCCCGTCAACATTGGGGTTATCGAACCACGTTAATTTTGGTCCCTAGCCATCGATCGGGTTATCTGTCCCCGATATTTTTTCATCCCTACACATCCATCGGGTTATCTGAAGAACCGTCTGCCTATCAAATGTGGGGTTGTATGTTCTCGTTAGTGTTTGTACCCCACACATCCATCGGGTTATCCCAAGTATCGCCTGCCTTTCGAATATCAGGTTGTCTGTGTTCGTGATTATTTGTTCCCTATACATCAATCGGGTTATCTAAACTACCGTCTGCCTTCAAAATGTCGGGTTATCTGTCCTCGTTATGTCTTGTTCCCTCGCCATCAATCGGGCTATCTGAACTACCGTTCGCCTTTCAAATATCGGGTTATCTGTCCTCGTTATTTTTTGTTCCGTACACATCCCACGGGCCATCTGAAGTACCGCCTTGCTGTCAAATATCGGGTTCTTTGTCCTCATTTTTTTCCCCTCGCTATCCATCGGGCCCTCCGAACTACGAGTTGCCTTTCAAATACCAGGTTATCTGTCCTCGTTATTTTTTGTCCCCCACACAGCCATCGGGTTATCTGAAGTACCGCCTGCCTTTCGAACATCAGGTTATCTGTTCTCATTATTAATTGTTCCCTATACATCAATCGGGTTATCTAAACTACTGTCTGCTTTCAAAAAGTTGGAGTCCTCGTTACTTTTTTGTCCCTATAAATCCATCGAGTTATCTGAATTTTCGACTGCCATCAAGACATCGGGGTACCTGTCCTCGTTATTTTTTATTCCCCACACATCCATTGGGTTCTCTAAACTACCGCCTGCCTTCAAAATATTGCGTTATCTGCCCTCGTTACTTGTTTCCCCTATACATCCATCGGGTTATCTAAATTAACGTCTACCATAAAAAAATCGGGTTACCTGTCCTCGTTATTTTTTTTCCCCTACACATCCATCGGGTTATCCGAACTACCGCCTGCCTTCAAAATATTGGGTTATCTGTCCTCGTTATTTTTTATTCCCTACACATTCATCTGGTTATCTGAAGTACCGGCTGCCTTTCGAATAGCAGGTTATCTGTCATCGTTATTTTTTGTTCCCTATACATCGATCGAGTTATCTAAACTACCGTCTGCCTGTAAAATGTCGGGTTATCTGTCCTCGTTACTTTGTTTTCCCTATACATCCATCGTTATCTGAACTATCGTCTGCCTTTGAAATATTGTATTAGCTGTCCTCGTTATTTTTTGGTCCCTATGCATATATCGGGTTATCTAAACTACCGTTTGCCTAAAAAATATTTGTCTTCGTTACTTTTTTCCCTACACATCGAACGGGTTATCTGAACTACCGTCTGCGGTCAAAATGTCGGGTTAACTATCCTCGTTATTTTTTATCCCCTACCCATTCATCAGTTGATCTGAAGTACCGGCTGCCTTTCAAAAGTCAGGTTATCTGTTCTCGTTATTTTATGTTCCCTATACATCCATCCGGTAATCTAAACTACCGTATGCTTTTCAAATATCGGGTTATATGTCATTGTTATTTTTTTTCCTACCCATCCATCGGGTTATCTAAACTACCGCCTGCCTTCAAAATAGTGGGTTATCTGTCCTCGTTATTTGTTTGTCCCCTACACATCCATCGGGTTATCTGCAGTATCCGCTGCCTTTCGAATATCAGATTATCTGTCCTCGTTACTTTTTTCTCTATCCATCCATCGGGTGATCTAAACTACCGCCTGCCTTCACAATATTGGATAGTCTGTCCTCGTTTTCTTCATGTCCCCTATACATTCATCGGGTTATATGAACTACCGTTTGCCTTTCAAGGATCGAGTTAGGTGTCCTTGTTATTTTGTTTTCCCTAAACATCCATCGGGTTATCTGATCTACCGCCTGGTTTCATAATATCGGGTTATCTGTTCTCGTTATTTTTTGGTTCCTGAACATCCATCGGGTTATCTAAACCACCGTTTGACTTTGAAGTATCGGCTTAAGTGTCCTTGTTATTTGGTTTTCCCTACACATCCATCGGGTAATCTAAATTACCGTCAGCCTTTAAAATGTCGGGTTATCTGGCCTCGTTACAGTTTTTTCCTCTATAAATCCATCGGGTTATCTGAACTACCGTCTGCCGTTAAAATGTCGGGTTATCTGTCCACGTTATTTGTTGTTCCCTGAACATCTATCGGGGTATCTAAACTACCGTTTGCTTTTGAAATATCGGGTGATCCTAACTACCGTTTGCCTTTCAAATATCGGGTTATCTGTCCTCGTTACTGTGTTTCCCTATACATCCATAGGGTTATCTGAACTACCGTCTGCCTTCAAAATATCGAGGTATCTGTCCTTGTTATATGTTGTTTCCTTCACGTCCATCGGGTTATCTAAACTACCGTCTGCTTTCAAAATGTCGGATTATCTGTCCTCGTCACTTGTTCCCCCTATACATCCATCGGGTTATCTGAATCAACGTCTGCCATAAAAAAATCGGGTTACCTGTCCTCGTTATTTTTTGTTCCCTACACATCCATCGGGTTATCTGATCGACCGCCTACCTTCAAAATATTGGGTTATCTGTCCTGGTTATTTTTTATCCCCTACACATTCATCGGGTCATCTGAAGTACCGTCTGCCTTTTGAATAGCAAGTTATCTGTCATCGTTATTTTTTGTTTCCTATAAATCCGATGGGTTATCTAAACTTTCGTCTGCCTTCAATACATCGGGTTACCTGTCGTCGTTATTTTTTGTTCCCTATACATCTATCGGGTTAACTAAACTATCATCTGCCTTCGAAGTATCGGGCTATGTGTTTTCGTTACTTTTTTTTCTATAGATTCATCGGATTATCGGAACTATCGTCGGTCTTCAAAATATCGGCCTATTTGTCCTCGATACTTTTTTTCCCTATATATCCATCGGGTTATCTAAACTACCATCTGCCTTCGAAATAGCGGGTTATCTGTTCTCGTTATTTTTTATTCTCTTCACATTCATCAGGATATCTGAAGTACCGTCTGCCTGCCGAATATAAGGTTATCTGACCTCGTTATTTTTTTCCCCTACAAATCCATCGGGTAATCTGAAGTACCGTCTGCCTTTTGAATATCAGGTTATCTCACCTCGTTATTTTTTGTTCCCTATACATCCATCGAGTTATCTAAACTACCGTTTGCCTTTCAAGGATCGGGATATGTATCCTTGTTATTTTGTTTTCCCTATACATCCTGCGGGTTTTCTGAACTACCGTCTGCCTTCAAAATATCGGGGTATCTGTATTCCCTATATTCCCTACAGATCCATGGCGTTATCTGAACTACCGTCCGCCTATAAAATATCGAGGTACCTGTCCTCGTTATTTTGTGTTCCCGATACATCTATCGGGTTATCTAAACTACCGTTTGCCGTTTAACTATAGGGTTATGTATCCTTGTTATTTTGTTTTCCCTATACATCATGCGGGTGTTCTGAACTACCGTCTGACTTCAAAATATCGGGGTATCAGTTCAAGTGATCTTTGTTTCCTACACATCCATCGGGTTATCTAAACTACCGTCTGCCTTCAAAATGTCGGGTTATCTGTCCTCGGTACTTTGTTTTCCCTATAAATCCATCGGGTTATCTGAACTATCGTCTGCCTTTGAAATATTGGGTTAGCTGTCCTCGTTATTTTTTGGTCCCTATGCATATATCGGGTTATCTCAACTACCGTCTGCCTTCACAATGTCGGGCTATTTGTCCTCGTTACTTTTTTTCCCTATACATCGAACGGGTCATCTGAACTACCGTCTGCTTTCAAAATATCGGGTTATCTGTCCTCGTTATTTTTTATTCCCTACCCATCCATCAGTTGATCTGTAGTACCGGCTGCCTTTCAAATGTCAGGTTATCTGTTCTCGTTATTTTATGTTCCCTATACATCCATCGGCTTATCTAAACTACCGTATGCCTTTCAAATATCGGGTTATATGTCATTGTTATTTTTAGTTTCCTACCCATCCGTCGGGTTATCTAAACTACCGCCTGGCTTCAAAATATTGTGTTATCTGTCCTCGTTATTTTTTTGTCCCCTACACATCCATCGGGTGATCTGCAGTATCCGCTGCCTTTCGAATATCAGGTTATCTGTCCTCGTTACTTTTTTCCCTATTCATCGATCGGGTGATCTAAACTACCGCTTGCCTTCAAAATATTGGATAGTCTGTCCTCGGTTTCTTTACGTCCCCTATACATCCATCGGGTTATATGACCTTCCGTTTGCCTTTCAAGTATCGAGTTAGGTGTCCTTGTTATTTTGTTTTCCCTAAACATCCATCGGGTTATCTGATCTACCGTCTGCTTTCATAATATCCGGTTACCTGTTCTCGTTATTTTTTGGTTCCTAAACATCCATCGGGTTATCTAAACCACCGTTTGCCTTTCAAGCATCGGGTTATGTGTCCTTGTAATTTCGTTTTCCCTAAACATCTATCGGGTTATCTGATCTACCGTCTGCCTTCAAAATGTCGGGGTATCTGTCCACAATACCTTTTTTCCCGATACATCCATCGGGTTATCTGAACAACCGTCTGCCTTCAAAATATCGGGTTACCTGTCCTCGTTTTTTATGTTCCCTATACATCTATCGGGGTATCTGAAATACGGTCTGCCGTCAAAATATCGGGGTAATTGTCCTCGTTACGATTTTTCCTTATAAATCCATCGGGTTATCTGAACTACCGTCTGCCTTCAAAATATCGGGCTATTTGTCCTCGTTACTGATTTTCCCTATACATCGAACGAGTTATCTGAACATCCGTCTGCCTTCAAATATCGGGTTATCGATCCTCGTTATTTTTTATCCGCTACACATTCATCAGTTTATCTAAAGTGCCGGCTGCTTTTCGAATATCAAGCTACCTGTGCTTGTTATTTTCTGTTCCCTATACATTCATCGGCTTATCTAAACTACCGTTTGCCTTTCAAATATCGGGTTATATGTCCTTGTTATTTTTTGTTCCCTACACATTCATCGGGTTATTTAAACTACCGCCTGGCTTTAAAATATTGGGTTATCTGTCCTCGTTATTTTTTTGTCCCCTAAACATCCATTGTTTTATCTGCAGTATCCTCTGCCTTTCCAAGATCAGGTTATCTGTCTCCGTTACTTCTTTCCCTATCCATCCATCGGGTGATCTAAACCACCGCCTGCCTTCAAAATATTGGATAGTCTGTCCTGGTTTGTTTTTTGCCTCCTATACATCCATCGAGTTATCTGAACTACCGATTCCCTTTCAAGTATTGAGTTATGTGTCCTTGTCATTGTGTTTTCCCTGTACGGCGATTGGGTTATCTGAACTGCCGGCTGCATTCAAAATATCAGGTTATCTGTCATCGTTATTTTTTGTTCCCTAAACATCCATCGGGTTATCTAAACTACCGTTTGCCTTTCAAGTATCGGGTTATGTGTCCTTGTTATTTTCTTTTCCCTATAGGTCCAGAGGGTTGTCTGAGCTACGGCCTGCCTTCAAAATTTCGGATTATTTGTCCTCGTTAGTTTTTTGGTTCCTACACATCCATCGGGTTATCTATACTACCGCCTGGCTTCAAATTATTGGGTTATCTGTCCTCGTTATTTTATTGTCCCCTACACATCCATCGGGTTATCTGCAGTATTCCCTGCCTTTCGAATATCAGGTTATCTGTCCTTGTTACTTTTTTCCCTATCCATCCATCGGGTTATCTAAACTACCGCCTGCCTCCAAAAAATTGGAAAGTCTGTCCTCGTTTTCTTTATGTCCGCTATGCATTCATTGGGTTATCTCTACTACCGCTTGCCTTTCAAGTATCGAGTTATGTGTCCTTGTTATTTTATTTTCTCTAAACATCCGTCGGGTTATATGATCTACCGTCCGCCTTCAAAATAACGGGTTATCTGTTCTCGTTATTTTTTGGTTCCTATTCGTCCATCGGGTTATCTGAACTACCGTCATCCTTCAAAATATCGGGTTATCTGTCCTCGTTATTTTTCGTTCGCCATACATCCATCGCGTTAACTGAACTACCGTCTGCCTTTAAGCTGTCGGTTATCTGTCCTCGTTTTTTTTGTTCCCTATACATCCATCGAGTTAACAAACTTACCGTCTGCCTCCAAAACGTCGGGTTATCTGTCCTCATTATTTGATGTTCCCTATACATCTATCGGGTTATCCGAAGTACCGTTTGCCTGTCAAATATCGGGTTATCTGTCCTCGTTACTTTGTTTCCCTATACATTCGTCGAGTTACCTGAACTACCGTCTACCTTCAAAACATCGGGTTATCTGTTCTCGTTATTTTTTATCATCTACATATACATCAGTTTTTCTAAAGTACCGTCTACCTTTCGAATATCAGGTTAGTGGAAAGTTTTTTTTGTGAATTTTTGGAAGGCAGCAGAGACGAGCTATGTTGCAATTTGCTGCTTTTAGGTATTTAAATTTTGTTTCATCGATGATTTTTAGATTTTTCCATCTGGAGAGAATATTGTTTATGCCTTTTTATAGGGTATTGATAGGATTTTTATTTGTTAGTTTGTAAGTTGAGGAGTCTGCGAGTAAATTGTATGTTTTTGCAATGTAATCTGATTTGTTTGAAATGACTGTTGAATTTCCTTTATCTGCTAGTGTAATTAAAAGTTGTGGATTGTTTTTTAAAAAATAAGAAGTCTGATTTATAATTTTAATGGTGTTGGAGAATGATGTTGGTATATTCATTTTGTCTAGGTTTGTGGAGTAGAAATTCTAGTTTGGGTTCGAGTTCTGAGATGGAGTTGTGGATATAGTTTTTTATGTTTGAAGGTTTGAGATAAGGAAAAGAAAATTTTTCACCAAGAGATAAGAATGTGGAAATGTGTGGTGGAATATCAGTGTTGGAGAGATTTATAAGCCATTCTTTTGTGTTGTTTTGTGTAATTGTTGAATTAATATTATTCAGAGGATCGGTAAAGGAGTTATTATTTGCGTCATGTTGCTTTAATATAAAATCATGTCATGTTGCGTCATGTTGCTTAAAAAAAAACAAGTTGATGACTATTGGCTAAATCGTCTTTTGAGCTCGAGCGACGAATCAGGTAAACAAACCCCGCTTTATTACTCGCATCGGTATATACATTATCGGTTTTGCAAAGCTAATATTAACTTGAAAGATTTTATTTGCAAAAATAGAGAGTGAGCTATTATATTTTACGGCAGGTTATGCATCAGTATCTCTGCTGTTTGATGAAGACGCTTTGTAGACGTCCATGGTTAGAAGTAGCAATAAGATCAGGTATATTTTGAGCTTGCTTATTGACATGGTTAAGCAATCTTAAGTATTCCTACTCATTTTTACTGGCGTACAAGGTTGCGGCCGTAGACGGCAGCGCGATGAGTCCTTCGACGATGTACAGCGCCAGGCGCGCGTATTGAGATCATCGAGGAGGCTCGTCGGTACTTCAAGCGTTTTAAACTACGAGGCCGAGAAATCACCGTACGCATTCGTCAACCCCCACCTGGTGGCTATTTATTACCATGGCTGGAAGGAGCGTTTCGTGACCTTTTGACGTATATCACAGCGTCTTGCGAGGCTGGCGATTACATAGGTATATCGTTTGCCTCGAGCAGTTTACCGCACGGCCCCGTTTGGCTCTCGTTTCGACCCGTTAGAGATTGCGCGTTCGATGATATTTGGCAGTTAATAATGAGCGTTGCTCAGAGTGCTGCATCATTGCATATTAACGATGCGTGCATAATCAAAGCCAGTATTGTCAGGGGCGTTGAGGGCACTGGCAGAAAACGCTTAACACATGAGGGGGTAACAAAAAAATCCATTCTCACGATACGCAATACCGATACTCTGTGTTTACCACAGTCACTGGCGGCGGCGCGCGCGTATGCCGAACGGGGTGAAATACGCTCAGGTAGTTTACACGTAAACTGGCAACGTATGAGGCAGAATAAAAGCTCATTGCAGAAAAATGCTGATCTTGAATTAACGGATGCAGCGGGAGTTATAGTACCGTCAAACAGCTGCGGTGTGCGTGAGATTGCTCTCTACCAGAATTATCTCGCGCAGCACGGTATTGCCATTGTAGTTTATGAATTTTTGACGTTCGGGAGGGGGGATGCACCTTTGTTCGACGGCTCGCAGTAAGTCTCAAATACTTTTGGCAAAATCAAACACACGCTGCACATTTTATATTACGAGCGTTCGCATCATTATCAGCCAATATTAAATTTACGAGGCGCGGTGGGAAGCCGCGATTTTTGCTCCTCGTGTAATTCGCAATACCGTAGATTTGGCCATATATGTTTTTAAAAAAAGTGTCTTCGTTGCATGACGTCACCACCGTGCGATCCCGAAGTAAATGCAGCTATTCGATGCGAAGCGTGCGCGCGCGAGTTTTACGGGCTGCAATGTTTCGAAAATCATTTCATTGTTAAGCAGTACAGAAAACGCAAATCAAACAGCGTGTGTGCCTCGTTCAAGCGGTGCCGCGAATGCCTGAAAATTGTCAGGCCTCGATAAAAGACGAAAACACATTTGCGGCGTGGCCTTTTGTAAAGCATGCAGAGCAGATCGACCCTATTATCACATGTGCTTTATGAAGCCTATTCGCGGTGGTCAAAGCACGGGGAAAATACTTTTTATATTCTACGATTTTTAGACAGCAATGCACACAGGTACCAGGCGATGCGAATACTTTTCTACACGAGCCCAACTTGTGCGTAGTTCAACGAGTTTGCACGTATTGTTGCACTCGTGATTCGATGACCGAGTCGTGCGAGTATTGCGACTCTCGACAATATGTATTTCGACAGCAGCCTGTGGGACAATTGGTCGAACTTGCTATGCAGCGTGTCGAACATTTTTCGCGTACTATCTGTATTGCTCACAATGCCGGTGGCTTTGACGCGCAGTTCATGTTGCGCTATTTAATTGAAGAAAAAAAGGTCCAACTGCCGAGTATAATTATGAACGGTACGAAAATCATTTCGATGCGTGTTGAAAAACTGGTTTTTCTCGACAGCCTAAACTATTTTCACATGCCTCTCAGTGCGCTTCCTAAAGCCTTCGGTCTCACAGGCGCTATCGTTAAAGGTGTTTTCCCTCATTTGTTTAACAGGCCGGAAAATCAAAATTATGGGGGCCCCCTACCAGCCGTAGAGTATTATTCTCCCGACACGATGCGCCCCGCAGAGCGCGAAAAATTCTTAGCCTGGTATCAGGAGTCTAAAGACAGGGACTACGTGTTTGACTTTTCGAAGGAACTCGTAAGCTACTGCACGGACGACGTCACGATCTTGAGACGCTCGTGTATGGCTTTTCGTAACATGTTTATAGCCAGTGGCCGGGTTTGTCCGTTTGACGAGAGCACAACGATACCCTCGTCCTGGTTCAGTGTCTTACGGAAAAATTTCCTCAAAGACAATACGATCGATATTGTGCCGTTGGTCGGCTATAGGTGGGTGCATACCCAATCAAAAAAGGCAATTTCATGGCTTGTGTGGATGGAGCATACTCTCGGAAAGCGTATTATACACGCTGGCCGTTCGCGCGAATTTAGACTACCTCAAAATTTACTAGTCGACGGCTATTATGAAACAGGCAATACCGCGTACGTATTACAATTTCATGGTTGCTATTGGCACGGTAGCCCTCAATGCTTCTCCCTCAATAGGGACTGTAAACAACGCGGTGATATATCAATGGATGAGCGCTTAGAAAGAATTCTTGCTATAGCTAATAGAATTCGCTCGGGAGGTTATCAGTTAACGGAAATTTGGGAATGCGAGTGGGACAGGCTTTTGGAAACTAGTGCTGAAATTCGCGAACTCATACGGGATCATCCGTTGACGGCTGCGGAACCCTTAAACCCTCCTGATGCTTTCTTCGGCGGTCGCACGGAGAATATGGTGATGCTCTACGATGTTAAAGAGACGGAGCGCATACGCTACGTAGAGGTCTGCTCTCTGTACCCGTATATTTGCAAATTTGGTAAATACCCTATCGGACATCCGAAAGTATATATAGGCGGAGAATGCTGAGAGCTGACAGGATCCACTAGCGATCTAGCGCGTGTCGAAGGCCTGGTGAAATGGACCGTTCTACCACCGCGCGATCTCTACCACCCTGTTTTGCCTGTGCGTATGCATCAGCGACTGCTGTTCTCTCTGTGCCGCACATGCAGCGAGATGATGAATGAGGAAGAGTGTATGCATGACGATCCGGACGAGCGTGTGTTCGAAGGTACCTGGGTTGCCGATGAATTGCGAAAAGCCGTCTCATGCGGTTACACGATACTCCACATTGCCGAAATCTGGCAATACGAAGTAACGCAATTCAATCGTGACACGCAATCGGGAGGTTTATTCGTCGAGTATATTAACACTTTTTTGAAGATCAAGCAGGAGGCGAGCGGATGGCCTGAAAACTGTTTGGGCGATGAATGCGCCCAGGAGCGTTATATCGCTAGCTTTGAGCAATCAGAGGGGATTCGTTTAAATCATCAGTCGATAACCAAAAACCCCGGCCTACGCTCAGTCGCCAAACTATGTCTGAATTCGTTCTGGGGAAAATTCGGATAACGCGAAAACCTGCCGCAAACAGTCGTAGTATCAACGCGCAAAAAACTTATGGAGTTATTAACTAATCCAGAATACGATATTACAGGTATGCTGCCGGTGAACAATGAAATTCTTTACGTCAATTATATTAAAACCGGTGAGGCTGTGGTACCCTCCAGTATTGCTAACGCTGTAATAGCTGCATACACCACGGCACAAGCGCGTTTAAAACTTTATGGTTACCTGGA
This sequence comes from Ophion slaviceki, assembly GCA_944452715.1. Classification (NCBI taxonomy): domain Eukaryota; kingdom Metazoa; phylum Arthropoda; class Insecta; order Hymenoptera; family Ichneumonidae; genus Ophion; species Ophion slaviceki. The sequence continues at coordinate 41,386,839 of OX101787.1, read as the reverse complement.
ACGTCTGGGAAGACGTGCGTTGTACTGCGATACCGACTCCGTAATTTATGTAACGAGAGAGCAACCTGATGCCTACGAGCCCCCGATAGGCCAATTGCTTGGTGATTTAACTAACGAGCTAACCACCTATGGCGAGGGCAGTTACATAAGCAGTTTCATTTCCGGCGGCCCTAAATTTTATGCATTCATCGTGCGTGCGCCTGACGGGACAGAGAGTGAGGTTTGCAAAGTTAAGGGTATCACGCTTAATTTTGCAAACAATGCGTTAATAAATTATGAGTCCGTACGATCCTTCATCGTGGGTGAGCGAGAGGATCCTATTGTACTGAGATACGACGCCATTAGACATACAGAACTTCACCATGTTGTCACACGAGGTGAGACAAAAACGTGCAAGCCATCGAGCATTAAGCGAAGACGTGATGGACAATATGGATCGCTTCCCTACGGTTATCGCCATTTGTAAAATATACTGTAAATGTATTTTTTATGTAAAAACCCGAAAATCTTATTTAATATTGCACTTAGCCTAAATTTCCTTATTTACCGCGATGGACACGAGGTGGCAACATCCCTGGACTTCTATGATCTGCGGGCCGACAGGTTGCGGTAAAACGTATTTTGTTAAAAAATGTCTGAAATGTATTACGCGTATGAACAGCGAGCGCTTCGAGAGAATAATATTTTATTATTCCGAGTGGCAGACAGCATATACGGAGTACGATGATGCTATAGAATTTCGCGAAGAATTACCCCAGACTGCCGATTACTCAAACGACCACCGCGCGAAGCTCTTAATTATCGATGATCTAATGCGTGAAGCATCGAGCAATACCGTTGTCGATCTATTCACCAAAGGCAGTCATCATAAGAACTTGAGCGTTATTTTTATAACGCAAAATTTGTTTCATCAGGGCCAAGGCCAGCGGGACATCTCTTCGAATGCTAATTATATAGTTATCTTCAAAAACCCTCGCGATCGTGCTCAAATACAGCACTTGGCGCGCCAAATATGTCCCGAAAATCCACAATTTCTACAGGAGGCTTATTACGACGCAACATCTAAACCGCACGGTTATTTGTTGCTAGATCTGAAGCAATCAACACCCGATAATTGTCGATATCGCACATGTATTTTCCCCGATGATACTCGCCATTTCGTTTACGTACCGCGAAAGAAATTAAAAAGCGGTGACGCATATGGAGAATTACCAGTTCTACGCCTGTGATGGCACACAGCGGATAGTCTCTTTGCAAGAAGAGCGTTGCGATATTGAACGCTCTTTAATATCTCACCAAAGAACAGCGTGAGGCTATTTTGCGGAAAGCGGATTCTCGTATAATACGCTGCATTTGCGAGTGCGCTTTAAACGTTCTTCGCGATAATATTCCTCTCAAAGCCAACCAACGGAAAAAATTGCGTCGCCACGTACCCCATCTCAGGCGCTTAGCCGCGAATAGAGGCTGCTGGAAAAGTAAGAAGAAGTTTGTCATTCAAAGCGTTGGATTTTTACCCCTGCTGCTTGCCCTAATCCTCGATACCATATTGTCAAATCTAATTGCCAAATAATGGAGCATGCCAGGAAAATGGTTCTGGTGCCCGAGGAGCGTCTATCACAACTAGATTCCCAAAAACGCAGCGTCAGCGATAGTGAGGCACGACCGACGAGCCAAGCGGAGAAAACAATTACGGCGACTCTGAATCGCCTTGATATGGAGATGAGCGAAATTTTGAAATCTAACGTGTACGGCGACGAGCGAGAAAAATGGCTAGCGTATTTGCGTGTATTACAGCGTTATCTACATTTTGTCGATGGCGAACAAGCACAACTGTATCATGATCTTGTGAAGGAACAAAAAAAAGACACACACCCCATGGAAATATCAGCAACAGAAACACGAATGAACGATTCCATTATCGTTGAGAGTGTACCTACGAAAATCCGCAATAAAGCGAAACTCTTATTGCGACGACTACATGATACGCCGTCCTCAGATTTTTCTTGGGATGCAGCCGGTATGGTTTCTGTCAATGGAGAAACAATCAAGCATTCAAACATTGTTGATCTTGTGAATGGCGCAATGCGTGCGAGAAAGATGGCCAAACCGACGGGCCGTAGAGTCTTTGCAAATGTTTTAAGGGCTATACAGGCACCTCGCGAATTTGTGGGAAACGACGAACTGTGGCTGGAAACGCAAGCCAATTCAACATTACGCTCGCCCGACGGTAACAGCACCACCGACGCTGACGACGACGGTGACGACGAGGACATTAGCGATACCAGTCATTTCGAGTTCTACAGCGGTAGCGAGAGCAACAAATTAGCCGCACAGAGCGGGCGTGGTAAGAGAAGGCGGCTCACCTGGTCCTCTCTCAAACTGTCAGTATGAAAACACTTGAAAAAATTTACTTTGATCCTTCACATGAGGCGTCTTTTTCCGGTGCTACTAAACTGTTACGCGTAAGTCCTAATAAGAAAATCTCCCCAGAAAAAACGATACAGTGGCTCGAAGCACAGGATGCTTTCACCAAGCATAGAGCGATACGCCGGTGATTTCCCCGGCGCATCTACAATGTGCAGAACATTGACGATGTTTGGGAGGCTGATCTTGTAGACCTTCGTTCACTCAAAAGTTATAACGATGGCTATACCTATCTTCTTGTGGTCATAGATGTGCTCAGTAAGTACGCGTGGGTTGAGCCGGTGTACGACAAGGCTGCTTTAGCAGCGGCTAACGCTCTGGCTCGTATATTCTCGCTAAAAAGCATAAACGGCCGATCTCCCGTTTGCCTACAATCGGACAATGGTCGGGAATTTACAGGGTCAGTTTTTCAGACTTTCTTACAGAAGCATAATATTCAGTTTCGGGCGAGCCGCAACCCTGACGTAAAATCAGCTGTTGTAGAGCGCTTCAATCGAACGTTGAAAGAAAGAATGTAGCGATACTTCACGTATTCGCACCCAAAATGTTATATCGACGTTTTGCAGAATATAGTCTCCGTATACAATCGTACTATACATAGCGGCATTAGAATGACACCCGCATCTGTGACGTTGCTTACATCTGCCAAAGCGCGCGATAATCTAATACGGCGATACAAACAACAGCATCCTATACAGCGGTCGCCTCCTAAATATAAGCTGGGTGATATTGTCCGTATCAGTAGCGCGAAGGCTGCCTTTGCTAAAGGATACGAGAGCGACTGGAGCAGTGAGCTGTTTAAGATACATCGTATATCCGTGAGTAGCCGACCTATCGTGTACATTCTGCATGATCTCAACGGCGAGAGATTGACGGCATTTTTTACGAAGCCGAGTTATCTAGAGTCCAAAGGCGGGGAAAGAAAAAGTAGGCGCGATGAGTGATACCGAATTTTTTGTAGTTTTACCTAGCAATAGCAGCATGAAGTACTACTAAATGGGGCGTTTCCTTAGCCGAAATACACATACCGATGACTGTTCTACACGTGCCGCCTGAAGGTGAAAAAAACTTTATCAGTTTAGTGACGAACGCAGTGACCCCGGACGTTGAGGCCAATGTCGATTTTAAAAACGAGCGTGCTTGCGTACCATCTGGGGTACACCGTAGCGTCTCCACGCTACTCGAAGCAATTAACGAAATTCAATGTATCGCAGGACATTTGAAATTCCAGCATACTCTTAACGGCTATGTCTCGGTAGAGCGTGTCTGCAGCGAGTGCAAAAATCTAGAACACGCTTTCCACTGTTCCCCCATAATTAACAAAATTTTAGGCTTCACTCATAGCGCGGGTCTTGTGGTAACGAATCAGTATATTGCGCCGCAGCCGGCTAGCCTCATGAACGGTATACCCAATATGTTGTTTGTTTATACGAATATTTGCGAGTCCTACATGACCGGTGATGTACACGCGCCATTATTACGTGTCGTTCCCTTTGACATTGATAATAATTATAACTACGGTTCTGTGAAAATCAAAAGTTTTTCGCCACCGCGGTACATACCTCTTCTACGTACCAGCTTTCAAACGATAGATATCGATATAAGAGATGAATTCGGGCATTGGATGTCATTCGAGGGTGGAACGCTAACCGTGACACTCCAGTTCAGACGCCTAGCTTAGTTGTGGTAGAGAAAAAGAGAGAGAGCAACATGAATTACTACGATGCGTACTTTGATGCACAAGTGGGAGGAGGTAGAACAGGGTACGGGGGAATTAGCCAAGTATACATAGGGTCGCCGAACCAGCGGGGTCACGGTATTGGCAGTTTCCTTGGCGGCCTTTTCCGTCGCATTTTACCGCTCTTAAAACAGGGGGCACGAGCTGTCGGTAAAGAGGCTATACGGTCAGGCCTTAATGTGGCGAGCGATATAATGGATGCAGGAATTCAGCCTAGGGAAGCCTTCAAATCCCGTTTGCGCGAATCGGGTGTGAGTTTGAAGAGAAAAGCTGAGGAAAAACTCAATAGTCTTATGCAGGGCTCAGGATATAAGGCCTCGAAAAATCACAAGCTTGCGCATTCGCTCAGTAGCTACAGCGCGCGTAGCATCGGCCTAAAAAAGAAAACCGCCGCGTTGAAGAAAAAACGTACAAATTGTATTAAAAAAAGAAGAGAACAGCTAGAAAGAGAACGCCGAAGAAGAAGAAGAAGAAGAAGAAGAAGTCGCGAGCTAGGACCATATCAGATATCTTCTCGTGACAATGGCGTTCTTGCGTGCCCATTTGTGTGAGTGTTTGAAGTCTGAGTTGGAACTATTCTCGCTACCATCGACTCGAACAACCATCGAGGGAACGCAATGGGTGCACTATAAACCGATCTTATCTCTGACGGATGATTCACCAATAGAATTTGTGGTATCTGGTCAAGGTGAAGAATACATCGATCTTGCATCCATGCTAAGCATACGTACCCAAATACGCTCGAGTGCAGTGAAACCCGACCCTACCAATAGAGAGGGTCCCGTCAATAATTTACTTCATTCGCTGTTCAATCAAGTCGATGTATTTCTCAATCAGAAGCTCGTATCTCCGCCCAATAATGCTTATGCATACAGGGCATACATTGAAACCTTATTGAATTATGGACAGGGTGCGAAAAGCTCTCATCTTTCAAGTTGCCTGTGGTACAGTGATACGGCCGGTAAAATGGACGATGTAGCAGAAGCTAATGCAGGCCTTGCTAATCGTCGAATGGTCCTCAATGGGCGCAATGAGATCGATCTCCTCGGCCACCTCCATTGCGATATTTTCAATCAAGAGCGATTTCTTATAAACGGCGTGGAGATACGATTACGTCTTGTACGTACCAGCGACGCATTCTGTCTTATGACTTCCTCGAAAGATTTCAGCATGCATATTACCGAGGCATCGCTTCTCGTACGCCGCGCTAAAATTGTCCCTGGTATACTTTTAGCTCACGCGCGAGCATTATCAAAGTCTATAGCAAAATATCCTTTGACACGTGTCTATATCGATGCATGCAGGAGTGCACGGCGATACGCTGGACAGTGTTATGCTGGGCCAACTGCCGAAGCGCATAATTATAGGGTTTGTCGATAATAAAGCATTCAACGGTAACCGCGCGTTGAATCCGTTTAACTTTCAGAATTATAAAATTAATTATCTCGCGTTATATGCTGACGGTGTGCAGATACCATCGAAAGCACTCCAACCTAACTTTGACGACACGCATCTATATGTGGATGCGTATCATACATTATTCTCAGGGACTGACATTCACTTTCTCAATCAGGGTAATTCAATTACTCGCACAGCGTATCCCTGGGGCTATTGTCTTTTTGCGTTTGATCTAACGCCTGATCCTTCGGCGAACAGTAACAGTCATTGGAATTTGGTGAAACACGGTAGCGTGAGGCTCGAAGTACGCTTCGGCGAGGCAATAACTTCAACGGTAAATTGTTTCGTGTATGCGGAATATGATAATGTGGTGGAGGTTGATGCTTCCCGGCAAGTTATTGTAGATTTCAGCGGTTGAGCTCTCCAGTTCGAGCAGAGAACTATCATCAATATCGCGATAGACATACAAGGCTTAACGGATAAGCACTACAACTTTATACCGAAAGAAGTGGCTGTTGCATCAATCGATTCATCGTGGCACGATCATTGGATCGTCGCTCCACCTCACACAAACAGACAATTACCGTCGGATGTGAAAAAAACGAACGAGCGGGTGACGCGGGAGCATCGCGGTATAAAATGGTTCGAGGGTCAGACACCATTACGCTGTATTGAGAGAATTTTGAGGGCAATCGCTACCGATTCTACGCGGATATTTGTACGAGGTGTCGCTAAATCATCCTATTTAGCGCAACTCACCGGCTACTATATTATAAATTTGGAGGAGGACGAGGATAATATCTCATTTCAGCATCTTCCGGGGACCGGTACACATTGCTCATATCACGCTGCGATACGGAAAAATCAATCGTATAAGTGTGCCCTGGATAATGCGATGAGGATTGAAACGCTGCTCTGTCAGAGTGAACGTCGCGAGTCGCTATGTGAATATAGGACAACAACAGCGTTATCGATTGGCTTGCCCTGCGGCGAGTCCTGCTATGAACAGCCTTCAAATCCTCGACTCTCTACGTGATATAAAAAAGCACGCTGTTGGTGTATACCCCGCAGATCGCATACCAAAAGTTTGGACAAAACCAACGGCTATTATCGCGAATACTGATGGATATAAACAGCCCGGTACCTACTGGATCGCCATGTACGTCGATCGTGACGGACGTAGATGGTACTTCGACAGCTACGGACTACCACCAATCATCCCGCAGCATCTCCGTCGACTCCGAGGAAACTGTAAACTCTTCCGATACAGCACTGATCAGCTTCAAGCTGAGGATTCGCAGTGCTGCGGACAGTATTGGATTATGTTTCTTCATTATATGTGTACTGGCTTCGGTATGCATAAGTTTAGAAGCGTATTTTCAAATGATCTATCACGCAACGAAAAAATAGTTGGCGATTACTACAAGACATTTACCCGTAAGCAGAATAAAGCTACGCGTAAAATGTTTAATAAGGGCCCGCCCACAGGAGGCAGCAATTCCTTCAATCATAAAAGTTTACATTGTGTTCAGGGGATGCTGCTCCCGTAATCGCTAACCGTTCAATAAAATGATGACACTTGAAATATTTCTCTGTGTCTCGAACTTTGTTCAGCGGCGCATAGCAACGACATCGTCAGCTATTTTGCTAGAGGCTCCGCCTGGCACTCTTTGACATCAGCCATTTTGTTTTGCGCGACTCTTGGCGAAACGCGGTGGGGGAAGCTGCGGGTATGGTGGGTGGGTGGATGTAGCAGAGCTATAAGGGATCAGTCGTTCCGCATTGTTAATTCTTCTCGGGCGGCAACAGCAGAAGGATATGCAGAGGAAGCGGTGCGAGTTAAAAGTACACGTTGAAGCATTCTTGCAAAACTTAGCTGCTCTTCAAACACTCATCCAGAGAAGAACAGCGTTATAAATTTTAACCCGTGAAATTCAAAAGCTCAATATCAGCGATGGACTTCTCCCAAATCAACAAGATCGGAAAGTTGTCGACTTCCTGCCGACGAAAAAACTGTTGGAGATTTCGCTAAAAACCGACTACAAGATTTCTGATGTACGGCCAGTAAAAACACGCTTCAGGCTCCGAATCATTATTGAAGTGGACAGGGAGTTCACGTGCTTTCTACCATCCAGATTCACCAAAGTTCTGGAAAACGAAACGCTGTTCCAGCCGATGGTAACGGCTGCGCGCGAGAATAATCTTCTCATGGAGTTCTTCGGGCACGATTTTAACAGTCTGGAATTCAAGCCAGCCGCCGAATAGTGCAGCGTCTGCAGTTCCCGCGAAAGACAACGCTATAAACCGTGCCCGCTGCTACTACAAATATCCCATAATCTCAACAATTGCTTGACAAAAAGTGTGCGGTTGGGTATTGAAGTTATCGGTGCTAATCAATTACACCCCGTCATGCGTTTCACATGCGACAGCAACGGCTGGACAACGCTAAATACTCCGCCGTGGTTGGATTTTCGCGAACGTCTCTCTACGATCACGGCGAGGGAAACACTCCTACGGTGCACACCGTGGTTTCCTGCGATAGTTCCAATTTAGAATACGGTGAACATCTCAACCGGCCCACCGTAACTATCCAAAACTGCACCGACTACGGAGCAAACGCTATACACTATGCGGCGCCATTCTTCACCTTCATAAAAGATGACTTCGTCGTGCTGCAGCTATTGGGGGAACGCATAAACGGCTACATGGCATGACTTCATCGCTCCACCGAGAACGTGACAAAGTATAAAAATGCACTTGTCAGCGTAATCGCAGCCGAAATATTCAGCATGACAGCACGTCGTTTACGACGACGGATTCGTAAAAGGAAGACGAAAATTCAGGAAAGCGTTCAACGCACCCTATCCTGTATTCCCGGCGAACTCTCCGCACGTGCCAGAACAAGCGTCACCGATAATCTCATAAACCATCAGTTGAAACGGTTAATTCACAGCGATATCATGTACATATCATAAAAATGTATGCTTTGAACATATTTTAATAACGCAAAAAAAGGGGGCCGCTATGGCGAACCCTCCACTCCGGCCATCCCCCCTCCACACCCCGCTGCCGGGGCGTGGGGGGAATCCTTACTCCATCCCCTCCACCTCGGATACCGAGGAGGGGGGATGTGGAGTGGGGGTCACCATAGTGGCCCCCATACTACTATCGTGTACTAACTTAAAAGAGTGTAGACAACTGTGTAGGGAATTGTGTACTAACTGAAAATAGTATAGGCATTTGTGTAGGTAATCGCGTACTAACTCAGAAGAGTGTAGGCATTGTGTAGGCAATCGTGTACTAACTCAAACTAGTGTAGGCATGGTGTAGGTAATGGTGTATGAACTCAGAAGAGTGTAGGCATTTGTTCAGGTACTCGTGTACTAACTCAAAAGAGTATAGGCATTTGTGTAGGTACTCGTGTACTAACTCCAAAAAGTGTAGGCATTTGTGTAAATAATCATGTAGGTATGCGTGTGGATAAACTGTGTATAGGCCCAGACAACGAAACTCGATTATGTATGGTCGCTGGCTCGGAAACCCGATATATCCGCTTCGATTTTGCTAAATAATTACCTAGGTGACCGAAAGTCCGATTTATGCCGAATGACTTTCCGGACACCCCGTATATTCGCTCAAAATACAATGTATGGTGGTGGTTGACCGGAAGTCCGAATAATGTCGACTGTCTTTCCGGACACCCTGTATACTCATTTGCAATGCAATGTATGATGGTGGGTGACCGGAAGTCTGAATAATCTCGACTGACTTTCCGGACACCCCGTATATTCGCTCAAAATACAATGTATGGTGGTAGTTGACCGGAAGTCCGAATAATGTCGACTGATTTTTCGGACACCCCGTATATTCGCTCGAAATACATTGTACGGGGTGGTTGACCGGAAATCCGAATAATGTCGTCTGACTTTCCGGACACCCTCTATATTCGCTTGAAATGCAATGTATACCCCGCAGATCGCATACCAAAAGTTTGGACAAAACCAACGGCTATTGTCGCGAATACTGATGGATATAAACAGCCCGGTACCCACTGGATCGCCATGTACGTCGATCGTGACGGACGTAGATGGTACTTCGACAGCTACGGACTACCACCAATCATCCCGCAGCATTTCCGTCGACTCCGAGGAAACTGTAAACTCTTCCGATACAGCACTGATCGGCTTCAAGCTGCGGATTCGCAGTGCTGCGGACAGTATTGGATTATGTTTCTTCATTATATGTGTACTGGCTTCGGTATGCATAAGTTTAGAAGCGTATTTTCAAATGATCTATCACGCAACGATAAAATAGTTGGCGATTACTACTGTTACGTCCCCGTGAACTTATCGAATCTTAGAGAGGACGCAACACGGTGTTGACTTCGCTTTCGGGTCAAGACAATTAAGTCCTTTACCCAGGGACGGAAGTCACGTCTTTGATATGGGAAGAATGACGGTTGGATAATGCGTTGGTCTTGAGGAAGATCGAATAATACGAGAGTTTTGCATGAATGCTTTGCTTACTCTATTTATTTTCAGATAATTCGCCGTTTGTTCCTTTCGTTGCAATGGTCGTCTAATAATCGTAGTTATAATTTATATTATCGGCGGTATTGTTTTGAGATTTGGCTTATAGTGGCTACATTTTCTTCACGATTATAATGTTCACACCGTGATTACATGGAGATTAAATAGTTATAATATTAACACGTATGTCGAACGGTTTATAGTGTTCGCACAATGGTTACACGAGATTAAATAGTTACAACATTTACACACGATTAAATAGTTGAAATGGTTGCGTTGTTCAAGATAACAATATAGTTCTTTGAAGGCAATTGATTACAGCGGTTGTGGTTTAGATTTAGGCTGTATTCGATAATTAAAACAGATGTTGCAGAGTCTTGAGCTTGAAAGATACGGTGGTGATGCAAGGGTTTAGATTTGGTAATTTGAACTCTTCGTGATGGCTGAGACTTCTTTTGAGGAGAGTCTTTGACCGATATTGGAAGTCGAATTGCGACTGGACAATACGTACAGTGAACCTTGCTGAATTTCAACTGGTAGATTTCGGTGACGGTACCTTTAGCCGTAAGGTTGAGACTGAGACTGCGACTGCTGGACTGGTACCACTTCGATGACTGCTGCGACTGGCTGCTTGTTCACGACGACTTAGTCTTCGGGCTTGATGTTGAGATTGAGACTGACTGGCGTAGCTTTAGCCGCGTGATTAGAATGGAGACTGCACACGTTGACACTTTGACTGAGACTGCTCGATTGAGATTGAGAGTGAGACCTCGACCATGAGGTCGAGATGGAGACTGAGACTTTAACCGCGACTGACTGATGCGTAGCTCCGGCCACGGGGTTGAAGTCGCAACTAGACTGAACGCGTTGAAACTTCGACGCAGATTGCTCGATTGAAATTGAGACTGACGGATTGAGACTGGAGATTGAGATTGAGACTGAAGTAGCTTTGGCCGCGAGGTTGAGATTGAGACAGATGGATTGAGACTGGATATTGACCGCGACCGGCTGCGGCGTAACTCCGGCCACGGGGTTGAAGTCGAGACTGGACTGAACGCTGCTGTGTTCCCGGTCCTTCTTTTTATACCCCTTTCTCGGGGGTGGTCTTCTCTCGAAAGGTCTTACACGTATCGAAAACCTTGGGTGACTTTCCCTATCAAATCCTTGGTAATTTCACTAAGAGGTTCTCCTCGTGTCGGTACTCGTGGTGGGTATTCCTTCGATTCCTGGCATAGTCGGTTTTTACGATCCTCCAGATATTAATAATCGTGGGTCAGAGGTGCCTCCTTTTATAGTTCAGTCGGTGGCTGTGATATCATCGGGCTTGTGTCGGCTAAGCGTTTCCTTCTCTTTTCAACCTGTGCAAGCGGTGATCCGGCTGGTTCCGATGTTCAAGGTACCCTTGGATTTTCATGACAAAGCCTGCCTTTTTGGCGCCGTTACCTTTCATGAAGATTATTCAGATGTTTCTTGTAGATATGAGCTGGATACCAATATTAGATGTAACTTCATTTAGCTGATTTCCGTTTACGAGGTGCTTTGAGTTTTTACGACAAGCGTGCCTTTTTGGTGTTGCTTGTTCTTATCTAGAATATTCGCGTGCCTCCTGTAGGCTTGGGCACGTGCTGCAGGCGACATTGTTTCGCGGGGTGGTTCGATCAATCGATAGGGTGACTGCAGTTGGTTTCCTAGTATCGTGGTGATCCAGGGATAATTTGTAGTGGGGTTGGGGTGGCGTGTGCCGCAAGTAGGCTTTGCGCCGGTGGTAAAAATCGTGGTGGCCTAGTAATTCTGGGAGTGCAGATTTTTATAGCTACGAGAAGGGGTTTCTTTTCCCTCTCCGATATTCCTGTATCGTATTGATTCGCGCTTCCACGTGTAACCCGTCCACGTAGCGGATATTGTTCGAATTCCCGGTTTTATGATCATTGAATGCTGGTCCAAGTGAGTCGGTGGAGGCCTTGCCTTTTAACGACAAAACTCGCCTTTTCGGCGCCGATAGTTTGTATATAGAATATGATCCTTGGATATTGATCCATGTGAGTCGGTGGTGGCCGGGGTTGACCAATCTCGCCTTTTCGGCGCCAATACTTTGTATATAGAATATTTTCGGATGCCTCTTATAAGCTGGGGCTCGTGCTGAGAGCGTCAGTAGTCCGCGAGGAGGTTCGGTCGGACGATGGGGTTAACGAAGTTGATTTTCTGGTGGCGTAGTGGTCCAGGTTTAGTGGAGTTATAGAGTGAGTGTGATGAAGCGGGGCATACGTAACACTACAAGACATTTATCCGTAAGCAGAATAAAGCTACGCGTAAAATGTTCAATAAGGGCCTTCCCGACACCCCGTATATTCGCTCGAAATGCAATGTATGGTGGTGGTTGACCGGAAGTCCGAATAATGTCGACTGTCTTTCCGGACACCCTGTATACTCGTTTGCAATACAATGTATGATGGTGGGTGACCGGAAGTCCGAATAATCTCGACTGACTTTCCGGACACCCCGTATATTCGCTCAAAATACAATGTATGGTGGTAGTTGACCGGAAGTCCGAATGATGTCGACTGACTTTTCGGACACCCCGTATATTCGCTCGAAATACATTGTACGGGGGTGGTTGACCGGAAGTCCGAATAATGTCGTCTGACTTTCCGGACACCCTCTATATTCGCTTGAAATGCAATGTATGATGGTGGGTAACCGGATACCCGAATATAGTCGACCGACTTTCCGGACACCCTGTATACTCGCTCGAAACACAATTGTAGCGAGATCGAGAATAATCGAATGGCTATCACCAAGGGTTTCGCGCGAGTATAATTCTCGAGTGAGCTGGATTTAGGCAACTCGTAAACAACGCGCGATGAACAAAGGAAACAAAGACAGAATCTCAAAGGTAAACAAACACGAGACCAAGCGCTCGAAGGCCCTGAGCGCGCGGAGAGACTGGACGAGACATATACGCACGAACTATGTCGTATAACGTTTTCCGACTCTACATATAATATTCCTCCAAATTACATAATCTCGCGGAAATTCGTACTTTTCGTTGGGCCAATTTTCGCGGGACCTCAGCAAACATTTTTAATTTAATGCTCTAGGCCTAACAAACGATCATGTTAATTAATGATCGGTAAAAAAAGACAACTCGCTAATTGACGCGATACGTAATAAAATTGACCGGAACTTGGAACGACCGAGAACAAGGTACGAGCTCCACTAAAAAAATTATGACTGAACCGGAACTTCCCTAGAGGTGGAAACTCGGGAACAAACGCGACCTTATCGCCGCAACACTCCCGCCGGGTTCCGGCCCTCTGGGGACATGCAATTACCTCCATGGGGTAATCCGTCGCCACGTGGCGTAATTAATAAAGAAAATGAAAAAAAAAACAGGATCTAGAGCTCGTACCTTAGGGACGTAGAGAGACGAGAGAGATCGGGCTCACCGCTGAAGAATTCGCAGCACGGAGACGCTCGCCGGCTTGGTCGAGAGGATCTCTCGACGTCGATCAATGGTACTCTTCCGGGGTGACACAGCTGGGCTCGTTAACTCCGAAATCGTGACTGCCTAATTCGCCGCGCTCTCGCGGTGCTCCCGGCTCTCGCGTGCCCAGCTCACGCGCCCTTCCCCTCTTTTCACGCGCTCACGTGTGATCGCGTTATTGTCCGTCTCGGAGATTTTCCCCTCATTTCCTCCGATTCCACCCCGCTCTACCGCGCTGCCCCGCCCTAGCGGATTTGGAGACCGAAAAAAAACGTCGGTCATCGGTCACGGTCATTTTCTGCCCTTTTTGAACCAGAAAAAGAGACCGAGCAGTGACCGAACAACGTTTTTTTTAGGTTATTCACGACCGATTTTTTCCGGTTTTCGGTCACTGGGGCATTTCAGTCACTGACCGTAGTAGTGACCGAAGGCTAACCGAAGTGAATGGGGCAGAGAGAGGGTCCTTCTGGAAGGCTATTGGAAATATAATAATAGAAACTCGTACAAAAAAACATCAGTGAATTTGAACGTTTTTTTTTTATATCTTGAAATAAACCAAACAACAATAACATTTTTGTATCCATTTAATACTCATCCTCTTCCTCCTCCTCCTCTTCGTCAGAGTCGGTTTCCATCTCGGAACTTCTTTCTTCTTCTTGTCTCTTTTTGGCCTCTGTCTTTTGTTCTTAGCACCTTCGCTCGGTATCTTTCGCTCTTTAATTTGATGGATAGCCACTCGCGTACTTTGGCTGCCGTTAGCCTCTCCTGTTGATTTAGACGATGGCAATGCTGGAGTTTCCGGCGTGCAACTGTAACATAAACACGGCATTGTTATTTTTTTGTAACAAGGTAAATGGTAGTCCATTTATAAATATAGCCTGCTACGCTCGAATTGTTTATTATTTGAGAACATTTACCGTATAGACCCTCTATCTCTCTGTCCCTCACAATCCGATAGCCCTCGCGTCCCAACGTCCGTTTAAATACGAGTTTGAATCGTTGATTCTGGGACCGCAACTCTTCTACCAGCGCACACGACATGTACACGTGGTTATTGAAAAGAACTCGTCAAATGTGTCGCTCAGCGTCGCGTTGCTGCGTCATGCAGCGTTCAATATGGCTGCGCATGAAGTGACGTTGTGGTGCCCTCGCCTCACCGAAAGACGATCAGCAGCGCCACAACGCGGCCGCACAGAAGGAAGCAAATGCTAGTCGCCCGAGAAGACTAAGGTTCCCCCTCTCTTGCGAGAGAAAAGGAACGAGCCTCCTGGTCCACCACATCGGTAGCCATCTTGTTCGCCTCGTGCCTTGTCTCGAAGTCTTCTGTCTTTTCCTCCACGCTTCTCGTTGAAATAATATAATGGAGTGTGTGATGATTAAATTATATCTTCTCAAAGAAAGTGGAATTCCTCTCCTCCCCTATCGCACTCGCTACAACGTGTTGCGCCTGCGTGTACGTTGAGCAGCCAACTACTCTATCGAGGACTCCTCGGCGTGGAGGACTGCCGAGAACCGAGAGTACACCACGTGGAGTACACTTATCTATTATTTATATGAAGTGAATACTCAGTGCATAGGATATTATAACGTATATGTATAATGTAGTGCACATGTTCATACTTTTTTCTTTAAAATATTTTAATTTCATTTTGTTTACAAAGCAGCAGCAGCAGCAGCAGCAGCAGCAGCGTGGAACACATATGTGGCATACATATGTACATGCACATCACATATACGACATAGAATGAAGCCCGTACGTATTGCTGCTCGTTTAAATAAAATAGTAACTTCCGTACCACATAAACGAAATGGTACAAACGTTGAGATTAATAATGTAAAAAGAAAAAAATTCGTTCCCATATAAGTTGATAAATTAAATATTTTGAGGTTATACATATGTACTGTAACGTGCTACACGGAATAGCAATAACTGCAAGAAAAGATTGTAAATTTCTTTTCATTCTTGTCAAAATAAAATAATTATTTCCTTTCTCATTTACAGATGGAAAACCAGATGAAACAGCAGGCGCAACTGTTTCCAGCGGAGACGATTTCGTGAAAGAACATTTGTAAATAAATTTTCATCACTCACTCTTCAGGCACCCCACCGATTTTTATTGCAGTGACCAAAATCCGAAAAAAGAGGTCAAGTGACTAACCTAAAAAAAACAGTGTTCGGTCACTGTTTAGTGACTTTTTTCGGTTCAAAAAGGGCAGAAAATGAACGTGACCGAAATAGGGTCATTTAGACCAATTTTTGATATTTTTAGGTCTCCCAATCCACTAGGGCACGCATACGCGACTGTCCATGCAGCGAATATGTAACTGCCCCTCGGACCTCTTCCCCAAGGAACCGAGGCGCGACCTAGAACGCGGAGAGGCGGCCTTGCATTTTTCCAGCGTCCTGGGAATAGCGGTGGGCCCACCCGATAAACCACCAGGTGAACTACACCCCCGGTCGCCGATCGACTGCCCCGACCCCTTCGACAGGGCGCCGGTCGAACGCGGTCCATGAGGCCCGAGGGGACGGTGGGGATGATGCAACCCCGGGTTGTTGAGTCGGGAGGGACGGGTGACACGGTAATCTTAGCCTTATTCCGGCGTCTCCTCCGACATCCAATCCGCGAGCACGGTTGTCCGACGCTCGCCTGCCTCAGAGTGGTGGCGCGTGTATGTCCTCTTGGAACAACCCGAGCGAGATTTTGCGGAGCGCGGAACCGGAAGCCGGGACATCTCGGATATCGCCAATGTGTACTTCCGGGTAATATGGACGCGCGAGCGATCGTTCCCCGGAACGTTGGTCCGTCCTTCATGCTAATCGTCCTAAAAACTGTCCCAAACATATTATTTTCAGGTTGCTAATATCGTTCATTCATCCGCGGCTCACGAGCCGGTAGGTAAACACTCAGGCAAGACGTGGCGGTTTACGGAATGAAATTACAAAAAGGTCTAACATTCCACCACATCGTGAGTCGACGATGTCGGAGCTACCCCGAATCGGACCAGGACGCCTCTGGGTCGTAAACCCGACCCACGGGTCGACGCCGTTCGGAAATGGACGTGACCCTCTAATTTGTCACGTCGCAACATGCAGCAGGATATGTGAACTACGGTCTGCCTTCGAAATATCGGGTATTTGTCCTACTTACTTTTTTCCCTATACATCCATCGGGTTATCTGAACTACCGTCTTCCTTCAAAATATCGGGTTATCTGTCCTCGTTATTTTTTGTTCCCTACACATCCATCAGTTTATCCGATGTACCGCTGCCTTTCGAAAATCAGGTGATCTCTCTTCGTTATTTTTTGTTCCCTATACATACATCGGTTTAACTAAACTACCGTCTGCCTACAAAATGTCGGTTCATCTGTCCTCGTTATTTGTTGTTCCCTATACATCTACCGGGATACCTAAACTACCGTTTACTTTTAAAATATCGGGTTATCCGAACTACCGTTTGGCTTTCAAATATTGGGATATCGGTCCTCGTTACTTTTTTCCCTTATACATCCATCGAGTTATCTGAATTACCGACTGCCTTTAAATCATCGGGTTATCTGTTTGCGTTATTTTTGATCCCCTAAACATCTATCGGTTTATCTGAATTACCGTCTGCCTTTCGAATATCGGGTTATATGTTCTTGTTATGTTTTGTTTCCTACACATCTATCGGGTTATCTAAACTACTGCCTGCCTTCAAAATATTGGGTTATTCTGTCCTCGTTATTTTGTGTCCCCTGCACATCCATCGAGTTATCTGAAGTACCGTCTGCCTTTGGAATATCAGATTATCTGTCCTCGTTATTTGTTGTTCCCCATACATCCATCGGGATATCTAAACTACCGTTTGCGTTTCAAGCATCGAGTTTGTGTGTCCTTGTTATTTTGTTTTCCCTACACATCCATCGGGTTATCTAAACTACCGCCTGCATTCAAAATATTGGGTTGCCTGTCCGCGTTATTTTTTGTCCCCTGCACATCCATCGAGTTATCTGAAGTACCGTCTGCCTTTCGAATATCAGGTTATCTGTCCTCGGTATTTTCTGTTCCCGATACGTCCATCGGGTTATCGGAACTACCGTTTGCCTTTCAAACATCGGGTCATATGTTCTTGTTATGTTTTGTTTCCTACACATCCATCGGGTTATCTAAACTACCGCCTGCCCTGGAAATATCGCGTAATCTGTTCTCGTTATTTTTTTCCTGCACATCCATCGGGTTATCTAAACTACCGTCCGACTTCAGAATATCGGGTTATTTATCCTTGTTACTTTGTTCCCCTATAGATCCATCGGGTTATGTAAACTAACGTCTGCCTTTAAAATATCGGGCTATCTGTCCTCGTTACTGTTTTTGCCTGCACATCCAGCGGGTTGTCTAAAGTACGGTCTGCCTTCAAAATATCGGGTTATTTGTCCTCGTTGGTTTTTTCCCCTATACATCGTTCGGGTGATGTGAACTACCGTCTGCCTTCAAATTATCGGGTTATCGGTCCTCGTTATTTTTTCGTCCCCACACATCCATCAGTTTATTTGAAATACCGACTGCCATCCGAATTTCAGGTTATCTTTCCTCTTTATATTTTTCGTGATGTTGAGGAATCGGCTTCGATTTCGGCCCGTGAGATTTCCAAGGTCGTGGTGGAAAGAAAAAAAGGAGTTTTTTCTGCTCGTTACGTTTCGATCCTTGGTTCGGATCCTCTTCAGACACTTTATTTGTTCTACAAATTTCGCGATACAAATTATATTAATGTAGTTTACAGATTTTTGCATTTGTATTTTGTGTAAAGAATAAGTATTAGATATGACATAGTGATTTGTGTGAATTTTGTGTTAGTTATTTGCCTATAATTTTTTTTTTTTTTTAAATTTAATCGTGGTGATATTGTATGAATGATTATTTATAACAAGTTAATTTATTCTTGAGTAACAAGAATGGTGTGTGAGAGTGTGATATTGTGAGAAACAATGAGAATTATGTTGGATAACGAACCTGAATATTGTCGATATTTTTAGTTTTCCTTTTTGGGTTTATGCTTGGAGGATGGTTGATGGAGACAGTATATTTTATATGAAATACTGTCTCGTGAGGTTGATTCGCAAGATGGATTTATTTCAATTGATGTGTCACCGTTTTTTGGCGGTTTTACTATCTGTGAAAGATTGTTATGGTGAAGGAGACTTTATTCCGATCTATTGTCGTGGTTAATGAGGTTAATGAGCTATTGTGTGAAAATGGTAATTACCTATTGAAATAAAATAAAGATATCCTCGCAAGCACAAAAAAAAGGGGAAACTAGAAATGTTTCTTTGCTCTACATGTCAAGTAGTGACTTCAAGGAGAGTTCAAGAAAGACTGAGTGGCGAATTTAATGTTTCTGAAGAGAGGGAGAATGATCCTTTGTCAGTGCTGTGTCAAGCGTTTTAGGGTGCCCGTGTCATGTTAAGAAGTTAAGTGTTATGTCAAGAGTTTTAAAACTTTGTCACGAGTTTAAAATTGATGTGTGTGGTTATGGATGATAAAATATTGTTATGATTATATTATTGAATTGTATATTGAGCTAAGATTATTTATGTCAGTTCTAAAATTGATGGCATTGGGATGCGCTTTGATTTGAATCATTTCTAGGATCAATCTTTTTTTGAGCCATTTTTCATTGTTTAAAATTTTAACATCATCAAATTTGAAATCGTGCTTTTGTTCTATTGCGTGTTGTGCTAGAGCAGTGTGTATTTCATTGGTGTGTTTTAGGCTATTTTTGTGTTCATTGATTCTGTTCTTAAGGTATCGTTTTGTTTGGCCTATGTATGTGGAGTTACAATCATTACAATCAATTTTGTATACTATGTTGGATTTTTTGCTGTTATCTATTTTGTCTTTAGTGGAGCCTGTGATCGATAAGATATTGTGTTTGTTGTTTGTGACTAGTGTTATATTATATTGTTTGAAAAGACGAATTAGTTGGTGGTGGATGTTTTTTGCGTATGGTAGATTTATTAGTCTAGAGGAGTCAAAGTTTGTACTATTGTTATTTTGATTGTTGATTGTAGCAAGTCTTTGTTTTATTATTTTTTCAGTGAAAGAAATCGGATAGCAATTTTTTGTCATTGTATTCTTAATAAGTTGGAGATTTTTATGGTGAAAGGACGGATGAGATAGTTTTATTGCTCTGTCAACTAACATGTAAATTATAGCTTTTTTTTGGGAAAGTGAATGGTGTGAGAAGAAGTTTATAAATCTGCCAGACCAAGTAGGTTTTCTGTACCAATTTGTGATTATTGAATTTTGATTGTGGACTAAGAGTATATCGAGAAAAGGAATTTTTTTATTTTCTTCTATTTCTGATGTAAATTGTAATTTTGGATTATATGAGTTAAAAATATTGATTGTGGATTCAATTTTGTCGGTTGGCAAAGCAATAATAATGTCATCAACATATCTTTTGTATAGTGGTAACGAGAATTTTAATTTTTCTAAGCAATTTTCCTCTAAATCAATCATAACGATGTTGGATAATATCGGAGCAAGAGGTGAACCCATTGGTAATCCAGAAGTTTGTTGATAAATTTTGTTTTGGAAAGTGAAATAAGTTGAAAACATGATGTATTCTATGGCTTTAGTTATTTCGTTTAGTGGAAAAGTTTCGGAAAATAGATTTGATCTTTTTTGAAGACTTTGAACAACTAGATGTAATGGAATATTGGTGTAGAGTGATACGACATCAAAAGAGACAAGTTTGTAGTTTAGTGGGATTGATATGTTTGAGACTGATTGTTTTAGATAAAAGCTGTCTTTGACGTGTGAATTTGTTGTGTGTATTAGTTTAGATAATTTTGATTGGATAAATTCTGCTAATTTATGTGTTGGGCTATTGATTGATGATACTATTGGACGAAGTGGAAAGTTTTCTTTGTGAATCTTTGGAAGGCAATAGAGACGAGCTAAGTTGCAATTTTCTGCTTTTAAGTATTTAAATTTTGTTTCATTAATGATTTTTAGATTTTTCCATCTGGAGAGAATATTGTTTATGCCTTTTTGTAGGATGTTGATGGGGTTCTTATTTGTTAGTTTATAGGTTGAGGGGTCTGCGAGTAAATTGTATGTTTTTTCAATGTAATCTGATTTGTTTAAAATGACTGTTGAATTTCCTTTATCTGCTCGTGTAATTAACAGTTGTGGATTGTTTTTTAAAAAAGACGAAGTGTGATTTATAATTTTAATAGTGTTGGAAAATGATGTAGGTATATTCATTTTGTCTATGATTTTAGTAAATTCTTTTCTGATTTCATATTGTCTAGGTTTGTCGAGTAGAGATCCTAGTTTGGATTCAAGTTCTGAGATGGAGTTGTGGATATAGTTTTTTATGTTTGAAGGTTTGAGATAAGGAAAACAGAATTTTTCTCCAAGGGATAGGAATGTGGAGATGTGTGATGGAATATCAGTGTTGGAGAGATTTATAAGCCATTCTTTTGTGTTGTTTTTTGTAATTGTTGAATTAATATTATTCAGAGGATCGGTAAAGGAATTATTATTTTCGTCATGTTGCTTTTTTGTGAAAATTGAGTTTGAGGAAATGTAGTTATGTGTTGGTTTATTACGGTTTATATGATTCTGGTAATGTGTATTGTTTTGATCAAGATGTATTTGTGAGTCTATTGTTCTTAAGAATTCATCATGATTGAAAATATGTTGGTGTATATTCATGGTTCGTTGGAGTCTAAGATTTTGGAGTTTTTTTTGGTGTTTTTCATAAGTGAATAATGATAATTTGTTTAATTTTGTTTTTTCAAATGAGAAGAATTTTTCTTTTATAGTGTTGTGAGTTTTGTTGATTATTTCGGTGTTTTTTCCTATTTTTTTGGTTAGTACTTTGATTCGAAAATTGAGATCGTCAATTTCAATATTTAATATTGATTTGTGAATTTTGTGTGTTGCTTTGTTTAGTTTAAATTTTCCTTTGTTTCCTGAAATTTGTATGTTGAAGTTTTTGGAATAAATGTGTTTTGGTACTAAACCTTCCTGTCTACATTTTAGTAAAAATCGAAGTTGTTGTTTTAGGCGAGTCTTCGTTGCAGCGTCGCGTTTCCAATTTTTGAAAGCTGCTAAGATGATGTATCCGAAAAGTTGTGCTATCTCGCCGAAGAAGGTCATTTTTGTCGAGTTTATAGCCAGTCGTTTCCAATTAGTATGAGTAGTGTGCGGCCGTGTTGATAATACGTGATGTTGAGGAATCGGCTTCGATTTCGGCCCGTGAGATTTCCAAGGTCGTGGTGGAAAGAAAAAAAGGAGTTTTTTCTGCTCGTTACGTTTCGATCCTTGGTTCGGATCCTCTTCAGACACTTTATTTGTTCTACAAATTTCGCGATACAAATTATATTAATGTAGTTTACAGATTTTTGCATTTGTATTTTGTGTAAAGAATAAGTATTAGATATGACATAGTGATTTGTGTGAATTTTGTGTTAGTTATTTTCCTATAATTTTTTTTTTTTTTTTTAATTTAATCGTGGTGATATTGTATGAATGATTATTTATAACAAGTTAATTTATTCTTGAGTAACAAGAATGGTGTGTGAGAGTGTGATATTGTGAGAAACAATGAGAATTATGTTGGATAACGAACCTGAATATTGTCGATATTTTTAGTTTTCCTTTTTGGGTTTATGCTCGGAGGATGGTTGATGGAGACAGTATATTTTATATGAAATACTGTCTCGTGAGGTTGATTCGCAAGATGGATTTATTTCAATTGATGTGTCACCGTTTTTTGGCGGTTTTACTATCTGTGAAAGATTGTTATGGTGAAGGAGACTTTATTCCGATCTATTGTCATGGTTAATGAGGTTAATGAGCTATTGTGTGAAAATGGTAATTACCTATTGAAATAAAATAAAGATATCCTCGCAAGCACAAAAAAAAGGGGAAACTAGAAATGTTTCTTTGCTCTACATGTCAAGTAGTGACTTCAAGGAGAGTTCAAGAAAGACTGAGTGGCGAATTTAATGTTTCTGAAGAGAGGGAGAATGATCCTTTGTCAGTGCTGTGTCAAGCGTTTTAGGGTGCCCGTGTCATGTTAAGAAGTTAAGTGTTATGTCAAGAGTTTTAAAACTTTGTCACGAGTTTAAAATTGATGTGTGTGGTTATGGATGATAAAATATTGTTATGATTATATTATTGAATTGTATATTGAGCTAAGATTATTTATGTCAGTTCTAAAATTGATGGCATTGGGATGCGCTTTGATTTGAATCATTTCTAGGATCAATCTTTTTTTGAGCCATTTTTCATTGTTTAAAATTTTAACATCATCAAATTTGAAATCGTGCTTTTGTTCTATTGCGTGTTGTGCTAGAGCAGTGTGTATTTCATTGGTGTGTTTTAGGCTATTTTTGTGTTCATTGATTCTGTTCTTAAGGTATCGTTTTGTTTGGCCTATGTATGTGGAGTTACAATCATTACAATCAATTTTGTATACTATGTTGGATTTTTTGCTGTTATCTATTTTGTCTTTAGTGGAGCCTGTGATCGATAAGATATTGTGTTTGTTGTTTGTGACTAGTGTTATATTATATTGTTTGAAAAGACGAATTAGTTGGTGATGGATGTTTTTTGCGTATGGTAGATTTATTAGTCTAGAGGAGTCAAAGTTTGTACTATTGTTATTTTGATTGTTGATTGTAGCAAGTCTTTGTTTTATTATTTTTTCAGTGAAAGAAATCGGATAGCAATTTTTTGTCATTGTATTCTTAATAAGTTGGAGATTTTTATGGTGAAAGGACGGATGAGATAGTTTTATTGCTCTGTCAACTAACATGTAAATTATAGCTTTTTTTTGGGAAAGTGGATGGTGTGAGAAGAAGTTTATAAATCTGCCAGACCAAGTAGGTTTTCTGTACCAATTTGTGATTATTGAATTTTGATTGTGGACTAAGAGTATATCGAGAAAAGGAATTTTTTTATTTTCTTCTATTTCTGATGTAAATTGTAATTTTGGATTATATGAGTTAAAAATATTGATTGTGGATTCAATTTTGTCGGTTGGCAAAGCAATAATAATGTCATCAACATATCTTTTGTATAGTGGTAACGAGAATTTTAATTTTTCTAAGCAATTTTCCTCTAAATCAATCATAACGATGTTGGATAATATCGGAGCAAGAGGTGAACCCATTGGTAATCCAGAAGTTTGTTGATAAATTTTGTTTTGGAAAGTGAAATAAGTTGAAAACATGATGTATTCTATGGCTTTAGTTATTTCGTTTAGTGGAAAAGTTTCGGAAAATAGATTTGATCTTTTTTGAAGACTTTGAACAACTAGATGTAATGGAATATTGGTGTAGAGTGATACGACATCAAAGAAGACAAGTTTGTAGTTTAGTGGGATTGATATGTTTGAGACTGATTGTTTTAGATAAAAGCTGTCTTTGACGTGTGAATTTGTTGTGTGTATTAGTTTAGATAATTTTGATTGGATAAATTCTGCTAATTTATGTGTTGGGCTATTGATTGATGATACTATTGGACGAAGTGGAAAGTTTTCTTTGTGAATCTTTGGAAGGCAATAGAGACGAGCTAAGTTGCAATTTTCTGCTTTTAAGTATTTAAATTTTGTTTCATTAATGATTTTTAGATTTTTCCATCTGGAGAGAATATTGTTTATGCCTTTTTGTAGGATGTTGATGGGGTTCTTATTTGTTAGTTTATAGGTTGAGGGGTCTGCGAGTAAATTGTATGTTTTTTCAATGTAATCTGATTTGTTTAAAATGACTGTTGAATTTCCTTTATCTGCTCGTGTAATTAACAGTTGTGGATTGTTTTTTAAAAAAGACGAAGTGTGATTTATAATTTTAATAGTGTTGGAAAATGATGTAGGTATATTCATTTTGTCTATGATTTTAGTAAATTCTTTTCTGATTTCATATTGTCTAGGTTTGTCGAGTAGAGATCCTAGTTTGGATTCAAGTTCTGAGATGGAGTTGTGGATATAGTTTTTTATGTTTGAAGGTTTGAGATAAGGAAAACAGAATTTTTCTCCAAGAGATAGGAATGTGGAGATGTGTGATGGAATATCAGTGTTGGAGAGATTTATAAGCCATTCTTTTGTGTTGTTTTTTGTAATTGTTGAATTAATATTATTCAGAGGATCGGTAAAGGAATTATTATTTTCGTCATGTTGCTTTTTTGTGAAAATTGAGTTTGAGGAGATGTAGTTATGTGTTGGTTTATTTCGGTTTATATGATTCTGGTAATGTGTATTGTTTTGATCAAGATGTATTTGTGAGTCTATTGTTCTTAAGAATTCATCATGATTGAAAATATGTTGGTGTATATTCATGGTTCGTTGGAGTCTAAGATTTTGGAGTTTTTTTTGGTGTTTTTCATAAGTGAATAATGATAATTTGTTTAATTTTGTTTTTTCAAATGAGAAGAATTTTTCTTTTATAGTGTTGTGAGTTTTGTTGATTATTTCGGTGTTTTTTCCTATTTTTTTGGTTAGTACTTTGATTCGAAAATTGAGATCGTCAATTTCAATATTTAATATTGATTTGTGAATTTTGTGTGTTGCTTTGTTTAGTTTAAATTTTCCTTTGTTTCCTGAAATTTGTATGTTGAAGTTTTTGGAATAAATGTGTTTTGGTACTAAACCTTCCTGTCTACATTTTAGTAAAAATCGAAGTTGTTGTTTTAGGCGAGTCTTCGTTGCAGCGTCGCGTTTCCAATTTTTGAAAGCTGCTAAGATGATGTATCCGAAAAGTTGTGCTATCTCGCCGAAGAAGGTCATTTTTGTCGAGTTTATAGCCAGTCGTTTCCAATTAGTATGAGTAGTGTGCGGCCGTGTTGATAATAATATATTTTGTTCCCTATACATCCATCGGATTAACGAAACGATCGTCTGCCTTCAAAATGTCGGGTTATCTGTCCTCGGTAATTGTTGTTCCCTATACATCTATCGGGTCATCTAAACAACCGTTTGCTTTTAAAATATTACGTCATCCGAACTACCGTATGCCTTTGAAATATTGGGTTATCGGTCCTCGTTACTTTTCTTCCCTATACATCCGTCGGGTTACCTAAACTACTATGTGCCTTTCAAGTATGGGGTTATGTATCCTCGTTATTTTGTTTTCCCTATAGATCCATCGGGTTATCTGAACAACCGTCTACCTTCAAAATATCGGGTTATCTGTTCTCCTTATTTTTTATTCGCTACACATCCATCAGATTATCTGAAGTACCGCCTGCCTTTTGAATATCAGGTTATCCGTCGTCGTTATTTTTTTTATCCCTATACATCCATCGGTTTTATCTAAACAACGATTTGCCTTTCATATTCTGGGTTATATGTCATTATTTTTTGTTCCCTACACATCCATCAGGTTATATAAACTACATCCATTGGGTTATCTGAAGTAAAGTGTGCATTTCAAGTATCGAGTTATGTTTCCTCGTTATTTTATTTTCCCTATACATCCTTCGGGTTATCTGAACAATCGTCTGCCTTCAAAATATCGAGTTATCTGTTCTTGTTATTTGTTGTCTCCTACACATCCATAGGGTTATCTCAACTACCGTCTGCGTTCAAAATGTCGGGTTATCTGTCCTCGTTACTTTTTTCCCTATACATCCATTGAGCAATCTGAACTACTGTCTGCCTTTAAAATATCGCCGTACCATTATTTTGTGTTGCCTATACATCTATCGGGTCATCTACTCTACCGTCTGCCTACACATCCATCGGGTTATCTGAACTACCGTCTGCCTTGCGAATATCAGGTTATCCGTCGTTGTTATTTTTTGTTCCCTATACATCTATCGGGTATCTAAACTACGGTTTGCTTTTCAAATTCCGGGTTATATGTCCTAGGGATGGGCGATGTTCGAAAAATAATCGATTATTAATAAATCGATATTTTTCAAAATATCGTTACGTAAAATCGATTTTTTCCTCTAGACAATCGACGATTCGATTAATCGAGTATAAACAAATATTGGTGAAATATGAACGGGATTCGTTTATTGTTGAATCTCTTCGTCGTATAAACACGATTCTTTTGATCATTTACTATTCAGCTCTATCCATATCTGGAAATATGTCCAGTTGTATCGATAGATGCCATATTTGGAAAAAGATTGCCATTATTAAAACATAAATTTCATAACTACAATCAGATAAACTTCCGAAAAGCGGAAATCGAATTTCGATCTGAAATTCGACATACATCTTTCTTTTAATATTTTAAGAGTCCATGGGTCGTTTGCATCCTCGGCGTTTCATCAATGGGGTATCCCGTGAAGATCCGTTTACCCGTGGCGTTCATATTGTTATGTAAAAAAAGTTTGGGGTAGCGTTATTGCACTGCCCGGGTTTCGCCAGAATCGGTTAATTCAGCTCCAGCTGGCTTGCCATAAAAATCTGTCGAGGACGCAAGCGACCCATGTGTTCTGAAGACGTATGTAAAATTCGACTTCACGAAAACATTTTTTCTCTTTATAATTCTGTTGCTTGACGCAAAACATAAATGTTCATGAAGGTGCTGAGTAAATAAAAGCGAAAATGGACGCGGGAACCAGCGATCAGGTTAGAGCGTCACTTCGTCCTCGCAATTCGAATCCTGAACCCGATATTTTCGCAAAATGTAGACAGGGGTTTCCGCACTTATTACGGTTCACGCGTTTTTGAGCTCTCTTGTATTTCTTCCCAGTGGTGAATATGTTATGACCTCTGCACACTGTGCGCGATTTGCGATGAGCGATGAGCGGTATCCAATGGGAGCTTAGGTATTCGCGTATCGCGTACAGTATGGCAAGTCCAACAATCAGAATTCACCTTTACGTTTGTGTTGAAAAATATGCGAGGACAAGATGGTTTGTGATTGGCTATGATATACCAATCCGGGCGTTACATATATTTATGTATTTCGATCTTAACTTATCAAAATCGAGAATGGATTAATCGGTCGCCAGAAACATCGACAAAATATAATTGATTATTTCACCGAAAACATCGACATTTTCAATTAATCGAAAAACATCGCTCATCCCGAATATGTCCTTATTTTTTTTGTTCCCTACACATCCATCGGGTTATCTAAACTACCGCCTGCCTTCAAAATATTGGGTGATCTGTCCTTGTTATTTTTTGTTCCCTACACACCCATCGGGTCTTCTAAACTACCGCCTGCCTTCAAAATACTGGAAAGTCTGTCCTCGTTTTCTTTTTGTCCCCTATACATCCATCGGGTTATCTGAACTACCGTTTGCCTTTCAAATATCGGGTTATATGTCCTTGTTATTTTGTTTTCCCTAAACATCCATCGAGTTATGTGATCTACCGTCCGCCGTCAAAATATCGGGTTATCTGTTCTCCTTATTTTTTGTTTCGTAAATATCCATCGGGTTATCTAAACTACCGTCTGCCTTCAAAATGTCGGGTTATCTGTCCTCATTACTTTTTTCCCGATACATCCATCGGGTTATCTGAACTACCGTCTGCCTTCAAGATATCGGGTTACCTCTTCTCGTTATTTTTTGTTCCCTATACATCTATTAGGTTATCTAAACTACTGTCTGCCTTTAAAATATCGGGCTATCTGTCCTCGTTACTTTTTTTGCCTATACATCCAATGGGTTATCTGAACTACCGTCTGCCTTAAAAACATCGGGTTATCTGTCCTCATTATTTTTCGGTCCCGATCTTTCCATCAGTTTATCTGAACTACGGACTGCCATACGAATATCAGGCCATCTGGCCTCGTTATATTTTTTTCCCTATACATCTATCGGGTTAACTAAACGACCGTTTGCTTTTGAAATATCAGGTTATCCGAACTACCGTATGCCTTTCAAATATTGGGTTATCGGTCCTCGTTACTTTTCTTCCCTACACATCCATCGGGTTATCTGAAGTATCGTCTGCCTTTCGAATATCAGATTATCCGTCGTCGTTATTTTCAAAATGTAACGTAACCTTCAAAATGTCCGGTTATCTGTTCTCGGTATTTGTTGTTCCCTATACATCTATAAGGTTATCTAAACAACCGTTTGCTTTGAAATATCAGGTTATCCGAACTACCGTATGCCTTTCAAATATTGGGTTATCTGTCCTCGTTACTTTTCTTCCCTATACATTCATCGGGTTATCTTAACTATCGTCTGCCGTCAAAATATCGGGGTATCTGTTCTCCTTATTGTTTATCACATACACATCCATCAGTTTTTCTGAATTACCGTCTTCCTTTCGAATATCAGGTTATCTGTCCTCGTCATTTTTTGTTCCCTATACATCCATCGGGTGATCTAAAATATCGTATGCCTTCAAAATATCAGGTTATACGTTCTTGTTATTTTTTGTTTCCTTCACATCCATCGGGCTATCTAAAATACCGTCTGCCTTAAAAATGTCAGGTTATCTGTTCGCGTTACTTTTTGTCCCTATACATCCATCGGGTTATCTGAACTATCGTCTGCCTTCAAAATATCGTGTTTTTGTCCACGATACTTTTTTCCCTATAGATCCATCGGGCTATCTAAACAACTGTCTGCCTTAAAAATATCGGGATATCTGTTCTCGTTTTTTTATTCCCTACACATCCATCAGTTTATCTGAAGTACCGTCTGCTTTTCGAATATCAGGTGATGGGTCGTCGTAATTTTTTTCCCGATACATCCATCGGGTTATCTAAACTACGGTCTGCCTTCAAAATATCGGGCTATCTGTCCTCGTTACTTTTTTGCCTGAACATCCAATGGGTTACCTGAATTACCGACTGCCTTCAAAATATCGGGTAATCTGTTCTTGTTATTTTTCATCCCCTAAACATCTATCAGTTTATCTGAAGTACCGTCGGACTTTCGAATATCAGGTTATCTGTCCTCGTTATTTTCTGTTCCCTGTTACGTCCTGAATTGGGTAAGTAATAAAAGAGAGAAAATGGGAAGACAATGATTTTAATTTAATTTTATGTTATTCTTTACAGGTACACGGACACAAGGAGAAGTCACGTACTGAGTTGGGTGAGTAGTAAAAGAAGAAAATGAGGGAACAGAATCTAATTTATTTCAACTTTACTTTTCTTTCAGGAACGCGGATCGAGAGAAGAAGGGCCCTAAGTAGTAGAGCTAGGCCGATTCTAACTAAGGGATCTCAGGGGGGAGCGGGGCGGGGGAGTCGTGCGCGGGGAAGCCGGGGTATGCATGGCGGTGGGGAGGATCCTGCATGCGGCAGCCGAGTGCGGGGTTCCGGCGGAGGGAAAGGGGAGGGGGTGGTGTTAGAGAGTGGGGAGGCTAGTTTTTGGTGACGATGTCTTCCTGGCGATAGCTGGACCCGCGGGCGAGAGGGGGAAGCCGCTGTCGACTCTGTGGGGGAGGGGGCATCATAGAGTCGCGGGTCCTTGAAAACCCATAAAATCTGATAATTTATTATCAACATTATAGATGTAAGCGCAGCATTTTTGTCTAGACTATTCACAGGAGTTTATATATATAAAAAAAAACAACTTAGACAAATGTGCGGTATCTCAGGTGGGAGCGGGGCGGGGGGCTCCAGCGCGGGGAAGCCAATTGCGGGGGTACGACGGAGGGGGGAGGGGTCGCCAGGCGCGTGTGACGTCACAGAGGGGCCTCTGTGGAGGGGGGCCATGTGGTCCGTGAAGCGACTGGCGGGAGGGAGAAGCCGGCGGCGATGAGTGTTTTGCGTATGTGTGTGTGTGTGTGTGTGTGTGTGTGTGTGTGTGTGTAACGAAGCGGGAGGGGGGTAAAAAGAATGCTTCGAATTAAATGACAATAAAACAATAGTTTATTAATAATTAAATTGAACAATGACCTTGCATAGTATATATTAAACATAAAATCTTTGGTGTGTGTGTGTGTGTGTGTGTGTGTTTGCCTATTATTCATTGTTTCCAATTATTTTATTTTAAATATCCGCAGCGGAGCCGCTATCCTGGAACATAACAAATCATGTATCGTATTAACATATTAAACATAATCATATTTTGAATCATACTAAAGATAATACGAACCATCGACCAAGTATAAGTTCAGGCAGGTGGGGCACGTGTCGCGCATTGAAACTTGGTGAGTTGGCCCACCGCAGTTGGTACAAAATATCCCCTGGATGTTGTTAAACCGTTCGCTGAAGTGGCCACATCTTTCAATTAGCCGATCAACCGCGCCCCGCATATCAAAGTATCACGGCACGCAAAATTTCGCCCCGATCATTTTCGGTGAGATATTCATAGTTCACACAGCCCATGACGCCCCGGTTCAACCGATTTATTTGCTGCTGGTCAACTATGATTTCACGCACATAATGGACTCCCTTATCTGAGGCATCACCCAATCCACTATCAAATGATTCCGTATCACTGTCCATCTCGGCCAGTTCCATGTTGTCATGTGCAAGCACTTCAATGTCCGCGCACTCATCATCGTCATCATCGACGATGTCAATA
Source organism: Ophion slaviceki (assembly GCA_944452715.1). Taxonomy (NCBI): domain Eukaryota; kingdom Metazoa; phylum Arthropoda; class Insecta; order Hymenoptera; family Ichneumonidae; genus Ophion; species Ophion slaviceki. Next base: position 41,355,813 of record OX101787.1, on the reverse strand, counting down.
ACATCTTCGTCTACCCCAACTTCCACTTCGTCGTCATGGGCGATATTCACGACAATCTCCATCTCATCATCGACGAGATCGATCACTTCAATTTGTTTCGACATTTTTTAAACTGATTTTCCATTTTCCGACTCTTCCACAATGACACCTCGGCGGTTGAAGACTGGATTGGCGAAAATTGCTGTTCCGATCCTTCGGATTTCGATTTTTGGATTCTCATAGGCTTATAGTACGGTGGGGGATAACCAACAGGATGTGTAAATAGTTTTCAACATTAGTTGGGACTTGTAGAAAAAAAAACCTTGCAAGATGGTGCATCCTGACCAGGGGATAAACGAAAAGTTTTTTTTTCTTTAACTATCCCTGTGGGGGTAGGCATCTGCTGTCCAGAAAAGTGTGCACTCGTAGAGGTGAAAGCTGGCCAGGCTCGCCAATCATTGACTTTCGCGATCTCTACAGAACAGCGTCTAGGACATGGAGACTGAACTGGCGTATTATAAAGAGCATCTTAGAGTTTTTAATATATATTGCCATGTGTTCCAGCATGTATGAAGTCCAACCTGTCACGAATCATTGGGCTCTTCGCAGAGCAACATCAAACCTATTCAAGTGACACTTGAGGCTATACAGTTCTTACCAAATCAGCCATTTTCTGAAGGCATTTTTTTTTATTCGTCGACGTTCGAAGCCAGCCTTCGAGCATACGGAACATTTTGAAAAAATAACATTCCGCTCAAGTAATGTCTGGGCTATCCAAAACACATACGAAAACGAGGTATTTATTAGAAAACGATCAACTTTGTGGATCTATGGCCGGAGCATTTTTTTAGGCTTCGACCGCTGATCCCCCTGCATGCATCATTTGAGCATAGATGCACTCGCAGTCTGGAATACTCGCACAAATACTTTTCTTTTTTGCTCCCGTTGAACCCCAACTGGCTCGTTCTGTGTATGTATTTATTTTTCATGCTTTCTACGTTAAAAGATATCGACGTGATATTAAAAAACTCTGGTGGAGGTGATTCTATTACATTTTCCGAGCTAGAAGGGAACGACAAAAATATTTTCTGATGGGAGACCATTTTTAATCATCGGCAGCGCTCAAAAGTGGCCACACTTTGAATGAAGCAGTGAATTCACATATCTCTCTGGGAAGACTTTTCAACTCGATAATATGGAGAACAACAATGAACCATCAGAAGAAATCTTGCACAACCAAGCCACGCTCTTAAGTTCGATCGACGACTTTGCTGTGTGGGCGATACAGATCGTCGAGTTCATCGAAGTACTGAAAAGGCAAAGCCGAATTAAGCGCCAACGATTATCAACTAAACATCAATAGTCATTGATAGGCCAAATACCGCATCTGGAAGAATTGAAGTATTCCATGTACAGGCATTTTATATGCATCGGTGCAGGACACAGCGGTGATGAGTTAATGTGGCGAGAACTCGACTTGAACGCGTGATGGTCTATACTCTAACTTGTAAATTTAAATGTAAATAAGTATAAATCAATATGCGTTGAATGTTATATCTCATTGTCACGGGAAATGATGATTATGAGGGCTGCGATTAATGTGCAATCAAGAGATAATACACGTTTCGCATGGGTGACAGTCACAGCTTTATACCCAGCTGAACAAAACAGTGACCACGGATCTTCTTACATACATTATTTAACGGTATTGAATCTATCGAATATTGGATTCCCAATAACTATAGGACAAATTTTAAAAAAAATTGTGCTTCAAAACAATTTATCCATTAATGTGCGGACCACCGAAGAAGACATTGCTCCGATACGCGTGGCTCTACATAAGAAGAAGAAAAGCATATCAATTTGTTATACATACAAGATACCGCAGATAACAATGTATGACATATTACATAGATAAAGAACCTGCCAAGCCTCGTGAGCGCAGAACAGAGGTAACCATTAAAAAAATATATATGCCATCGGTGTGTGAAGTTAACACAATTACTATATCGTCATATGTGCTAGACGAATTAAACAACAGTCCATTATTTCGCAGGTGTCTGCATTACATTAAATCAATGGATAAACTGCAATCACATGAGATCGATTATGGAGCAATAAAGCACTGCGCCATCCGACTATCAAATGATACCAATAAGTGGCTCCAAATCATCAACTCCAATCGGAAAGCAACACATCCATTCACTGTAAATGCCTACTTGGAGTGTTTTTTTTTATACTAATTATAGAGAGAAGATGAGAGTGTGCAAAGACTGATGAGAAGAACGTAGCAGAGGATATGTATGAATATCATGAAGTATTTACTATCGATTACCACATGTGTTTTTCACATGATGAATCGCTATTATAGTATCGATCACATCACAGCGCCGATTTCATATCACAGTTTGTGACAGAACTGGAGAAACTAGTACTGTACATAAAATACATTGTCTACGAAAATTAATGCTCGTCATGAGTTAACTCTAATACCTTCACGCTGTGGCAATAATTGTGCATTCAGTCATCATCAACTACTAGAGGTAGAAGTTGAATTAGTCAAGATACAATGGCGTATGCCCCACATAATATTAGATGAGATCAATAAATTATCATTACTTCGAACATTGGAAATGGGGCGATACTTGAATGTGAGTTTTCACTCTTGGGATCTATACGACTGTCCATCGCTTCAAAGCACAACGAAACATTCATGGACCGTAAAAGCTGCCTCCCAACTAGAGAAACCAAAATATGTAATTGGTGCGGTGCAGACTGGTAAAAAAGATAATGTATGGTAAAGGACATTATCTTTTTTACCAGTCTGCACCGCACCAATTACATATTTTGGTTTCTCTAGTTGGGAGGCAGCTTTTACGGTCCATGAATGTTTCGTTGTGCTTTGAAGCGATGGACAGTCGTATAGATCCCAAGAGTGAAAACTCACATTCAAGTATCGCCCCATTTCCAATGTTCGAAGTAATGATAATTTATTGATCTCATCTAATATTATGTGGGGCATACGCCATTGTCTCTTGACTAATTCAACTTCTACCTCTAGTAGTTGATGATGACTGAATGCACAATTATTGCCACAGCGTGAAGGTATTAGAATTAACTCATGACGAGCATTAATTTTCGTAGACAATGTATTTTATGTACAGTACTAGTTTCTCCAGTTCTGTCACAAACTGTGATATGAAATCGGCGCTGTGATGTGATCGATACTATAATAGCCATTCATCATATGAAAAACACATGTGGTAATCGATAGTAAATACTTCATGATATTCATACATATCCTCTGCTACGTTCTTCTCATCAGTCTTTGCACACTCTCATCTTCTCTCTATAATTAGTAAAAAAAAAAAAACACTCCAAGTAGGCATTTACAGTGAATGGATGTGTTGTTTTCCGATTGGAGTTGATGATTTGGAGCCACTTATTGGTATCATTTGATAGTCGGATGGCGCAGTGCTTTATTGCTCCATAATCGATCTCATGTGATTGCAGTTTATCCATTGATTTAATGTAATGCAGACACCTGCGAAATAATGGACTGTTGTTTAATTCGTCTAGCACATATGACGATATAGTAATTGTGTTAACTTCACACACCGATGGCATATATATTTTTTTAAATGGTTACCTCTGTTCTGCGCTCACGAGGCTTGGCAGGTTCTTTATCTATGTAATATGTCATACATTGTTATCTGCGGTATCTTGTATGCATCAATTATTCAATTTAATTATTAATAAACTATTGTTTTATTGTCATTTAATTCGAAGCATTCTTTTTACCCCCCTCCCGCTTCGTTACACACACACACACACACACATACGCAAAACACTCATCGCCGCCGGCTTCTCCCTCCCGCCAGTCGCTTCACGGACCACATGGCCCCCCTCCACAGAGGCCCCTCTGTGACGTCACACGCGCCTGGCGACCCCTCCCCCCTCCGTCGTACCCCCGCAATTGGCTTCCCCGCGCTGGAGCCCCCCGCCCCGCTCCCACCTGAGATACCGCACATTTGGCTAAGTTGTTTTTTTTTATATATATAAACTCCTGTGAATAGTCTAGACAAAAATGCTCCGCTTACATCTATAATGTTGATAATAAATTATCAGATTTTATGGGTTTTCAAGGACCCGCGACTCTATGATGCCCCCTCCCCCACAGAGTCGACAGCGGCTTCCCCCTCTCGCCCGCGGGTCCAGCTATCGCCAGGAAGACATCGTCACCAAAAACTAACCTCCCCACTCTCTAACACCACCCCCTCCCCTTTCCCTCCGCCGGAACCCCGCACTCGGCTGCCGCATGCAGGATCCCCCCCCCTCCGCCATGCATACACCGGCTTCCCCGCGCTCGACTCCCCCGCCCCGCTCCCCCCTGAGATCCCTGTGTTAGAATCGGCCTAGCTCTACTACTGCCCTACCTTTGGTCGGGAATGCGCCCGACGGGGACGAGGGCCAGGTCACAATCGGTAATTGGTAAGTATTATTATAAAATGTAGAAAATGCAAAATTAGGGTAAGAGAGTAGAAAAGATAGTAGCGTGAATTAATCTAACTTACCCTTACGAGCGGCGGTGCGTAGCGAGTGGAGGAAGAGGACGCTGCTGTATCTGAAGAGAATTTCCGCGATTGGTGTGAATTATCTCGAACCGAATGGAGATTTCGGGGACGGCAAGTTCCACAGCAGGCCTCTTAGAAGACGATGTACACGCACCCATAGGGATGGAACCTAGTTGTGTGCGGACTCAGCGACAGATGGAGAATCAGCAACAGGTGAGTCCGTGACGTAAGAACTGATTTCAGGTTCGACGACGATAGAGCAGGATTCGACGTCGAAAGAAATAACCGGAAATTTTGCTTCGTGTTCAGGTGATGCAACGACCGTGGATGTGTCTGAATCGCTGACAGGTGACGGCGGAGATACGCGACGGATCGAACGATCGTCCAAGATATACACTCGCGAATGGAGGAGAGTATTTGAAATAATGCGCAACCTTGCGCTAAGCGGCAATTGATTGAACCGTTGTTCTAGAGTTCTATTATCACCGCGGGAATGTCGACCCGATGTGTCGCCTCGGCTGGACTGGGCGCGGCGTCGTTGAAAGTGAGCACCTGCACGTCTTCTTGGCATTAGAGAAAAAGTAAGTTAACTAATAAATTCAAAATAATTTGTTTCAGGTATTGGCCCAGTTTCCAAATTGTGGTACGCGTGCTTGGCCTCTAGGCAGCACACTCGCAACACTGAAAGGGATATGAATTCGTGCAAATGTAGTAGCACTGAATTCAAATTTATTTGAGGAATGAGATTGCACGGTAGATCGTGGTGACCGTGCCTGGCCACTAGGCAGCACGAAAGATCACCTAATCACCGGAAAAGGATGTGGACGTTTCGTGCTCATCTAAGAAGCACTAAAACACAAGGCAAAAAGTAGTAGAGAAACTTTGGATGAACTGGCACAATTCCTTTGACAAGTATTTTTGAATACACTGGGAATAAAAAATGCCGAAGAAAACGATGAGTGACACTTTTGATTAAATCGAGGAATTCAGGTTTAACACAATAAATTAACACAAGACTATGATCACTTTTGGAGATTATCGATATATTGTTACAATTTTCAAAAATGAATTAAATCGCGGAGAATAGATTAGATATAATGAAAATAAACGTACGAAATGAATATTCGTATAAAAATCAAAAAAGGGTATAACTGTTACCCGAAAAGAATCAAAGATTCAAAAATTACAAGAGCCGATTTTCCAGCGTGCGGGTCCGACGAACGGAGAAGCGCGACTGACTGGTGGAGAGACCGGAGAACTAGCGAAGGAGAAGTGCCCCTCTTTTATATACTCCTCGAATGAAGGCGGCGGCCATCTTGGTGGGGCAGGCGTCCAGCGTCGGGGAAGTGAGCGCTGTTGTGACGTAGGCATCCTTCCTTCTCCCTTACTCTTGTGGGGTGGTATGGAATACCGGCGTCTTTCTCTTTTCTTCTTGCAGAATCAAATGGAGCTCTTGATAAATTAATTCTTATTAAATTACCATGAGCTTTACAATTTATTACATTAGTCCATATTATTCGTATTTGTGTATGTGATTTTACAATAAACATTTCATAATTTTGCAACCAGTCCTGATTGCTTAATTTATAATTTTTGTTATACAAGTCTTGTAAATATTAAATAAAATTTGATTGTTACGTTCCTTTTATTTCCTTACACGGCGGGTAAGTATTTCGTATAGGATTTATTAGTTGTTATAATGTTATAAAACTTAAAGAAAATATCGGGGTATATATAAGTATATTTGTGCGTAAAACATTTTATTAAAATATCTTTTTAAATATCTATTAAAATTAGTGGTGCGCATTAGTATATGTTGCGCATAGATTAATAGTTTTATTAACATTGGTAACTTATTTTTACGTGGTTATTTTGCTATCAAAATCTATTATTAACATTGTACAATAGTTAATATTGCTCTAAATTCACGATTCAAAAATAGAATATAATATTTGAGACTTTATGAAATTTAGCAAATACGCTATCTTGGATAATAAGGGATTTTGCATTAACAAATTTGGAACAAAGGAATGGTATGGCGGCACGTGGAGGGTCACAGTATCCACAGGATGTTTAGTCTGGGTAGATAGTGAGGTGGCCCCGAGTCTTATTATCACTGTTTATGATACGTGATTTTTGCGATATGTAGTTTTGAGTTACCAATAATATTGACGGGACGTGATTTCGATGGTGACCGTGCGCCTCGTGGCGACTGTCATGGCGGCTGAACATGGAGCCAAGTCCAAGTGCATGTGCACTGAAGTATTGGGGAACTATCATGGCGGGCCCCCCTTAAGGATGCATATACTGGGATGAAAAGGGATGCCTATGGGAGGTGTCATGGCGGCCTACAGGACCACAGGGGTTCCTGAAGGATTCTACGATATTAGCGGGCTTCCAATATGGCGGCTTGTTAGCCATCTTGGCGGCCCGAAACCATCATGGCGGCCTCCTTAGGTAAAGCTTGCAAGAGGGTACGCTATAGGTATACAGTAACACGGGATAACCACGGATTTGCAGGTTTTTTGAGTTTTTGGAGGAAAACAATGGCCGCCGGGGCCGCGAGTTGGGTCTATGTGAAAGAGGGGATTTTAAGGGAAATTTTGACACTCGCGGGACCGCGGTACGATTTTTAGTTTTGAGGGAAACGAATTTCGCGGGTCGCGCCTAAGAACAGGAGTATCAGGAGAACATGACGTCATAGTAGGTCGAAGCAAGTATCCCTCCTTTTAAAAATCAAAATTAAATAGTTCTAATTGTCCTAAAATTATAAGAAGGGTATGGTTGGAATCGGGATTTTTCACTCTTTAATATGGCGGTTAGACATACTCATTTTAACCTGATTTTAACTATACTTTAAGTAATTTTAACATGATTGGTTAGTCGTAAAAATATGGTGTTTGGCGCATTACTTACTACTAAATGTGCCGTTTAATATTGGAAAAGTTAAACTTTGAAAAGTTCTATTTTAACCTGGTTTTAATCGTTTTTAATGTTGTGCCCTGAAAAGACAGGAATTTTCATATTGCTAACGCAGGAGGTTCAAAGACCCCATGCGACGATATCGAGCCCGATATTTCACAAGCCCAATATTCTGCTCGACTCAGCCGGAAAAACGCTGAATCGCAATCGAACGAATCGAACGTTCTCGAAGGATTGGTTGCGAAAACCCGAGTTAACAATTAGCTGAAAGAATTAATCGAAAGGCAGTCTTCGGCCAGAAGCCGAGGAGGTCGGTCTCAAGGCATCAAAAGAATTGTAATATTGTTGCCTAATTTAAAATAAAATATAAGTTGTTCAAGTTGCAATATCCCGAGTTGGAGATTTACTCGGAACGGGAAAAGTCCCCACATACCCTCGCCCTCGAGCATCCGACAACCCACGGTGTCAACTTACTCGAGAGCGAAATTCCGTGCTCTCCGCGCATCGTCTGAAACCGGGGCACAACATTGGTGGCAGCGGTGGGATTCCCGCAATTAGAGATACCACAACTTTGTATTACACAACTTCAAAAAAAAAAAAGAAGAAGGAAACATCCTATTCAACGTACAAAATAAACTGAACGCAGCAAGTGCTGAAAAGGAGGTCAACGAGTGATCCGAGCGACGACCGTCGAACCGGACAAATAAAAATAAAACGTGCGGCGTAAGCAAACGCCCGAGTCAACCGTACAGAGCTGTCCAAAAGCAACCAGATCCCGAGGATCATCGATACCAGACCGACCCAAGGACGAAGACTCACCAAATACCTTCTACAACGGAACAACAGAGCGCACGAGAACAGCAAACCAAAGCAACACGACAACAGGGAACAACACTGGCAATTTCCTGCCAAACGACTACGAGGACGAGGTCAACATCTTGTGAACAACCGACTACGAAGCATCGATCAACATGAGGCGCATCATCGTACTGTAAGTGACGGAACATTTATCAAAAAACACCCTCCAAAGCCAAACAATTAAACATTAATGTCAAACGAAGACGAGCGTCGTAAATTATACCGATTACCGGGTAACAACAAATTATCGCGTTCATTAAATTCAATTTTCGACGAACTCATTGCAAGAGATCGTCCCGAGAATCAAACAGTCGAACAAGAACTACAGGAACCTAGGAAAAAGCGATTTCGATCTGCAACAAGGTCAGACGAAAGTCCAAATTCACAAAATTCCTCTAATAGGCCGACAGCTGCGAAACGTACCAAAATTCGATCCGCAGCAGATCGAACCGTTCATTTTTCTGATCAATCAACAGATTCTGATCAATCTCCTGAAAATATAGATACTAGGCGTGGTCGCGAAATAGAAATTCAAGAATTTTCCCTACTCCAACTTAATTCAGATAACATGGCGCAAGAAAATGGTTTTATGACCCTCAAGGAGGCGCGAAGCCTCATTCCCCGATTTGATGGCGAAAAACCTGAAGAAGTTGACGACATAATTGAAGCATTCGGCTATGCAAACGCGTGCGTAGCAGTACGAATAGTACGAAATAGAATCGTACGAACAATTTAAAGAAGAAATGACAGCATTATATGGAACGCGACGTACAGTAGCCGCGTTATAGGTCGATTTTAATACGTGTAAGCAAAAATACAACGAGAGCGTGTTAGCAAACGGTCAACGACTCGAGGCCATAATGATGGAATTAATCGAAGCCAGCACAACCGAGGCAAGATCGCCTGCGGAAAAAAGAACAATTGAGACATATGTACGGCAATTAGCCCTATACAACTTCGAAATAGGACCTCGAAGGGAATACCAAGTCATCGTAAAGGGTCGAGGATTCAAGGATCTCGGATCAGCCCTTAAAGGAGCAATGGAAGAAGAAAAATCGCTACGAGGAGGCAAATCCATAAACAGGCAGACTCATCTGGAAAAACAAACGCCGATGACGTGCAATAAATGTCACAAAATGGGACATTTAGCAAAGGATTGCCGATCCAACACATCGTCTTACGGACGATACACCCTATCAGCTCCATCAAAAAGCCTGCATCAATTCAACATCACTTGCAATTACTGCAAGAAACCGGGGCACGCCTACAAGGACGGCCGAAAAAGGAATTGGCAACGAGGACAAGGAAATGGATATCGACAGGCACCGGGAACCGGGTATCATCAAAATCATCAAACGAATTTTCACCAGGGCCAAGGGACCAGCTACTGCAACAAGAGTGGGCCCCCAGGGCGCCCAAATCAGTATCACTGGATCGCAAATAAAAATAGGCCAAAAGAAGACAGACCGAAGGAAGAAAATCGCAACGACAGCCAGAAGAAAAAAACAATTGGATCATTTTCGCTCGATATGATAACGGCAACAAACGTAGATAGGCCAAGAGAAGATAACTGCAACGACAGCGGAAACAGGAAAACAATTAGGTCATTTTCGCTCGATATGGCAACGGCAACGAGCGGAGACAAAAAACGCAAAGTCAGAAAAATAATCGAAGCATCGAATACAGGTCCGTCCAAAAGAAAAAATACAAGGAAGAAAATAAAATCATACTGGATAACGACGATCAATTCTGGAGGAGCCGCTAGCGACTTCCACATCGCGTCTCCCCAGGCTAAAGACAAAATCCTCACGTTGAAAGGAGACACCGGAGCCCAATGTAGTCTCATAAAAAAGAGTGTATTAAAAAAGGACACATAATAGATGACGCAGTACCATTGGAAGTAGACGGAATAATGGGTTTGGACTTCATGAGAGAGCACAACGTCGACATCCTAAACGGAAGACATAGTAAAATATACGGACATCTGATCCCCATGCTGGACGGAACGAATAAAATTAAACTACCTCCCAGAACAGAGCAAATGCTATACGCAAAAACATTGACGGCAAAAATAGGATGTGTCGCAGCAAAAGAAGTGCGACCAGGAGTAAAGATAGGCGGATGTTACGTCCACCCAGAAGGACATTAATGCCTCATAGTAGTACGAAACACAAACAATGAAGAAATCGAAATAGAAAGGCCAACGGTGCAAATTGAAGAAATTAGAACAGAAAAGCCAACCGAAGAAAAGGAAATAAGTGCTGTACCGATCGAAGAAAAATTAAAAAGAAAAGACAAAATATGGGAAGAAATCAAAGGAGATTCGAACTTAAACCCAGAAGAAGGAAAATTCCTACGCGAATTCGCTGACGCATACGCTGACGTCTTCCATTTAGAGGAAGAGTCGCTTGGGTGCACCGCTATAGTGGAGCACCGCATAAGCGTACGACCAGGGACAACGCCAATAAAAATGCATCTATATCGATTACCAGAAGTCCACAAGCAAGAAGTTATGGCGCAGACAAAAGAGATGCTAAAGAACGAAATTATTCGACCGAGCAAGAGCCCATGGAATGCTCCTCTACTCGTCGTTCCAAAAAAGCCTGACGCCGACGGAAATATACGCAAGACAGTGGTAGTAGACTTCCGAAAACTAAACGAAGCAACGGAAGCAGACTCGTATCCATTGCCTAATATTACCGAAATATTGGACCACTTGGGACGAGCAAAATACTTCACGACTCTCGATTTGGCATCGGGATTTCATCAAATCCCAATGGCCGAAAAAGACAAGGAGAAAACCGCTTTCTCCACTCCTCTTGGACATTACGAGTACAACAGAATGCCATTTGGATTAAAAAACGCCCCACCAACCTTTCAAAGGCTGATGGACGCTGTGCTTGCTGGATTACAAGGACTAAAATGCTACGTATATCTCGACCATACATTAGCATACGGATCATCGTTCGAAGAACATAACAAAAGGCTGACAGAAGTATTCGATCGACTGAGAGAAGCCCAATTAAAAGTTCAACCTAGGAAATGTCGATTTCTGCGGAAAGAAAGCCAGTACTTGGGACACATTATTACCGTAGTGGGAGTAAAAACCGATCCGGAAAAAATAGAGGCTGTACAACGATTTCCAGCCCCGAAAAACGTTAAAGAGGTTAAATCATTTCTGGGACTAGCCGGATATTACCGAAAATTCATACAGGATTATTCAAAACTCTCAAAGCCGTTAACAGAACTGATCAAAGAAGAAAACAAATTCATTTGGGACGAAAACTGCGAACAAGCTTTCCAAAAATTGAAGGAAACTCTCAGCACCGCACCGATCCTGCAGTATCCGGATTTCGAAAAACCCTTCGTGGTGACAATTGATGCCTCTGACAAGGCAATCGGCGCGATTTTATCGCAAAGAAAAATCGGAGAAGATCTACCCATCTGTTACGCGAGTCGCACTCTGAACAAGGCAGAAATGAATTATTCAACAACGGAGAAGGAAATGCTAGCAATAATTTGGGCAGTAGCGTAATTTCGACCATACATATATGGATCAAAATTCACCATCGTAGGGAATATAAGCCCCTCACATGGCTTTTCAACGTAAAAGATCCAGGATCGCGACTGATGCGCTGGAGAATAAAGATAGAGGAGTTCAACTATACCATAGAGTATAAGGCTGGCAAGAAGAATACGAATGCGGATGCTTTAAGCCATATGTATGTATTGATGCTGACGCGGCAAGAACCCGAGGCGGAGGTACGTCACAAAGACACCGAGAAGCGTGGTAGAGGAAGGCCGCGGAAGGCCCCCCGTTCCGCGCCACCGCGGCCAGCATCAGCAGACCCGAGCCAGCATGGCCGTGGTGAGCTGGTCCCGCGAGCACGTGGCCGGCCGAGAAAAACAATGCAGCCCGCTAGAGAGGAACGCCCACGCAAGGCGACAGAGGCCCGCGCGAGCGAGAACGAACCGCCACTCCCACCAGTGGAGGCGGACCAGGCAGCAGGCCCGAGCGGAAAAGAGAAGAAAATAAAAAAAGACTCGAGCGCAAGCGAGACAACAAGCGACAGCGAGACAGAGACGGAAATAGGAGATCGAGAGTGCCCGAGTGAAGAGGAGCGAGGTACGATTCTGCAAGAATACCACGACGCCCCTCTTGGAGGCCGCCCAGATGAAAAAAGGATGAAACAACGAATAAAGATAAAGTATAGCTGGCTGGGAATGAATAACGAAAGAAAAACTACGTAAAATCATGCGACAAATGCCAGAAACATAAAATCACGCGACGCAAGCATGCTCCCATGACTATTACCGACACACCCAAGACACTATTCGTCAAATGTGCAGTCGATATAGTAGGTCCCTTACCCGAGACCGAAGCCGGGAATAAATACATCCTGACTTTTCAAGACGCATTGTCCAAGTATAGCGCAGCGATACCACTAAAAACGCAAGAAGCCAAGGAAGTAGCCAAAGGATTGGCAACTAAAATTGTTTGCAAGTACGGCACTCCAAAAGAATTATTGTCAGACCAAGGAACGAACTTCCTGAGCGAAACTTTCAAGGAGGTGTGCCAATTATTCCGAATAAAAAATATTCAAGCGACGGCATACCATCCCCAATCAAACGGAGCATTGGAGCGTTCACACCGAACTCTCGCAGAATACCTGAAATGTTTCATTAAAGTGGATCAAACGGATTCGGATGAGTGGTTGCCATACGCGATATTCACCTACAATACCACCCCGCACACAGCGACAGGTTTCACTCCATACGAGTTGGTATTTGGAAAAGCAGCCGATTTACCGACGGCGCTTAAAGAAGCACCACGAAAGACGTACTAATACGACGATTATGTCTCCGAGTTACGCGAACGGCTTCGAGCCACATGGCACGTGGCCAAAGAACGATTGGAAAAAGGAAAAGAAAGGGTAAAGGAAGGGCATGACATCGCCGCTGGTACGGTGGAGTACCGCCCCGGCGACCGAGTCCTCCTCCACGACACTACTGTACGCCGAGGCTGATCAGCGAAGCATTCCCCCAAGTGGACAGGGCCTTACACCGTTCGGAACAAAGACTCCGACGTGAACTACACTATCGGCCGTGGGCGCAAGGCCGTGCGGGTTCACGTAGACCGCATCAAGCCCTACATTACCCACTAACCGATAGAGTAGATACTTTACCGCGGGGCCAGCGAGGCCGAACCGTGATGCACCCCCGTCACTCACTCCCGAGTGAGAAATAGGTGGCAAGCACCACCATTGGTGCGCGCCCGAACGGCCAACGTCACGCGACGGATTCGCGTACGGGTGGCGAGCTGCCACCTGTTCAACAAAAAAAATAGAAATAAAAATAAAACGAAATCATAAAATAGAAGAAAATGAAATACAGTGATAAAAATAAAAGAATAAATAAATAAATGAACTAATATGAAATGAAATGGAAAGATAAAGTGAATAAAGTAAAATATAATAACGTTCAAATGAATGAAAGAATCTATAACAAAAATAAGCGAATGAAATAGTCGAAAAGAGAGAATAAATAAATTAAATAAAATTTACAAGAGGAACAATAGGAAGAGCTCGAGGTTTATAAAGAAATAAAACGAATAATAAATGAAAAAACATAAAAATGGCGTATAGATATATACATGAAAAAACCAATGAGAGCAAGAGTTTAAAAAAAATTAAATATAAATATATATATATATATATATATATATATATATATATGTATATTGAATACTATGCAAATAAATTTTTCGAGTGAATACAAAAAAAATAATGAATGAAGAAAATAATAATAATTAAATAAAGAGAGGAAAATGAAAGAAAAAACAAATATAAACCAATTATTCTTATATGGTTACATTCCAAGTTAAAAAAAGAAAGAAAGAGAATAGAGAGAGAAGAAATCGCAATTTAAAAAAAAGGAAGAAAAGTATTGCACTCAGAAATAGGGAAACGAGCAAGAAAAATGTATTGAAAATAAAAACGTAAACCCCTTTTTGCAGGTTATTAATCTCAACAGTTAGGACGACAGAAGGGTCTAACGAATGAAAGGAAAAAGAAATTCCGAAATGCGTTTACGATATAACTGGCACAAAAGGTAGAATAAATAAAAGAGGATTAATACACGGATTAGGATCCATTATAAAATCGATAACAGGTAACTTAGATCCGAACGACGCTGCGAACATCGAACGGCAAATCATAGCAATAACGAAAAAACAAGAAACAACAGAAGATACGTTAAAAGGAAATTTGCAAATCCAGCAAATTACACTGGAAATGTTCAATCGGACAACGAATCGCCTCGCGGCTAACGAAGAAACACTAGGCCGTTTAGTAAACAATTTACACCATGGAATGATAAATCTCGTAATAGATATTCTAACACGTCAACAATTGGACGAGAAATTAACAACTATTAGCGTAATAATCGAATCCTTACTAAACGATATACGTCAATTATCTAACTTTTTAGTAGGCTTGCCAAAAGGAATCGTTAATCCTACCATATTGCCGCCTAGACAACTCTACGCGTATCTAATAGACGCATTACCAAATCTACCGGAAGGACTGAATTTTCCGACAAAAATACGTCCAGAAAAAATTAACGAGTTACTGGAAATTTCTGAATTAGGCGCATATAGTATTCAAAATACCCTCACCGTTGTGGTAAAAATTCCATTAATCAACAACAACGAGTTCAATGTGAATTAAGTCTACCCTCTACCCGTAAGAGTAGAAAAAGACACGTTTCGGTTCATAGAAACGACCGTAAAAAATGTTGTAATTGATCGAGAGCGTCGAGAATATCTGTCATTCTCAGAAAACGAATTATCCAAATGTAAACGACAAAATTATCAATATTACTGTCATCCGAAAAACGCGAGACAAATAATACGATCAGGAGTGTCATGCGAACTATCGATATTTTTAGGAAAAAACCCCGAAAAAGCGAATTGTACACATCGTTTAGTTAAATTAGAAAATTCTTTGGTCATTGCTCTGGAACAAGAAGGGCAATGGATATATGTAGCCCCAGAGACAATAGCTCTCACGATAAACTGTAAAAACTCTGCGACAACTCATGCGACAATTACTGGAACAGGATTATTGGCTTTGGATGGGAAATGTTCCGTCACCTCCATAGATTTTAAGATTGAAAATTTGAAGGAAACTGTACACGAAAAATTCCTACAATTTTTACCGCCATTCAATCTATCTTTTCTGACTACAGAAAACGAAATACCTCAACCTTTGATATTGGAAAATATTCCTCATACGATAATTAATGATC
Source organism: Ophion slaviceki (assembly GCA_944452715.1). Lineage (NCBI taxonomy): Eukaryota > Metazoa > Arthropoda > Insecta > Hymenoptera > Ichneumonidae > Ophion > Ophion slaviceki. The sequence continues at coordinate 41,340,172 of OX101787.1, read as the reverse complement.
CATACGAAGTTAACAAAATTAGCGAACGAATCGAAATATTGAAAACACAATTAAACAAAAATTACGATCATGTGACAACACAGAGTCACATCATAGGGAATTATGCCCTCAGCGGAATGATTCCCTTCGCAATGATTATATCATATTTCGGTATTAAAGCGTTGCAACGGCGACGTTTAAATGCTACATCGTCGAACGACGACCTTGCTGACGTAGCTCCGGTCAGACCGCGAGCTGCCAAACGCAAGGCAACACAAAATCCGCGAGTCATATTTGCGCGAAATGCACCTCGCACACGCACAACGTAAATGTGTATAAAAAAAAAAGAAAATCGAAATATTAAAAAAAAATAATATATATTATAATATTAGAAAGGCACTTGTACCTTCGTAATCTATTGTATTATTGTAAGCCGAGAGACTACCGAGAAACAAAACTTGCCAAAGCTATGAAAAAAAAAAATGTATTATATCGCCGAAATTGGGAATTGCGTCTTCCCAAGGTGGAGGAATGTTGTGCCCTGAATAGACAGGAATTTTCATATTGCTAACGCAGGAGGATCAAAGACCCCATGCGACGATATCGAGGCCGATATTTCACAAGCCCGATATTCCGCTCGACTCAGCCGGAAAAACGCTGAATCGCAATCGGCGAATCGAACGTTCTCGAAGGATTGGTTGCGAAAACCCGAGTTAACAATTAGCCGAAAGAATTAATCGAAAGGCAGTCTTCGGCCAGAAGCCGAGGAGGTCGGTCTCAAGGCATCAAAAGAATTGTAATATTGTTGCCTAATTTTAAATAAAATATAAGTTGTTCAAGTTGCAATATCCCGAGTTGGAGATTTACTCGGAACGGGAAAAGTCCCCACATACCCTCGCCCTCGAGCATCCGACAACCCACGGTGTCAACTTACTCGAGAGCGAAATTCCGTGCTCTCCGCACATCGTCAGAAGACGGGGCACAACATTAAGGAGATTGAATTATTATTATGATTTCGTATTTGTTTCTTTATTATCCTCCTATTGCCTTATATTCGGTGACAAAAAGGGTTTTTCCAAATTTACGTTTTATCAGTTTCTCTCGAACTCTTGTCCGCTACACAACTCAAAATGTAACGAACCAATGAAATATTTCGAGTTTTTACTCATTTTGGAAAGATAACACACTCTTAAGAACAAACTCAACCGATCAGAAAAAATCACCCATAAACGATATTAACTCCATCTACTGAGTATCTTTTCACAGAACATTATTTATATTCACAAATAATGTCTCTGTTTGTTACAACATCTTTCCAAACATGTGTTTAAAAAAACCCGAAATTTCACTACTTCGAGGGAAAATAAATATACATATTCTGAAGAGGACCCGAACCAGAGGGCCGAAACGTAAAGAAACATAATTTCTTATTTCCATCGATAACCTTGGAAGTCCTTCACTGGCCGGACCGAAGCCGAAACTCTAGCGATCTCTTACGTTTTATCCTTTGCCTTCAGGAATTTAAGGGGGAACAATATATTTTCATGAAGTGATACATAGAGCTTTATTTGTTCTTAAGTACATGTAGTATAGTGTATATAATGCAGAATTGCGTGATTACTATATTTGAGCCATTTAGGGCATAAAAGATATTGAGAGACATATTGTTTCTTGTAAAAATAGAGAATTATATTATTTTATATGTTGTCAATTTTATCCTAGATAAGGAAAAATATTTCTGGGTAATTTCTAGAGTGGTTCCTAATACGTATTCATATTCTTATGGGGAGTAACATAATTTTTAGCGTGAATTTATGTTTGATCTTTATGTTCTAGGTTATTTAATGGAGGGCAAGATCGCCAGGACGTAACATCCCTATACATCCATCGGGTTATCGGAACTACCGATAACCCGATGGATGTATCGGTCATTAAATATCAAATAGCGGCCTTTCAAATATCGGGTTATCTTTACTTTTTATTTTTTGTTCTCTACTCATCCATCCGGGAATCTAAAGTACCGCCTGCCATCAAAACATTGAGTTAGATGTCCTCGTTATTTTTTGTCCCCTACACATCCATCGGGTTATCTGGGGTACGGTCTGCCTTTCGAATATCAGGTTATCTGTTCTTATTGTTTTTTGTTCCCTATAGATCTATCGGGTGATCTAAAGTACCGTATGCCTCCAAAATATCAGGTTATCTGTTCTTGTTATTTTTTCTTTCCTTCACATCTATTGGGCTATCTAAACTACCGCCTGCCTTAAAAATATTGGGTAATCTGTCCTGCTTATTTTTGGTCCCCACACATCCATCGGGTTATCTGAAGTAACGTCTGCCTTTCGAATATCAGAATATGGCCTTGTTATTTTTTGTTCCCTATACATCCATCGGGTTATTTAAACTACCCTGTGCCTTTCATGTATCGAGCTATGTATCCCCGTTATTTTGTTTTCCTTATTCATCCTTCGGGTTATCTGAACAACCGTCTGCCTTCAAAATATCGAGTTATCTGTATAGTTCATGTATCGGGTTATGTATCCCCGTTATTTTGTTTTCCTTATTCATCCTTCGGGTTAGCTAAACTACCGTCTGCGTTCAAAATGTCCCGTTATCTGTCCTCATTACTTTTTCCCCTATACATCCAATGGCTTATCTGAACTACTGTCTGCCTTTAAAATATCGCCGTACCGTTATTTTTTGTTCCCTAGACATCTATCGGATTATCTAAACTACCGTCTGCCTATACATCCATCGGGTTATCTGAACTACCGTCTGCCTTTCGAATATCAGGTTGTCCGTCGTCGTTATTTTTTGTTCCCTATACATCCATCGGGTTATCTGAACTACGGTTTGCCTTTCAAATTCCGGGTTATATGTCCTTATTTTTTTTGTTCCCTACACATCCATCGGTTTATCGGAACTACCGCCTGCCTTGAAAATATTGGGTAATCTGTCCTTGTTAGTTTTTGTCCCCTACACACCCATCGGGTTATCTAAACTACCGCCTGCCTTCAAAATATTGGATAGTCTGTCCGCGTTGTCGTTTTGTCCCCTATACATCCATCGGGTTATCCAAACACCCGATTGCCTTTCAAGTATCGGGTTATGTGTCCTTGTAATTTTGTTTTCCCTAAACATCCATCGCGTTATCTCATCTACCATCTGCCGTCAAAATATCGGGTTACCTGTTCTGCTTATTTTTTGTTTCCTAAATATCCATCGGGTTATCGAAACTACCGTCTGCCTTTAAAATGTCGGGTTATCTGTCCTCATTACTTTTCTCCTGATACATCCATCGGGTTATCTGAACTACCGTCTGCCTTCAAAATATTGGGTTATCTGTCCTCGTTATTTTTCGTTCCCTATACATCTATGGGGTTATCTAAACTACTGTCTGACTTCAAAATATCGGGCTATCTGTCCCCGTGACATTTTCGCCTATACTTCCAGTGGGTTATCTGAACTACGATCTGCCTTCAAAATATCAGGTTATTTGTCCTCGTTACTTTTTTCCCTATACATCCATCGGGTCATCTGAACTACCGCCTTCCTTCAAAATATCAGGTTACCTGTCCGCGTTATTTGTTGTTCCCTACAACATCCATCGGGTTAACTAAACTACCGTCTGCCTTTAAAATATCGGTAAATCTGTCCTCATTATTTGTTGTTCCCTATACATCTATAGGGAACAACAAAGCTAAACTACCGTTTGCTTTTGTAAGATTGGGTTATCCGAACTACCGTTTGCCTTCACATATAGGGTTTTCTGTCCTCGTTACTTTTGTTCCCTATACATCCATCGGGTCATTGGATCTACCCACTGCCTTCAAAATATCGGGATATCTGTTCTCGTTATTTTTCATCCCCTAAACATCTCTGAGTTTATCTGAAGTACCGTCTGCCTTTCGAATATCAGGTTCTCTGTCCTCCTTTATTTTTTGTTCCCTATGCATCCATCGGGTTATCTAACCTATCGTCTGCCTTCGATATGTCGGGTTATCTGTCCTCGTTACTTTTTTCCCTATACATCCACAGGGTTATCTGAACTACCGTCTGCCTTCAAAATATCGGGTTATTTGTCCTCGTTACTTCTTTCCTGTTAGATCCATCGGGTTATCTAAACTGCCGCCTGCCTTCAAAATACCGGCCTATCTGTCCTCGTTATTTTTTGTTCCCTACGGAATCATCAGTTTATCTGAAGTACCGTCGGCCTTTCGAATATAGAATAATTATCTGTCCACATTATTTTTCGTGCCCTATACATCCATCGGGTTAACTAAACTACTGTCTGTCTTCAAAATGTCGGGTTATCTGTTCGCGTTACTTTTTGTCCCTATACATCCATCGGGTTATCTGAACTATCGTCTGCCTTTAAAACATCGGGTTACCTGTCCTCGTTATTTTTTGCTCCCTATACATCTATCGGGTTATCTAATATACCGTCTGCCTTCAAAATATCGGGCTATCTGTCCTCGTTACTTTTTTTGCCTATACATCCATCGCGTTATTTGAACTATCTTCAGCCTTCAAAATATCGTGTTATTTGTCCGCGATACTTTTTTTTCCTATAGACCCATCGGGCTATCTGAACAACCGTCTGCCTTCACAATATCGGGTTATCTGTTCTCGTTATTTTATATTCCCTACACATCCATCAGTTTATCTGAAGTACCACCTGCCTTCAAAATATCGGGGTATTTTTCTCGTTACTTCTTTGCCTATAGATCCATCGCGTTATCTAAACTACCATCTGCCTTCAAAATACCGGGCTATCTGCCCTCGTTACTTTTTTGCCTACACATCCAGCGGCTTGTCTGAACTACGGTCTGCCTTCAAAATATCAGGTTATTTGTCCTCGTTACTTTTTTCCCCATACATCAATCGGCTTATCTGATCTGCCGTCTGCTTTCAAAGTATCGGGTTATCTGTCCTCGTTATTTTTTGTTCCCTACACATCTATCAGTTTATCTGAAGTACCGTCTGCCTTTCGAATATCGAATAATTATCTGTCCTCGCTATTTTTTGTTCCCTATACATCCATCGGGCTATCTAAACTACCGTATGCCTTCAAAATATCGGGCTATCTGTCCTCTTTACGTTTTTTTGCCTATACATCCATCGGTTTATCTGAACTACCGTCTGCCTTCAAAATATCGTGATATTTGTCCGCGTTACTTTCTTCCCTATAGATCCATCGGGCTATCTGAACAACCGCCTGCCTTTAAAATACCGGGTTATCTGTTCTCGTTATTTTATATTCCCTACACATCCATCACTTTATCTGAAGTACCGTCTGCCGTTCGAATATCAGGTGATCCGTCGTCGTAATTTTTTTTTCCCGATACATCCATCGGGTTATATAAACTTCCGTCTGCCTTCAAAATATCGGACTATCTGTCCTCGTTACTTCTTTGCCTATACATCCAGCGGGTTATCTGAATTAGCGAGTGCCTTCAAAATATCGGGTTATCTCTTCTCGTTATTTTTCATCCCCTAAACATCTATCAGTTTATCTAAAGTACCGTCGGCCTTTCGAATATCAGGATATCGGTCCTCGTTATTTGCTGTTCCGTATACATCCATCGGCTTATCGGAACTACCGTTTGCCTTTCAAATATCGGGTTATATGTTCTTGTTATTTTTTGTTCTCTACACATCCACCGGGTTATCTAAACTACCGCCTGCCTTCAAAACATTGCGTTATCTGTCCTCGTTATTTTTTGTCCCCCACACATCCATCGGGTTATCTGATGTACCGCCTGCCTTTCGAATGTCAGGTTATTTGTCCGCGTTATTTTTCGTTCCCTATACATCCATCGGGATATCTTAACTACCTTTTTAGCTTTCCAGTATCAGGTTATGTGTCCTTGTTATTTTGTTTTCCCTGTACATTCATCGGGTTATCTGAACTACCGCCTGCCTTCAAAATATCGGGTAATCTGCACTCCTTATTTTGTGTTTCCTACACATCCATCGGGTTATCTACACTACCGTCTGGCTTCAAAATGTCGGGTCATTTCTTCGGGTTACGTTTTTTCCCTATGCATCAATCGGGTTATCTGACCTCGTTATGTTTTTTACCCTACCCATCCATTAGTTTATCTGAAGTACCGACTGCCTTCCGCATATCAGGTTATCTGTCGTCGTTATATTTTGTTCCCTATACATCCATCGGGTTAACTATCAAGGGGACGTTACAGGCTGTCACTCACGGATTTTGATAAGTCTAAGATATGTTGTAGAGGGACCGACCCTGAGTACCTGAGTAAAGGGATTTTATACAACGCTCTTTAGTTTTCGAGAAAAAAACGTTCGAATGTTTAGCTCGTAGCTACTAGTAGCTACGAGCCGGTACGGTTGCACCTTTGTCGAACCAGCGGGCGTAGCCCAGTTGGCAAGGTTCCCGGCTCTGACGCTCGAGCTGGCGTTTTTTTTCCACAAAATATAAATAAATTCGATGGATGATGCAAAACCGTCTAATTATTTATTATTATTTTATTCATTTATTTTTTATTTATGTTTTTATTCATTTTTTAGATTGTTTACTTTCCATTTTTTAAATGATTAATTATTATTTTATTTTTCACTCAGTAAAAAAAGAGAGAAAGGAATTATAACATATTTCACAAGAAACTGCAGTTTATTATTTTTTATTACAATATACAGGTTTTTCTTACTCGCTATCACTGTGCTCGCTTGCTACATCAGAACAATATTGCGGATGGTATTTGTCGTAAAATCAAGCAAAACACAAGACCAAAGAGCAACGCTCACATTGTATAAAAGCTATGGCCGTACAGGCGCACGGAGTTTTGAGCAGCGTTATTGGAAAGCATACTTGATTGACTTTTAAATACAGCGGTCTTTCCTCAATTAACTTCGATGCAAACCACGCATATTCAATCATCGGCGTGAAAGCAGGTGCGCTTAATTGATGAAGCATCAAATAATGAATTTGTATGGACCCTTGACACAATTTCTCTGTTATTTTTTTTAACAAAACGGGAGCATTTTGTATTTGTTTTGTGAACATGTTCACTTGCTAGTAAAAATATACATCGCACGGTTGGCAAATCGGCGTGCACTTGGGCGGTATAACTTTAATACTGCATGCGCATGGCTTCTTCTCGTCTACAAAGATGTGATCGTAAAGCGTTTGATCAGCGCCGATGATTAAATATGCGTGGTATCCTACGAAGTTAATTGAGGAAAGACCGCTGTTTCTAAATGTCAATCAAATATGCTTTCCAATAACGCTGCTCAAAACTCCGTGCGCCTGCAAGGCCATCGCTTTTATACAATGTGCGCGTTGGTCTTTGGTCTTGTGTTTTGCTTGCTTTTACGACAAATACCACCCGCAATATTGTTCTGATGTAACAAGCGACCACAGTTATAGCGAGTAAGAAAAACCTGTATATTGTAATGAAATATAATACACTGCAGTTTCTTGTGAAAGATGTTATAATTTCTTCCTCTCTTTTTTCTGCGTGAAAAAAATAATAATAAATAATTGAAAATGGAAAGTAAAATTTTTTTTAAAATGAATTAAAAAATCAAGCAATTGAATAAAATAATGATAAATAGTTAGACGGTTTTGCATCATCCATCAAAATTATTTATATTTTGTGAAAAAAAACGCCATCACGGGAGTCGAACCCTGGACCTCGAGGGTCAAAGCCGGGAACCTTGCCGACTGGGCCACGCCCGCTGGTTCGGCAAAGGTGCAATCGTACCGGTATAGTAGCTACTAGTTGCTATGAGCTAAATTTTCGAACGTTTTTTCTCGACAACTAAAGAGCGTTGTATAAAATCCCTTTACTCAGGTACTCAGGGTAGGTACCTCTACAACATATCTGAGACTTATCAAAATCCGTGAGTGACAGCATGTAAGGTCCCCTTGTAAACTACTGTCTACCTTCAAAATGTCAGGTTATCTGTCCTCGGTATTTGTTGTGCCCTATACATCTATCGGGTTATCTAAACAACCGTTTGCTTTTGAAATATCAGGTTATCCGAACTACCGTATGCCTTTCAAATATTGGGTTATCTGTCCTCGATACTCTTCTTCCCTATACATCCATCGGGTTATCTGAACTACCGTCTGCCTTCAAAAAATAGAATTATTTGTTCTCGTTATTTTTTATCCCCTGCACATCCATCACTTTATCTGAACTAACGTCTGCCATCAGAATATCGGGTTATTTGTCCGCATTACTTTTTTCCCTATAGATCCATCGGGCTATCTAAACAACCGTCTGCCTTAAAAATTTCGGTATATCTGTTCTCGTTATTTTTTATTCCCTACACATCCATCAGTTTATCCGAATTACCGTCTGCCTTTCGAATATCAGGCGATCCGTCGTCGTAATTTTTTTTTTCCCGATACATCCATCGGGTTACCTGAATTACCGACTGTCTTCAAAATATCGGGTTATCTGTCCTCGTTATTTTTTGTTCCCTATACATTCATCGGATTATCGGAACTACCGTTTGCCTTTCAAATATCGGGTTATATTTTATGTTTATGTTTTCTTCCCTACTCATCCATCCGGTAATCTAAACTACGGCCTGCCTTCAAAACATTGGATTATCTGTCCTCGTTATTTTTTGTCCCCTATACACCCATCGGGACATGTAAACTACCATTTGCCTTTCAAGTATCAGGTTATGTGTCCTTGTTGTTTGGTTTTCCCTATATATCCATCGGGTTATCTGAAATACAGTCTGCCATTCGAATATCAGGTTATCTGTCCTCGTTATTGTTTGTCCCCTACACATCCATCGGGTTATCTGAACTACCGCCTGCCTTCAAAATAACGGGTTATTTGTTCTCGTTACTTCTTTCCTATAGATCCCTCGGGTTATCTAAACTACCGTCTGCCTTCAAAGTACCGGGCTATCTGTCCTCGTTACTTTTTTTGCCTACACATCCAGCGGCTTTTCTGATCTACGGTCTGCCTTCAAAATATCAGGTGATTTGTCCCCGTTACTTTTTTTCTGTATACATCAATCGGGTTATCTGAACTACCGTCTGCCTTCACAATATCGGGTTATCTGTCCTCGTTATTTTTTGTTCCCTACACCTCCATCAGTTTATCTGAAGTAACACCTGCCTTTCGCATATCGAATAATTATCTGTCCTGGTTATTTTTTGTTCCCTATATATCCATCGGGTTAACTAATCCACCGGCTGCCGTCAAAATGTCAGGTCATCTGATCTCGGTATTTGTTGTTCCCTATACATTGTAACGGGTCACCCCCAATTACATTTAATTTTGTGGATTTCGGAACTCGATTAGGGAGTAAATTAATTTAGAGACCTTTTTCGCACATAATACGTCGTAGATTTATTGTTAAATTTCTTCCTGGTGTTTGTACGACCTCTTATGAATCCGCCTGTACATTTATTTCTCGTCGGTTGTCGCTTCGCTTGCCCGAGATTTCTTTGTATATCGGAGGTGTTTGAATGTATTTGTTTCTGTGTGTGTGTGTATCGCTCGCAGACCCTTGCCGGTTTTTGGTTTTTAAATCTCTTCGTGTGTGAGTGTCTCATTTATTCGCCTATGTTTGAGTGTATTTGTATGTGTGTGTTTATGTACATGTCTCATTTACTTTGGTGCGCTCGCCGCAGTACTTACATGTGTTCTCGGGTGTGTGTATTTTCGCTCACGTGTAATGCGTATGCGTTTGAATGTCTGTGTAATGACGCAGTGTTTACATGTGTCTTTGTCTTTGTGTGTGTTCGCGTATGTGTTTCGCTCGCTCTATTATATTCGATAGGTCGGCCTTCCTTGGCCACCGCTCGAGTGTTGTTCTTCTCTATTACGTCCGGATTTTTATATTGGATAAAAAAAATATATTTTCAAAAGTTAAAACGCGGTTTCGGATGCGAGAATGATTTTACGTTAATTAATTGCAAATTTATTTTATTTTACAGCACGGACGCCAGCCTTGAGATCCTACGTTTAGTCGGCAATGTGCCCAACAGGGATGAGGATCGAGCCACGGTTTGATCGATAACTTACGAAACACTAGCGAGGATAGGGCAATCGGTAAAGAAGATAGTGACTGGTAACGTGAACATGCGACTTACCCTACGAGCGGCGGTGCATAGCGGGTTTATCGACGGATGATCTGGTACCCGGAGAGAGGTCCTTCCGTCGGTAATGATGATGTCTAGGCGAACGATGATTTCAACGATAGACGGTGAGGTAGTAGGTTTCTTATTCTTCGGCGAGCATCCGCCCATCGATGTACCGACTCGTTGCAGGTAAGGACGGGTTCCTGTTGGCCGACCGCGGCGGCGGACTCGTGGAGTGGATGGAAACGACGTTGACGACGGGAGTATTAGTCGATGATGATAATCTCGACGTTCGATGTTGCAACGATGGTAGACGCGTCGGAAGCGTCACTGCCGGTCGATCGAATCACTGCACGGATGTACCCACGGGGGTCGATAAGGAAGACTTTTCCACAGAACGGAACGTTCGACACAATTTTCGGTCCAATTTTCACCGAATGTTCTCTTACGGCGTCACGAATAATTTGTTCGAATATAGATGAATTATTTCCACGAGATACCGGCCATGGCTTTTGCGCGGCTATCGCGATTGCGCGACGGAGACGAAACTTTCGACCACCTCGTGTTCTTGGCATTTCTAAAAATTGGAAAATTACAGACAAATATTTTAGTTTTAAGGCTTTCACGGCTCTTTATGTAATGAGAAGAGTTTGTGGCTTCCGGATGGAGGCCGTGTTGAGGATCAGCGTTGTGCCGACGTTTCGCAAACGTTACAGTCTGCATCATCAGGGCTGAGAGCTCCGATACTGAAGCTCTCGTGTCTCAGGTATTCCTTATATCGTTGCAGTCATCGTTCCAGATCGCTGCACCAGCCAATCAGATGTTTTAATTGATCAGCTGGTCAATTAAAAAACCGGGAGGACGGTGTGCCAAATAGGATTGACGTGATATCCTCCATCTCTGTTTAGGTTGTCCGGATGTTTTCGGATTTCCAAGTCTTCTCGGTGTTTCCTGGAAAAATAGCTGTTTGATGGGGCCAGACTTTGGGCTTTGTCGAACTGGATGGCATGACCAGTCTCCATCCAATGTTCGGCCAGCGCTGATTGTGTAATATAGCCATATTTGATACACCGTTGGTGTTCTTTGATCCGTGTACTGATCTTCCTCCCGGTTTCCCCTATGTACACTTTACCGCATGAGCAGGGTATTTTGTATACTCCTGGTGCACTTAATGGTGGTCTTTGGTCTTTTGCACTCGGAATCACTTGTGCTAGTTTCTTCTGAGGTTTGAAGATGACTCGCACGTTATGTTTTCCAAGGACCCTGCCTATGCGATCGGTTATGCCCTGAAGATATGGAAGGGAAGTTGTTGCAGTTATTTGTCCTTCATTCTCTCCATCAGGTGCTGTAACCGTTTTCGGATCAGCTATTTTTCTTTTCAGATTTTTTATCGTTCTTTCGATGTTGCCTGGCTTGTAGCCATTGTCTCCTAAAGCTTTTCGTAGGTGTTCTAGTTCAACCTCTAGGGAGTCTGGTTCGGAGATCGCTAGAGCTCTGTAGACCAGAGAGCTTATGACCGACTGTTTTTGGGAAGGGTGGTGATGGGACGTAGCATGGAGGTATCTATCCGTATGCGTTGGCTTGCGGTAAACTTTATGGCCCAAAGTGCCATCGCTTTTCCGTTGAACCAGTACATCCAGAAAAGGGATTTGATTTTCCTGTTCTATCTCCATGGTGAATTGAATATTGGGGTGTTGGGAGTTGAGGAAGGTTAAGAAATGATTGAGGTTTTCTTTGCCGTGACTCCAAATGACGAAGGTGTCATCGACATATCGGAACCAGGTGGAGAGCTTGAGGGAAGCTTCTTGCAGAATTCTGTTCTCGAAGTTCTCCATAAAGATGTTGGCAATGATAGGGGAAATAGGGGAACCCATGGCTGCGCCTGAAGTTTGTTCATAAAACTGGGATTGAAATTGGAAGTATGTAGAGTTTAGGCAATGTTCTATGAGGGGCAGTAGGTTAGGGGCAACTTTTTCGGAATTTTTTAACTATGCTTAGGGTTTCATTGGTTGGGACGTTTGTAAACAGGGATACAACATCGAAACTCACTAAAATATCTTCTGGTTGTACCTTGATAGACCGGATCTTTTTCACAAAATCCCGGGAGTTTTGGATATAGGAGTTGTTGAGACCTACGAGTTCCTGCAAAGGTTTGCAGAGAAAACGTGCCAAGTGATATGTAGGACTGCCTATGTTGCTAACAATGGGCCTTAGTGGGATGTTGTTTTTGTGTATTTTTGGCAGACCGTAAAGCCTGGGTGGTAGGGATTCCTTGGATGTAAGGGCTTTGGTTAGGTTTTCCGATAGACCAGCCTTCTTTAGAAGTGTTGTTGTTTTCTTTTCTACACTCGATGTGGGGTCACGTGATAATTTCTTGTACGTGTTAGTGTCCTCGAGCAGGTTCATAATTTTGCTGCATCCATCAAACAGCTATTTTTCCAGGAAACACCGAGAAGGCTTGGAAATCCGAAAACATCCGGACAACCTAAACAGAGATGGAGGATATCACGTCAATCCTATTTGGCACACCGTCCTCCCGGTTTTTTTATTGACCAGCTGATCAATGAAAACATCTGATTGGCTGGTGCAGCGATCTGGAACGATGACTGCAACTATATAAGGAATACCTGAGACACGAGAGCTTCAGTATCGGAGCTCTCAGCCCTGATGATGCAGACTGTAACGTTTGCGAAACGTCGGCACAACGCTGATCCTCAACACGGCCTCCATCCGGAAGCCACAAACTCTTCTCAGACAAATATTTATTGAGAAATCAATTGACCGTTGATTGGAAGAACGAGAGAATAGGTAGGATTGTCATGCAAGCGTGGATTCAAGACATGAACTAATCGACGTGCAGTAGTAAGATCACAATCAATGGATCCAGTCTTGAAGTTAAGCGGGGTAAGAGGTTGTCAACGTGCAGTATGTAGCACAACCGACAACTCTTCGGAAAGTAAGGAAAAATGGATGGTAAATTGGTTTTTATAACGGACGATTGATTTTCACACACAATAAGAAAATTTGTGAAACGAGATGTTTTGAATTAGCGAAATGCCATGAAACGACGACGGATGGGTGTAGATAATGAATGAACAAACGACACACGACACGTTCCAAAAATAATATATTCGACCAGGGATCAAGGGTTGCGAAATGATTATTCACTGACTCTATTAAAATGTACACGATATGTATATATTGTTACAAACTTGGAAAGAAATGTAATTAATTACAAACAACTCTGCGATGTTGAACACGATGAAGTTCAGTAAAAGCTAAACTCGACTTTGAGTTACAATTCGACAAAATAAAAATGTGAAAATAAAGAAATGTTCCGATTTTCCAGCGTGCGGGTCCGACACGAACGCGGCGAGCGGAGAAGCGCAACTGACTGGTGGAGAGACCGGAGAACTGGCGAACAGCGGAGGACTCGGCTTTTTATTGGTGCTGCGGTGGAACGGCGTGGTGCGCATGCGCCGCGGGGTGGAGACGCCGACGTCGATGTTGTTTCTCGCTCGCTCTTAGATCGTTTAAACGGAAGATTCAACGATGAATTAATTATTACTATTGAAATTTTACAACAAATAACTATGCTGGTTTGTCATGGTCGGACTGACGATAAATTAATGTTTTTAATTTATCGTTAGTCTTACAATTTGTTACAATGATGTTTGTTTTTTAAATAATTTTATATAAGTTGCAATTGTTGTTTATTCTTTTGCGTGCGTGCGAAACAGATTCGATGTAGTACTATGAGGATAGGTTATTGTAATTTGTAAAATACGGCGGTTAAATGAGAGAATAATAATTACGACGCGAAATATACGAGTTGCATATAATAATTATAAATGTGTAATTCTTAATTAATAAAATAGAGCGTACTATTATTTATGCGAAAGAAGTTGTATTTAATATTCGACTTAGTCGTGGAGTAATATTTTTATTCGTATATGCGCAAAAATAGGAATGTGCATAATAGTTAATTGTTTATTAACTACGTTAATAGCGCATAAGATATCTTGAAATATCGATAATACCGAAGTTATAACAATTATCCCTTAACGTAAATAACTAAACTAATGTTTATATTTTATTTGTTGTGTGGAATATTTATTATGATTATTTAATAATATTGCTAGTTGCATTGTGACGGCGTTAATTATTATTTGAATAATTTCTTTATTAATTAGAGCGTGTATGAAATTGTTCTAGAATATTCTGCACGTGGAAATAATAATAATGATATAGGGTTGGAGACAAAGGAGACACAGAGGCGATACGTGATATTGGTGTTGGAGCGGATGTTTAGTCTACAAGGTATGGAGTGATAGCGATTTGTTTATCTCTTAATTAGTTCTTAGGATTCGGCATGATGTGATATTGTTTACATTATTATTTCGTAGAAGCCTACGTGCAACACGTGGCTTGCATCATGGCGGTGCGTCGGGAAGAGACGCAACGAGTGCGAGAGAGAAAGAGATATGCATGCGCTGGGAAAGTTCGGGAAAAATATCTGGTTAATGTCTTCTATTATATACTTGAAAATGGGAAAGCGTACAAAAGAGACTTATACTGTAAAAAGAGCGTTTGCCCGTTTCAAGGGGCAATAAAGCAATTGGAGTGTTTTCTGGAAAATGTCTTGAAGGGAAACGTTCGCTCGACTCGAGGGGCAATAAAGTAATTTGGGAAAAAGTCACGTAGCGTCTATTCGCCGTAGTAGCCATGAGTAAGAGAGAGAGGATTAGGCCGGGTAAGGGTAAGAGAAAGACCGACTCTATGTACGAGGCGAGTCGCGGGGTCGCGAGTATATCGCGAGTCCGTGGATTACGTAATCTCGTGATTTTTCGCGAGTACGTGAAATAGGGGTAAGAGGGTTGATAGTCGTGATTCGCGGGTCGCGAACCATGTCGGGGATCCGCGGAAATCGAGGTTCGCGGTTAAGGAAAAAGGTTTTTGTTATGCGGGTTACATAAGTATGAAGGAGGTACGTGGGTAACCCGGAGAGAGAAGGATGGAAAATGTAGAGGATGATGGAGACCTCGATTGAGCGCGCGAAGTATCGGGAGAACAGGAGGTGTACGTTGGTCTCCTAGCGGATCGCTAGAGAGAGACGGAGCGAGGGCGCGCGGGTGCGCGCGAGCGTTAAGGAGAGACGACGATAGCGAGTGAGTGCGCGCGGCTGCTGAAGAGGGACAAGGATAGAAATCGAGTGCGCGCGAGCGTTGAGCTCTGCGCGCTAGCTAGGCGCGTTCAACGGGAGTAGGTGCATACTAGGGGAGTCGAATGTGCACAGACAAAATAAGAAATGATGAAAAATAAATGCGCTCGTCACAATATGAGTTAGAGTTAACGAAAAATATTCTTGTATTGTAGATTATAAATTTGTACATACGTATGTATAACAATATATATATATATATATATATATATATATAGGTATCGTATATATGCGTATATGTGTATATGTATTTATGTATATGTATATATAGAGTGGAGGGCGAGATCGCCAGGACGTAACATCTCTCTCTTTTGTCTTTCTCTCTCTCCTTCTCGGTGCGCTATGCCTTTTCTCTTCCTTTATTTTTGTTTCCTGACGTTTTCTAACAATCGTCAGCTGGACTTCTCTCTCCACTTTGTGACTTTAAATTTCGTTACTCCGTGTTGTCTCTTATATTCATTTCCTATGAGATCTCCGTTACTATTTGTCCCCTAACCGCAGCCTTTTGCTTACTTGAGCGCATTCGCCTCTCCCTTTCGCTACTTGCGTTGATTAGCACCTTCCTTACTTGGGTATCCGTTAGGACTCCCTTTCGCTACTTGCACCAAATCATACGTCCCTTACTCGGTATTCTTGAACGCTGCCTTTTCACCAATAATGCCGCAGTCAGCAGTCAAATTTCAACCTGTCAATTCTCTTATATCTTGCTCTTTTTTCATCACTTCGTCCCCTGACGCTTTCCTTACTCCGATACCTTCCTCGCTTTACAGCCCGTACCAGTATCTTCTTTCGCTACTTGCGTCAGGGTTGGAGTTCGAAAACAGAAGACCTTTCGTGGCCCCAGAATGCTTCTTTTATACTCGTCTTTTGCCGCGTTTCTGTTCCCCTTCCCAAGCGTCTCATCCTTTAAACGATTTTTCGGGAATATTTTTCCCCTACTTTGCCCCATTTAATTTCTAATATTTCCACCAAGGGACGGGGGGGGGTAGCACATGAGACGGCCTCTCCGTCTCATTATCCCCCGAAATTGTTGAATATTTCGAGAAATCCTTTCTAGTATATTCGCGAAGATTCAACGATTTCTCTTAAGAAAATAAAAATCCGGACACGGTAACATTTGTCTTATAGGAACTTTATTCGTGTGTGTCCTCTAGCTCGGTACAGTTAACAAAAAAAAAAACTCTCATGATTTCTTTTAGCAAGGAAGCCTTCTTCCTAAAAAAAAGTAATAACAAAAAAAGTTTTTTTTTATTGTTTCTTGCAAGGAAGCTCTCTTCCTTTTAACAATACTAACAAAATAATAACAAATTCTCTTTTTCTGTCGCTCCTAAACAAAAACAGTAATAACAAACAAACAAAAATGTCTTGCAAGGAAGCTCTTTTCCCTTTAACAATACTACAAAATAATAACAAATTCTCTCTTTGTGTCGCTCCTAAACAAAAACAGTAATAGCATTTTTTTTATATTGACGAAATCGAGGCATCGTCGTCACTCTCTTCTTCGTTCTCCTGGTCGTGGCTTTCTCCTGTGACTGACAGTTCCTCCTCGCTATCCCGCTGTCTCCCGTGCCTTGCAATTCTTCGGCGTAGTCGTCGTCCTCGTCGTACCTGTCATGGTCCTTCCCTTCCAGTCTTCCTGCCCTCCTGCTCACCGGCTGCTGATTGTGAGAGTTTGCTTCTGTTTTTGTTCTCTGATACTTCCGGGCGTACCACTGATGTACCGCGGGGTCGCCAATTGCTTCTCCTCGGTGCATCCAGGGAAACTCCCGTGGCGTAGTTGTCGGCTCTGCCCATCCGTTCTTCACCAATGTCTGGGCAAGGGTCTTCCCGCTGGCCATATTGGTCAGGTTGACCCATAGTCTCCCTGGCTGTGTATCCGTATCCTCGATGACCATATCCTAAGCGTATTTTTCAAATAATTGGTACATCTCAGAATCGTCATCGTTGGCCGGGTCTTGCGCCTTTAATTTGATGCTACGGAGGGAGCATGGGAGAGCTTGATATGGGACATGCCGTAGTCCTCGTGTTGTCGTGTGGCACTGGTCCTGGTGGACTGATGAGATCATCCCCCAGTCCCCCAGCCACACGTCGTACTTCTCATCGCTCGTTCTGTTGACCACGGTGGCTCGCGAGAAGTCGTTGGCTCCTCGAATTAGAACGCTGGGACCTTCGAATAGTTCTTCCTCTAGAACGCGGTACACTTCCGGGTGATTCCTCTCGGTAGTCTCTATATTCTCTTCACGAGATCACCTCCCGCCTCCGTGTGAACATAAAATGTCGCTGCGCCGTAGATCGCGATTATGCGCACTCTCCGGTGTTCGCGTCCCAGTCTCCTTACTGGGAAGTTTTGGTACGGGTGATACATGTCGCTTTCTTGTCAGGTTGCGGACTGATTCGAATTGTTCCGCCGTTCCCGTGCTACCTCTAATTTTTCCTTAATATTGTCTTCTCTCCCTTTTTTTATACCGAGCGTCTTGCCTGGATACCAGTCGATGATACTTACATCAGTCACCTCGAAGAGGTCTTCAGTCTCGACGTGTTGTTTTCCTCTTTCTTTTTCTTTCGCCCCGCGTTGCCTCCTGTACCGTTTAATATACTCCTTCCATTTTCCTTTTCTCGATTTTGTTTTCTGTATGTCCACTCTAGTTAGTTGCCATTTTATTTGGTCTTTTACTTTTACCTCTTGTTTCTCTTCTTGACTTATTGTGACCTGTTTCATTTCGCCTGCTCCCGAACATATCGCGCCTCGCTTTTATTCCCTTCTCCCCCTTAATTAGTTCGGCATCGTTCCTGGGGTTGGGCCGTCCTTATATATTATTTGTGCTCGTTTTCATTGTGCTCCTCCTCCTTGGGTTTGTTCCCTATATATTTTTTCAGAAGACTCGCGTGGAATTTACCTCGATCTTTCTTCGTTACGGGATCTATGAGCCATGTTGCCATACCTACACACTTCTTGATTTTATAGGGTCCTTCATAGAGAGGAAGAAATATGGCTGTAATCTGTTTCGCTGGGTCCGAGACACTTAATGCCCAGGCCAACACGAGCTCTCCTTCTTGAAATTGATATGTTTTGTGCGTTTTTATTCGTTCTCTTACTAACTTTATTTTTTCGTCATCTCCTTGTTTCCCTTGTACTCCCTTAATCCTAAGATAAATTCCCTACACACGCGGTACGATCTCTTCCTTTGGTGTAACTCCTGTGGTGTGAACTCGGTCGTTTCATGATGCGTCTGGTTCATAAACTCCTGTATGATTTGGACCCATTTGAACCATCCTGAATGATTGTCTGTGATAAAGGTTCGGAAGAAACGGCCCTGTTCTCTATTTGCTCTTTCGACAATGTTCCTCTGTGGGTGTCGAATTGAGGAGAATATTGCTTGTATGTTTTCAATCTTTATTTTGTCTAGCCATTGCCTCGAGGTAAATTGGGTGCTGTGGTCGAATTGTATTCTTTTTGGTTTCCCATATTTGGGGATATAGTCCCCAAAGATTTTCCTTCTGTTGTCGCCGCATCTGCCTTTTTTATTGGGTGAAGAACCACATACTTGGTAAATGCATCTATGGTTACCAATATGTATTTCGTGCCAGCTACCGATGTTGGTAAAGGTCCGTAGAAGTCGATGGAGAGCAGATCTCTTGGCCCTCCTGGAATGATTGTTCGCATCTTTGCGTAAGAGGTTTGCACGGATACTTTGTTCCTCTGACATGTGTCGCATGTTGACAAAATTTGTCGGGCACGTTTTGCAAAGTGTGGGAGTGCAAAGTCCTCATCCAACATGCGAAAGATTTTCCTGGCTCCTTGATGGCCATATATTTCGTGGCTTTCTCTGATCAGGGATTCCGCGAGTTCCTCAGGTAATAGTACCTTCCAGAGCCCATTTTTGTCTGTTTTTGTACACATCCATTTCGCACTCAGTATTTGCACCCTTCCTTCCCGTTTTCACATGTGTCCCAGATCTTTTTAAGGTCTCTTGTATCTTTTGCAGATCTCCCATTGTCTCTAAGTCCTCTATTAGCTTTGCTGATGGCGCTTTTGCGAGGACTGTCGCTAGCATATAGCTTCCTAAAGGGTTTAGGTCCACTCCCTCCGGTGGCCGGCTTAATGTATCTTCGACTTTATTTCTTTCCCGTGGCCGATGTTCAATTTCTAGATCGTCATCCTGCAGAAGTAAAGCCCATCGTAGTAGTCGGTCACCCGCAAACCGGCATGTTTTAAAAAAAGTGAGAGCCTTGTGATCCGTGATTATCTGGATTTTCGATCCTAGTATATATGTACGAAATCCTGAAGTGCCCATACAATGGCCAACAATTCTTTTGTAGTCGTCATGTAGCCAATTTCTGCTACCTTGAGGGTTCTGCTTGCGAAGGTGATTATCCTCTCAAATCCTTCATTATCGTGCTGGCTCAGGATTGCACCCAGCGCATAATCGCTCGCATCTGTTGTCAAGATGTATGTTTTCTTTGGATCTGGATGACCTAGCATTACCGAATCCACAAATAGTCTTTTAACCCTTTCGAAGGCTTTTTCCTCCTCATCTTCCCATTTCCATCCTTGTCCTTTCTTTAACAGTCCCAATAATGGCACTGTTTCTTTTGCGTGTTGATTTGTGAACTTCGCGTAGAAGTTTACTAGACCCAGGAATCCACGCAGCTGCTTCACATTTTTGGGCCGGGGAAAGTCTTGAATAGCCTTTAGTTTTTCTGGTTGTGGTCGCAGGCCCTCGGTGGACAGAATGTGCCCTAAGAATTTTACTTCTTTTCTGAAAAAAAATGACTCTCGAAAATTCAGTGTCATTTTGTGTGCCTCCATTCTTTTGAAAATCTTTGCGAGGTGCTTCAAATGTTCCCAGTGGTTTGTCGACATACACAGCAGATCATCCACGAACTTTACCACTGACTCACCAATTCCCTATAACACAACGTCTAATCCCTGAATCAGGCTGGCCGTGCTAGTTTTTAACCCGAATGGCGTTACCGTAAATTAATAAAATTTTCCTTCGTGGAGGAATGCGGTATAGTCTCGGGATTCTTCGTGAAGAGGGATTTGCCAGAAACTGCTGGTCATATGTAGACTTGACATAACCTCGATGCCTCCGCATTTTTGGAATATTTCTTCCGTCGGAGGCGCCGTGTCGTGGTCCTCGATTAGATATTTGTTGAGCTGCCTTGCATCGAGGCACAGCCTGATGGATCCGTCCTTTTTTATCACGGTCACGAGAAGATTGATGTACCGGCTGGTTGCGCGTTCAATAACTCCGTTTCTGAGCATGTGTTTTATTTCTTTATTCACGTTATCCCGATATCGCATGGGGACCGGGTAAGATCTGTGTACATATGGTTCTGGGTCTTGCAATTTCAGCGTGTGCACATATTCCTTCATTCTGCCGGGCCGTTTGTCAAAAATGTGGAGATAATTTCTTATTAATGCCTTGAAATGTCCTTTAATTCTTCCTTGACTTCTTCCTCGGTGAGCTCTGATGGTGGGTCTTCTGATTCTTTGGATATTTGGTTAATTTGTCGAGGCTTGGTTTCCTCGACGGCTAACCATACCCCTTCCTCGTAAAAGGCTGCAATTTTGTTTCCTACCCGTATTTGCCCGATCATTGTGTCTACGGTGATACTCAATTCCAGCATTCCGTCTATTCCTAGAATTGCATCACGCTGAAGCGTGGGTATTACCAGGGCTTTGAGGGTTCCCTTTTAATCTACTATCTGGGCCTCCACCATGATCTGCTGGCGGATCTTTCCAGATTTGCCTCCGAATGCCCCACTTAAATTTGTACTTTTCACCGGTAAAACTGGGCAAACCTTGAAATTTTCTTTATACTGCTCATATATACTGCCTGAAATGCATGTTACCTCGCTCCCGCTATCTATGAGGGTTTTTATTTCTTTCCCCTCCATTTATATCTGAAGTTCGGCACATTTCGGATATGCTGTTTCTGTTTTTGAGCTGTATTTCTTTTCTTCTTGCAAAAACTCTCTCGGGCTCTCAAACGTGTTGTTTTCTTCTTTTGTTTGGTCTAGGTTTTTGTTTCCGTTTCCGTGTTTTTCGTCTATTTCCATTGTTCCGCTCAGCCTTGGGTGGATCGTTGCGATGGCTTCTTGGATACATTTTTGGGCCTCCATCTTCAACTGGGGGGTTTCCTTCGTCCACCTCTTAGGTTTTGTCACGATTCTCGGTTGATTGTTTTTTTTGTTTTGATTGGGTTGGTCGATTTCCATCCTCCTCGATGTTTACTTCCTCTTCTTGTTTCTTCTTTTTCTCCTTCCTTTTCTATTTTTTTCTGCCATCTCTTTTTCTAGCTTCTTCAAGTGCTTCCTTTATCTCTTCCTCATCTTCGCTGGTTGCACCTCGTGATGGGGTTCTCGAGGCATCGAGGTCCATCGCTACGGGCGCAACCACTATTCGTTTCCCGAACCTGAGGCTTCCGGCGCGCGATTTGTTTTTGTCGGTGCCCGTCAGTCTGTTTTTCCTCTTGCGGTGTCCAGTTAGGAGCGTTGGGATTTAGCGACGAACCTCCGCGGTTCTCCGATCGAAGGGGTGGATTCCGCCACTGGGGTTGTGCCCATGCGTTTGGCTTCCCCCAGGGCCTTCCTTGTGGCATTTGTCCTCTACTTCCAAAGAACTTATTTGGATCTCCCGTCTGGTTGTTTGGGTTGGACCTTCCGTTTGAGGTCCCCCCGAATTTCGGAAACATTCGTTTCGTGTTAAGGGGGTCATCTCCATCCGTGCCCTCGAGCAGCTCCAGGAAATCTTCTAAACTTTTTATTCCAATGACGTGTACAGCCATACGTATCTGCTCATCGAAATGTTTGGTGAGTTCCCTTACGATTTGTTCGTCCCCCATTTTCTCAGTGAGATCCTTCACGGTGCGGGTGACATACTCTGCCCGTGTCAGAGAGAAAGAGTGAGAGAAAGAGACCTTAGCTTGTCGTTTCTTTTTCATTACGCGGTCGCTTGAAGGCAGTGTCCGGGCGTGACAACATTGTTAGCCTTCATTTTTCGGGGTAGGGGGGGGGGGGGTTAGCACATGAGACGGCCTCTCCGTCTCAGCATCTATCGGGTTACCTAAACAACCGTTTACATTTGAAATATAAGGTTATCCGAACTACCGTATGCCTTTCAAATATTGATTTGAAAGGCATACGGTAATACGGAAATATATGGTTATCCGAACTACCGTATGCCTTTCAAATCAATATTTGAAAGACATACGCTAGTTCGGATAACCTTATATTTCAAAAGTAAACGGGAAGTAAAGTAAATAGGGAAGAAAAGTAACTCGTTACTTTTCTTCCCTATACATCCATCGGGTTATCTGAACCATCGTCTGTCTTCAAAATATCGGGTTATCTGTTCTCGTTATTTTTTATCCCCTACACATCCATCAGTTTATCTGAAGTACAGTCTGCCTTTCGAATATCAGGTTGTCTCTCCTCGTTATTTTTTGTTCTCTGTACATCCATCGGATGATCTGAAATACCGTATGCTTTCAAAATATCAGGTTATCTGGTCTCATTATTTTTTGTTTCCTTCACATCCATCGGGCTATCTAAACTACCGTCTGTCTTCAAAATGTCGGGTTATCTGTTCGCCTTACTTTTTGTCCCCATACATCCATCGGTCTATCTGAACTATCGTCTGCCTTCAAAATATCGGATTACCTGTCCGCGTTATTTTTTGTTCCCTATACATCCATCGGATTGACTAAAGTGCCGTCTGAGTTCAAAATGTCGGGTTATCTGTCCTCGCTGTTTGTTGTTCCCAATACATCTATCAGGTTATCTAAACAACCGTTTGCTTTAGAAATATCAGGTTATCCGAACTACCGTATGCCTTCAAAATATCAGGTCATCTGGTCTCGGTTTTTTTCCCTTCACATCCATCGGACTATCTAAACTACCGTCTGCCTTCAAAACATCGGGCTATCTGTCCTTGTTATTTTTTGTTCCCTATACATCCATCGGGTTATCTGAACTACCGTCTGCCATCAAAATGGCGGGTCATTTGTCCGCGTTACTTTTTTCCCTATAGATGCATCAGGTTATCTGAACAACCGTCTGCCTTCAAAATATTGGGTTATCTGTTCTCGTTATTTTTTATTCCCTACACATTCATCACTTTATCTGAAGTACCGTCTGCTTTTCGAATATGGGGTTATCCGTCGTCGTTATTTTTTGTTCCCTGTACAACCATCGGGTTATCTAAACTACCGTTTGCCTGTCAAATTCCGGGTTATATGTCCTCATTACTTTTTGTCCCCTACACATCCATCGGGTGATCTGAAGTAACGTCTGCCGTTCGAATAACAGGATATCTGTCCTTGTTATTTTTTGTGACCTATACATCCATCGGTTTATCTAAACTAACGTTTGCCTTTCAAGTATCGGATTATGTATCCTTGATATTTTGTTTTCCCCATACGTCCCTCGGGTAATCTGAACTACCGTCTGCCTTCAAAATGTCGGGTTATCTGTCCTCGTTACTTTTTTCCTCTCTACATCCGTCGGGTCATCTGAACTACCGACTGCCTTTAAAATATAACCGTATCTGTCCTCGTTACTTTTTTTTGCTACACATCCATCGGGTTATCTGAATTATCATTTGCCTTCAAAATATCGGGTTATTTGTCCTTGTTACTTTTTTTCCGTATAGATCCATCGGGTTATCTGAACTACCGTCTGCCTTCAAAATATCGGGTTATATGTCCTTGTTATTTTTTGTCCCCTATACATATATCGGGTAATTTGTCCTCGTTACTTTTTTCCCTACAGATCCATCGGGTTTTCTGTTCTCTTTATTTTTTATTCCCTACACATTCAACAGATTATCTGAAGTACTGTCTGCCCTCAAAATGTCGGGTTATCTGTCCTCCTTACTTTGTTTTTCCTACACATTCATCGGGTTATCTGAACTCCCATCTGCCTTCAAAATATCGGGTTACCTGTCGTCGTCATTTTTTTGTTCCCTATACATCTATCGGGTTATCTAAACTACCGTCTGCCTTCAAAATATCGAGCTATCTGTACTCGTTTCTTTCCTTGTCTATACATCCATCGGGTTATCTGAACAACCGTCTGCCTTCAAAATATCGGGTTATTTGTCCACGTAACATATTTTTCCTATACATCCGTCGGGTTATCTGAACTACCGTCTTCCTTCAAAATATCGGGTTATCTGTCCTCGTTATTATTTGTACCCTACACATCCATCAGTTTTTCTGATGTACCGTCCTTTTTCAAAATGTCGGTTTATCTGTCCTCGTTATTTGTTGTTCCCTATACATATAGGGTTACTTTTCATAAGGTGGGCATGCGATTTTTAAGGGCCTAGCGCGGTGACTTTGCGACTGAAAACAATATGCTTTTTAATGGTTCTTCAAGATCCCTTTGAAAAAAAATATATCGTATTTTTGTCATGAACAGTATATGCCAGAGAAAATAGCGTATGCTGGAAAAAATTAAATTTCCATTCGGCGTGCAGGAGAATAAAGTCTGGAAAATTCCGAACACGGATCACTCCCGAATAACTTTATTTAAGCCCCCCGTCATGGAGAAAAAATCAAACATACGATTTAAAGTCGATAGATCGGAATTTAATCAGTGGAACAAATTAGCTAAATCCGACACGGGCGCGCTATAGGAAGTGATAGTCTGCTGACGTCACAGCTGCATCTTCCAAATGTTCGGCTGTCACAGGAAGTTGGTGCTATGACACGCGGTCGAACAGAGGGATCTGAATGTGTCCCTATCCGAGAACGCCATTTAAAAGAATGTAAATTTCGAAAATGTTCGCGGATTCGCTGATAACTTCGGGAATAAATAATTCTAGCAATACATTTTAAAGTAATTTGACGTGCAATTATTATTTTTTACGAAATACTACGAGTATTTTTGTTTTTTTTTGTGTTGCATAAATATCTGAACATTCTGTAGTTACATAATTGTTGAATCTCAAATTCTAAATATGAAAATATTCTACATAATTCTAAATATAAAAATAAATATCGTAAAATTCTGCAGTTACAGAATTTAATGATAATTTACAAAACAGTGACAAAAACAAAAATACTCGTCTGATTTGGTAAAAACTAATAATTTCACGCGAAATTAATAAAAAATGTAATGTCAGGATTATTTATTCCAAAAGTTGTTAGCGAAGCGCATATGATGTGAAATATTATTTGCGGAGCACGAAATTGTCGAACATAGTCGAAATGGACATTATTTTCAATAAAGTTCACAATCCATCGATTAAGTTCAATCGGTTATCCTAACCCTTAATCCGTGAAGGTATTTGAGGCACCTTAATCCCGTGAACCTGGGTCGTTTTTGTTTTTGCACTACCAAACCAACAATTGTCAATGAAAAACATCTGAAAAAATGCATGGTCAATCTTTAGGCCGTACTTCTCAAGGGAAAATAGGGTTCTTTTCTTTCTTATGTTTTATATGTTTTTAAATTAAATATTAAGCAACCTGCGAAGAAAATGATCTTGGGCAGGACGAAAACGACCCAGGTTCGCGGAATGCGGGTTAAAATTCTCTACTCAATCGGACAGATTGAATCGAGAAGTCTGACGATGGTGCGAGAACGACGGTAGGAGCATTGTTTATTTAACAAAGATGAAAACGGTGCTCGGAATGGTTCTCGGAGCCTCGATCGGACATTCCCGATATTACTGCCCTGAATTCGTTTCCAATTATATCTTACTTCCGGTCAGATTGTGTCGAGAAGTCTGACGATGCCGCGAGAACCACGGTAGCAGCTTTGTTTATTTAACAAAGATAAAATCGGTGCTCGGAATGGTTCTTGGGGCCTCGATCGGACATTCCCGATATTACTGCCCCGAATTCGTCTCCGATTTTATCTTACTTCCGGTCAGATTCGGTCGAGAAGTCTGACGATGGTGCGAGAACGACGATAGGAGCATTGTTTATTTAGCAAAGATAAAATCGGTGCTCGTAATGGTTCTTGGGGCCTCGATCGGACATTCCCGATATTACTGCGCCGAATTCGTCTCCGATTTTATCTTACTTCCGGTCAGATTGGGTCAAGAAGTCTGACGATGCTGCGAAAACTACGGTAGGAGCATTGTTTATTTAATAAAGATAAAATCGGGGCTTGCAATGATTCTTGGGGCATCGATCGGACATTCCCGATATGACTGCCCCGAATTCGTCTCCGATTTTATCTTACTTCCGGTCAGATTGGGTAAGGAAGTCTGACGATGCTGCGAGAAAGATGGTAGGAGCATTGTTTATTTAACAAAGATAAAATTGCTAGTCAAAATGGTTCTCGGGGCTTCAATTGGATATTCCAGATATTACTGCCCGGAATTCGTCTCCGATTTTGTCTTATTTCCGGTCAGATTGGGTCGAGAAGTCTGACGATGCTGCGAGAACGACGACAGGAACATTGTTTTTTTTAACAAAGATAAAATCGGTTCTCGCAATGGTTCTTAGGGCATCGATCGGACATTCCCGATATTACTGCCCCGAATTCGTCTCCGATTTTATCTTACTTCCGGCCAGATGGGATAAGGAATTCTGACGATGCTGCGAGAACGACGGTAGGAGCATTTTTTATTTAGCAAAGATAAAATCGGTAGTCAGAATGGTTCCCGGGGCCTCGATCGGACATTCCCGATGTTACTGCCCCGAATGCGTCTCCAATTTTATCTCGCTTCCGGTCAGATTGGGTCGAGAAGTCTGACGATGCTGCGAGAACGACGGTAGGACCATTGTTTATTTAACAAAGATAAAATCGGTGCTCTGCATGGCTCCCGGGACCTCGATCGGACATTCTCGATATTACTGCCCCGAATTCATCTCCGATTTTGTCTTAATTCCGGTCAGATTGGGTCGAGAAGTCTGACGATGCTGCGAGAACGACGGTAGGAGCAATGCTTATTTAACAAAGATAAAATCGATGTTCGGAATGGTTCCCGTGACCTCGATCGGAGGAGAGTTTTTTTTCATCGCTTTTGTTTGGTGAGATTTTCGCCGGATTTTTCGTACGAAAAGATTCGTATCTTCTCGAATCGAAACGGGCCTGGTGGTCGAGGGCGAGGAGACTCCTTAGGACGTCGGCACAACACCAACGAAAAATCCCGACAACGAGCAGTCCGACAAAAGGAATAATAAACGACGAGAAAACCGCCGCGGCCGATGACAAGGATCAGACGATCGAGGAAAATGGTGACAGCGAGAAACCGAAGGAGAACCGCGAGGAGGGAACACCGGAAATCGAGGTACATGCGTTTTATTGTACTCAACGGTTTTGGAGGTGGGGGTATCAACTCATGTTGAGCAAGCCTGAGACTCAATTTGCCGAGGGTGAAGTGCTTATCCGGGTCAAAGCATGTGGCCTCAATGTCCAGGATCTTATGACACGACGAGGAGTCATCGATTCTCCACCGAAAACTCTGTTCAACATGGGCTCCGAGTACGCTGGTGATATCGACGCCGTTGGTGAGGGAGTTGAAAACTTGAAAGTGGCCTACCAAGTCGTCGCTCTGTCCGATCCCAAAGCCTGGTCAGAGTTCAACATCGTTCCGGCTTTCTCGCCTTTTTTGCCCTACCAGTCGGAATTTGATACTTGAATGCGGAAACTATCACCATGAACTACACCCGGCAGAACTCTTCTTCATACACCGCCGGCGGTGGTGTGGGCCAGGCAGTCGTTCAATTGCCAAAGACGGCCCGCAGCGTCATGATCTTTGGTTTTTGCAGCAAAATCGAAATACGAGGAACTCATGTCGACCGGCACGATTCAATATCTCCTCGAGCGTGGAAGCAATTACAGGAATGAAAAGAGGAAAATATCCCCGGAAGGCGTTGACATTATTTTCGATTGTGTCTGTGGCAACCATGGTCTTATTAGGTGTACAACGATAGTTGTACAAGGTGTAGTTCGGTCCGTTTTCAAAAGCTGGCTCTAGGTGTTATAAATGGTTGACGGCAACAGCTGATTTTTGCTGTCTCGTGAAGTATCAACATTTCTTAACCAAATATCGTTTACAGACCTTTGAGTTTTGCGCATCAAGTATAATTTTTACTGCGGTGAAAATGTCGAATTTCGTTCCAAATAAGCACCATTTGCGGGAAGTGTTGATTTTCTGTTTCAATTGGGAGAAAAGTGCAGCTGAAGCCCACCGAATGCTTGTGGGACCATCACGGGAGACTTCTACAGGCAACAATTGATCCATTTAAAGCGAGCTATAGCCGAAAACCGTCCCGAATATGCGACCAGACACGAGTCCATAATCTTTCAACATGACAACGCTCGGCCTCACGTTGCTGTTGTGATTAAAAACTATTTGGAAAATAGCGGGTGGGAAATTCTGGCTCACCCGCCTTATAGCCCAGACCTTGACCCTTTCGACTACCATTTGTTTCGATCGATGCAGAACACTTTGACTGGACCACGCTTCACGTCACAACAGGGTATCATAAATTGGCTCGATTCATTATTGGCTTCAAAAGATAAACGCTTCTTCCGTGACGGAATTAATAAATTACCAGAAAGATGGGGAAAAGTAGTGGCTAGCGATGGACAATATTTTGATTAATGTATTAATTCATTTCATCATTCAAGTAAGTCCGTATTTTAAGCAAAAAAACGGACCAAATTAAGTTGTACACCCAATATATACAGGTCTTGAAATGATGGTAGTGGGGGGAGGGTCGCTTAGCGTCTAGTTTTTGCTTCAATTTTCGGCCGCATGGTGCGTATAGGAAAGGAGGACTCCTGTGCGAAAGAGACAGCAATCTCTTTCTGTCTAGTACACAGTACATGTGCTTCAGAATTGCAATTTCTCAGTTTACATGTTCTTGATTTTTTTCGTAAGAAATATCCAGTACACAAAACGTAAATTACAAAACTATCTACATGCACTCAAAAATAAACAAATAAATATATACATGCTCAAAAATATAACCAAACCTTTATTAAACGTGTTCAGAACTTAAGTGGCTGAGGTCTGATGGCTGATGATGAAGGCCATATTTTATTGCTCTTATTACGGTAGTATAGTAGAGCTGAATGGTTCCGCTTGCACTCGGAAACGGAAAGTTGTAGATCAAATCACAAGCTCCTTTTTTTCTTTCTCGTTATAAACATTGTATTTTAAATAAAAACTTCGGTTTGGCCAATTTATAATTGAATACTTCTTCCATTTTTTTTTATTATTGAGCGGCTACATTTTGGATGAGGAGAAAAACCAACAAACTCTGATAGATGTAGTGAAACCGCTTTTATTGTTCAGTCAGTCTTGACAATTTTTTCTTAGCCGCAGACTCTTTCGTCTTCTCGACGTTTTGTTTTTGGGTAGTTTGTCGCATTCGTAGACGAATATAATAAACAATGACGTACGGTAATATCGCAGAAGCATGCTCTGTACAAGGGAAAGTAAATACGTAGATGGACAAAACTTCTTCAACAGTGATGTCTAAAACATCTCGTTTGGTGGCATGTTTAACGAAGCAGGATTCGATGAAACGAACAAGATGGGAAAACTTCAAATTGGCGTAGATCAATCCACCTCGAGATTTTAGTTCAACCAATCAGGATACTGGAGGTGGGCGTGGGGAATCAAGTCGCATAGCTTGTTCACAAATCACACATGACCCATACACTTTGAGGACTTATTTGCACAAGCAACCTGTAAATGAATATAAATGAATTAGCTAATATTGTGTCGGATAGTACATCGTTTCACACGTGAATAGGTATGGTGATTTCTGCAATATCAAGCTGTTTAATTGCAGTATTGTTGTCTAGAGCGCTGTTTTGGAAGTGAATTTTAGGATGGAATAACTGTTAAACTGTTCTAGTTTCCTTTATGATTTTTTTTCTCCATTTTTTGGATCCTGCAAGAATATGAACAAACAAAAAAAATAATTTGATCATGTGCTTTTCGCCGTTTGTTTACAACGGCGCGCAAGTGCCCCCAATTGACGAACAGTGTTGTGAACGCTGTATGAATCCGGAAAAAAAACAAATATACTTTTAATCCGTACGAGTGTTCTGATAGTTGGTACCGGATTGAGCAATAAGAGAACACTACAAAATGGCGGAGTGCTAAACTTTGAGTATCAATTTTTGCAGTTTTTCCTGATTATTGTACGATAGAAAAATATATTTCGACTCAATGCTGCTATCAGCGCTGAAAAACAGTCTACTAAAGGTGTATACCAAATCTGAGCTCAATAGGCCAATTGGATATCATGATATCGTGGTTAACAATTTGAAAAAAAAAAATTTCGAGGAAAACGCGTTTAAAGTTTGCTGTGTCCTAGCCGCGCTCCCCGAACGTACCCTTATAATTTCTATAACACGGCTAATATGAGTATCAATAAGTATTTTTTAGACATATTCAGGAAAGTCTGTAGAATAATAAAATTAAATAAAAAGCAGATTTTTCACATTTCTAGACAACAATAGTTAAAGCCATGTGTCACACCGACCGAGCGGTCCTGAGTGTGGGGTACGTAGCTCATTTCCAGATTTACAGAGTTCTCCGAGACGGCTGATATTGCGAAAAAAAGAGAAACACCTTCTGTTCTATTGAACGACAAACAGTCTTTCTCTTTATTTCCCAGATATGTGATTCGTCTAGGAGAAAACTTTGCCGTAGGATTTCTAGCGGCTCGACGTATGAACCATGTCATTGTGTAACGCAAAAATCGAATCAATGCAATTTAAAATGCAATCAAATGTACGAGCGACGATTGTTAGTATCAAACGAAGAAAAGTACGGTCTGTTAAAAGTAGTTCGATCAATTGCCGGAAAAAGTGGCGCTATGAATTCATACATATTCGATGAATCCAGTGGTAAACACTGTGGACAATTGTGCAGGTCGCTCTTTTCTAAGCGTTGAGCTTCAGATTGGTCACGACCGCATTTATGAAGTGTATATGGACTTTTGGCTTCAGGATTCATATGAAAAACCTGTAACATAATATATGATGCAGTCGAGCGTATTGGAGAGAGCATAATCATGACCGCTGTTGTATTCTATGATGCCGTCCGCCTCCCAATCCTGACATCGTAAAATCTCGTTCAGCTTTTCTTGAAGTTTTTGGCGAGTCTTTCCACCTTTGCCCTCAGAGTTTGTTCCACATATATCTCCGAGCTCTTATAGGGAAACGAGAATCTGCGGTAAAGCCTGGCCGAAAACGGTACAATTTCCATGCTTGGGGAGTTTTTGTATACTATACACGGACAGTATTTTATATAATTGTAAAAACGTAGGACAGCTGGGCTGATCATTACAACCGGCGGCTTGCCGAATTGTTCCGAAGAATTTCTGGAATAAATAAATACAGTGTACTATTAAATATATATTAGACAAATCAGGTAAGTACAGGTATGTCTTTTGTAAATGAGTGCGCGCACGCGTGTGTGTATGCGTTTCTTGGGTATTTCGTATTTATTGCATGACCTCCTAAAATATTTTTGTCTTTTTTTTGATATTTTCCAATTTCCAAGATTACCCAAATTAGGCCGATACGTTAATTCTCGGATAGTCATACATGTTTTTTTCGGGTGCGGGCATTTGCAAGCGTGTGTGTGTTTGCATATACTGTGACGGTTCGGCTGTCCAGGTAAGCCACCGTCACACAGAATACGACAGTATCAACCCGTTTACCAGATACTTGCGTATTCTGGCCAGCGTTCGGAGCGACCGTCCATGCCGCCGGCCGGGCAGGTCACTTGCGCTAAGAATTGGGGCAAGCCCGCGACACCTCGCAAAGGGCTCCGCCCAGCGCGAGGAGCAAGACCACCGCGGACTCGCGGGAGGCCCGCCTATATTAGCACATATCGCGGCACCTGTGCTTCAACCACTCCTATCCATCTAAGAGTGCGACCCGAATTCGTCGTGACGCCTCCTCACACCGAATGTGCGCCTGATATCCTAGAGAGGAACCATCGGATATACTTTATCCCTCGAATTGGCTATAGTATGCATGCGTCCTCAAAATTACAAACGCTGCCACCCCACCATCGAAGTATTCCTCGGCGGCGCGATTTCCCACCTAGCCCTCCGGATCCGCAAGAGAAATGGAATTTCTCCTGACGGGCCTGGGGCTATTTAAGGGCGTGCACGAGCCGGAGCGGCACTCTATCGCAAATTACTCATCATATTACGTGGAGTCACCAGTATCCGAAACCTCGGATCACCGGATGGAGGCCTTGCGGCCGTAGCCCTGGTCCCATCCTAGAACGACCTCAGCTTCGGGTTAGATACTCTATTTCCTTGGGAAGCCCCAGCATTGCGCTGGAAGTCCGACCTCGGAAATAGAGTCGACGTGGTGATTGCAAGCTAGGGAAACTCAGATAACACCCGATCGATAGTCTTTAGGACGATCGATCGCCACGCAGCTTTTCATACACAAGACTCGAAGTGTGCAGTCCGTGAAGTGCCGATCGCGCTTCGCTGCACACGAGGAAATTCTACAACCAGCTTCACTGGTTTTGGTCCTCCTCGCTTGGCACCGAGGAGGTCAGCCGTCCCTTCCGGACGGCCCCGCTATATGCACTCGGAGAGAATAATTCTCCTTCGAGGACGCACATTATTATAACGCTAGATTCTCTAGCGCGTAAGCGACACGGCGTGGCACCCGTGCGTTTAGTTGCATTTGGCAACGTGCCAACCGGAAATAACGCCGCATATCTACAATAATTGTCAATCGAACGGTGTCGCCTTCTGATTCCAGAAGTGATCCCGATTCGGCCACACGCGTACCCGACGACGCTCGCGGACTGTGCGAGTGCGAGCAAGAGAGAAAGAGTGAGTGAGAGAATCAATGCCTCTAAACATCGCGTGCAGATAGACCACTCACCTTCCTATCCTGCTGCTTCAACAAGACCTCTGTGTGAGCGCAAGTGAGAGAGAGAAAGATCATGAGAGAGAGTCAGCGCCTCTAAACATCGTGTGCGACCTCACCGTATTCTTCTCATCCTTGTCGCTCCACGACGACAGCGCTTCTCGCCGACGTTCCAGCTCCGTGTAAAACGTCACCACACCGGACTAACCACACTAAAATCCACCGATTAACACACTAACATACTCTTTGTTACCGTCACCCAATTTCATCTCATAATAATCCGAAATACCAAATGCCGATGATGACGGATTATAATAGGCGTCTCTGAGACCCTCAAAACCACTGAGGCATCTCCCAAAAAACACCTAAAATCCTCTTCATCATTCGTGGCTCCAAATTCGTACATCGTCCTTCAGGAGGCTACGGGAAAACCCTATTTTTATCACACGGCAAGTTAATCGCCGTGTTCCTTCGTTTTCCGGGATATTCGCGTACACGAATCCCCGAAAACGAAAAGAAGGCTTTCGCTAAAATCGCGAAACGTCTCAATACGTGTACGTGTTTAAGTTATAAATACCTTCCAATTGTCCTGGTTGACTTTTCCGGTTAATAGGTAGCTAAAATCGTATTTTTTTGATTAGGTAGCGACACAGTTCGATGGTGGATCGGAGCGAACCCTGTAACCGTTCCGACGTCTGCGTCGTCAAGTATTCACCAGCCGTAATCGCCTTTGAGCTTCATGGATTCCCACTCGTTCATTAAATTGAAGCCATTAAAGCCATTAAATTGAATCTTCTAATACCTGAAAATGATGAATAAGGAATAAATCATTTTTAAAAAAGTATTGAATTGGACATTTAATCAACATTAATTAATTACCTTGAAATATTTGGTCTCTAGAGTGCCCAAAAATGCCTTCATTGGGCATTTTTCGATTTAACGCATCAAACATATCGTTTATTCGGATGCAAAAGTGAATCGTCTCTTCACATCCAGCGAGAGATTCAACTTTATGCGATAAGTAAAACAAAAGTCCATGAGCTACCGACTTACTAAAAATCTGCAAATGTATAATAGTGCAATAGTTAATCTTTTATTAACTTAGGAAGCATTATCTAAAAATATGAAAAGAAAAACATACTTGAGTCGCGAGACGCACTTGCATTTTAGAAGCGTTATCCAACTGACCATGTCGTTGTGTTATTTTTGGGCAAGCCCTGGCCTTCCCTGGGTGCTGGCTGTCAACGTTAAACAAACTTTGAAAGTATTCCCAACATACGTAACTGTTTGTCGATTTCATCTAGAAACATGGTTATCACAGGTCATATATGTAGACAGAAATGTCCCTTAAAGACCCCAATTACAATAATTAAACATGTCACATACATGAATAAATTGCAGAATTATGTTAATCATTTGATTTTCAGTAACGGATTCCCCTGGATTATACGGTAAGTATTTTGTTTTTATTTCGCGTTTTCATTTCAACGTAGTGTGTTTCAACAATTCAAAATAATGGATCTACTTATCAAATAACTCATTCATATTTTTTCAGGAATGATGTAATTGGAAGATCACTCAAATCAAGAAGGCTTTGTCTTTCTACTGCAATTTTAGGGCGCATTCGTACGGCAAGCCAGAAACAAGTTTCCTAAGACAGCGTAAACCGGAAAAATCATCTTTACATTTGATTAAATATTATAGTATTCTGTTTACATTTTATGTATTGGTAAGTGTATAGAAACCCGTAAATAGCACTCTAATTTTAAACTCACCCGTAATTTTTTTTATTGATAAGTCGATTTCGAATATTTTTTTACTAGATGTGGTACGTCGGAAAACAGAAAGACTTTCCGGTCATCGTCGATAGGATGTGAAAACCATGGTTTGGTGCCTTTCATTCCTCCCGAGATACCTAGTAGCGACCACATTTTGGAATTTGTCGACGCACCATCCGCTATAACGCCGTAAATCTTTGCTTCACTTTTTTCCAAATAGATAATCGCAGCGATCACCAGCTTTGCAAGTCCTTCCCCTTTGACTGGATTTTTTTATGCGAATACAGCAACCGGCTGCGTATATGAAGCTGCAAGCGGTTGGAATATGAGAACCAATCTATGTGTAGCTTGATACTGAATGTCTGTAGATTGCGGCCCATCGTAGCCGAGATCCGTTAATCCAATGTATGTCAAGTTTTTGGAGCAGACTGCCACTGAACATCTCAAATTGATTTCATCCAACAAAAGGATGCCATGTCGCTGTATAGGAGCTTTACTGCCAAAATGCTTCGCCAATAATTGCCCCAATTGTTCGTCGAATCCACATTTCGTGTTTATCAGCCAGAAGTAATTTCGAATCGTTCTTTTACATGGTAGTGGTAAAACATTATTCTTCCGTAGAAAGTCGTAATACGCTGGAGAGCGTACATTCAACAGAATGCATAGCATAACCCATTCCTCTGAATA
Organism: Ophion slaviceki; assembly: GCA_944452715.1. NCBI lineage: Eukaryota > Metazoa > Arthropoda > Insecta > Hymenoptera > Ichneumonidae > Ophion > Ophion slaviceki. Next base: position 41,304,585 of record OX101787.1, on the reverse strand, counting down.
ACGTCGATTTTTTGAGTTTTTCTTCGACACGGCGGAGACACTTTCTCGAAGCAGTGTTCAGTGCAGCCAGATCGCGCGTAACAGTTACCCCTTCTCTAGTCTCTTACGCGCCCATCACACAATCATAGTAGCGCGTGTCCGTGAGCGAGCGACGTTTGGACATCTTCGGAAAGAGCCGAGCGGGGTCGAAGTTTCCCGACCGCGCCTTCGGCAGCTAGAACAAAACATGGACGCTGAGCACGTTCATGTGCGGCCAAGCCGAAACGAAGGCTTCGAGGGAAAAAGCAATCCGAGCACGACTCGCGCGTGACGTCACCGACGGCACGCGCGAGGCTTTTAGATGATTTCAATGCTTATTTAGCTCTTGGTACTCTGCGTTATTAATGTATACAAAAAAATGTATCGCGCACTCTGATCGCTTATTTTTTAGTTTATACGTTAATTTAAATATAATAATAAATCTAAATTACAACTTATTTATCTTCAAAAAAATTGTTTACGCTTTACTCACACCCGTCCTTATGGCAAATAAATTATAATTCATAAAAGTCAGCGGAAATATATTTATATTCGTATTATTATATTAATTCTCATAATTTCATCAAGCGATAAAGCATTATCTCCAAAAACAAGCCAATCATCCATCCGGCCGCGAATAGTCAGTACCGGAAAGTGCACAAATTCTACAATCGATGAGATGGTTCCGTTGGTAGCGTTCCTGGCTTCGGTCCGCGGGGGCGCGGGATCGGTCCCCGCGCTCGGTGCTTTCTTTTTTTAAATTTTTATTACTATTAATTCTTATTTGATTAGTTATTTTCATTAGTTATCATTATTATTTTAATTAGTTATCTTTTAGTGTCGAAAAATGTATCGCGCACTCCGACCGCTTATTTTATTAGTTTGTACGGTAATTTAAATGAAATTTTAAATCTAAATTACAACTTACTTATCTTCTAAAAAATTGTTTGCGCTTTAATCACACCCGTCCCTATGCCAAATAAATTGTAATTCATAAAAGTAAGCGGCAATATATTTATATTCGTATTATTATATTCATTCCCATATACTTTCCACAAGCGATAAAGCATTATCTCCAAAAAGAAGCCATTCATCCATCCGGCCGCGAGTCGTCAGTACCAGAAAGTGCACATATTATACAAGCGATAGATGGTCCCGTTGGTGCCTTCCTGACTTCGGTCCGCAGGAGCGCGGGATCGTTCCCCGCGCTCAGTATTTTTTTTTTTAATTTATTATTACTATTAATTCTTATTTGATAAGTTATTTTTATTAGTTATCATTGTTATTGTAATTGGTTATCTTTAAGGGTCGAATAATTTATCGCGCACTGTGATCGCTTATTTTATTAGTTTGTACGTGAATTTAAATATAATAATAAATCTAAATTACAACTTATTTATCTTCTAAAAAATTGTTTACGCTTTACTCACACTCGTCCCTATGCCAAATAAATTGTAATTCATAAATTAAGCGGAAATATATTTATAATCGTATTATTATATTCATTCTCATACTTTCATCAAGCGATAAAGCATTATCCGGAAATACAAGTCAATCATCCATCCGCCCGCGAATTGAAAGTGCCAGAAAGTGCATTTTTAACACAAGCGATAAGATGGTCCCGTTGGTAGGGTTCCTGGCTTTGGTCCGCAGGGGCGCGGGATCGTTCCCCGCGCTCAGTACTTTTCTGTTTTTTTTTTATTATTAATTTCTTTTTGTATGGGGCGAATTGTTTATTCGTGAAACACGCTCATTGAAAGAACATTATTCTGAAAATAGGAAAACTGATCATGATGTTTTACGATTAAAACATTTTTCTTCTGTCAATGGGGAGTGTTCACAAATAAACAATTCACCCCATTACAATGAAAATTATCTGCAAATGTAAAAACTTTTAAAAAATGCCACGTTTTGTACTTCTTTTCACGTCACCCATGAGGGAAAGTACAATGGTACGCATTTTTTGTAACGTGATGTCCCCAGGAGGTATAATCCACGACGAAAAAAACCTTAAAGAAACCTCCAAGTCCAAGTTTTTCATCGATTACACAAAAATTATTGAAATAAACACTTTATTAACATTTTTCGCGAATATTGCACTAAGATCACTTCTCATTTTCCTGCTGTCTGTAAAAATTCATTTACTCCGGAAAGTTGTAAACGTCCCAGTCATCGTCCTGGTCGTATGCTCGGACTTGGAGCTTTTCTTTTGGTTTCTTGCCTGCCTCACTGTACAAATTTTCCGGGTTCATTAGAGACAGATGGTCTCGAGTTATAGTCATTGTGGTCGCACTGTCCCCCCTGCCCCTCACAGCCAACTTTACGACGCAGATTGAATTGAGTATACTCGAACTGAGGCAGTTCCTTTTCTTTGTTTTTGTGTCTGGGATGAGAGAGAACGCTCTTTCAGCCGTAGCATTCGAATGAGGCAATGTCCTCACCATACGCAGCAAGAAACGCAAAGTTTCGTATCGGAGAATACCGTCAGAATTTGTAACAGTGCAAATTGCCATCCACATGTCGTCGAATGACGATTTACATCATTCTTCCTTCTGATAACTGTTCTCTTCGTACAAGGAGTGCCAGTCGTTGCAAATTTTTATTTCGTCGGAAACGCGAAGTTGACGACAAAATAACAATACGCGCGCAATGGTCGACTCGCGATCCGCATCTAATAACGCGGGGCCCATTTCGAATACCGTTAAATTCTTCAAAAATTCGTTGTCGAAGGGGAGTCTATCGCGAATTTGACTCGAAGCCGTGACGTAAAATCGAAGGCAGTTTTGGCGGAATGTGTCGACTTCGGCTTGTGGAGTCCCTTTGCTCTGTGCATCCGCCAAATATTCTTTGCCATCATCCCCAATATCAATATCAATTACTGCGCGCTGATTCACGCAATTTTCGAATCTGATATTGCGATCGTGAACGTCAAATATTGCCGGCTGTAACAGAGCGGGTTTGAGAAACCTCTGGAGGATCTCTACAAGCATCGTCTTTGACGAAGTTTGCAGACGATGCATTAAAGTTTCTTCGCTTTGAAAGAACACGTTGATTTTGTTGAAAGATTCGAGTGCGAATCCCAAAAAAAAAAGAAGATAAGCTTTAGTTGCCGGATTTTTTGCAACCTCGAGAAGTTCTTCTGCTTGTTTGGCCTTCTCCAATAACTGATCAGCCAAAAATGCTATCAGCGTCGGCCAATTTTCGATAATTTTCACGACGGCGGAATGGCGTGAGAGCTATCTCGTTTCTGCGTATCTCGTGATTTTAGCCGGACGATCCTGGAAGCTATCTTGGAAATCGCGAAAAACTGCTGTTCGTTTCGGACTGTTGTTCAAAAAGGTCGCGATACCTCTGATAAAACGATAAATTTCTTTTGGAATAGCGGAGAATGCGGCGCTAGCAATCCACGCGAGAGAATGGCAAATACACGGCTGCGTTATGAGATCGGGGTTATTTTCCGACAGGAATGTACGGAATGACGAATGTTTGCCGACCATTACGGATGCGTTATCGCACGCGAGACCGTGAATGTTGCGCAAGGGAATTTGTTTCCGGAAAAGCTCATTTTTGAATGCTTTGAACAGTTCAATGGCCGAAAAGTTCGCCGCGTTCAAATGAAGCAGCGTCAAAAATTCTGTCCTTACCGTCAGCGTACTTGGCTCTACGTAACGGACCATTAACGACATCCATTTATCGTCATGCATCGGTTTTGCCGACTGTCATAGCCTGCAACACAGCAGGCTCTTGACCTATGAGTTTAAATAGACTGAGCATATCCGGTGCGACCGTCATCGCAATGTTATGCTCAGCCAAAAAAGTCGCGAAACGAATCTCAGCAACTTGTACTCCTTCATTGAAGTCAAATTCAGCACCAGAGGCAGCTGAAAAACTCTCTCGAGTACAAGTTACTTCCGGAACACACGCAGAAGGCGTAGTGTTCCCCGAATCGAGCGATCTTACACCCAATACACTCATGTTTTTCACATGCACTTCTGACGTGGAATGCCTCTATCTCACAGTGGCCACATGACAGCGTTGTTCCGCACGCAAGGCAATCAAATTTATCAGGTTGCGATGCAACAGCCTGAACCCATTTGTTCCACTCTGGATGCTGATCGTACCATTCATGTTGAAAATGTTTCTTTTTAGCCAGTAACGGCTTTTTTACCGCGGGCTCATCCATGAGGAAAAAAATCAAGAGTTGAAAAAACACAACCCAAATGTCGAATAAATGAGCAAAAAATAATTTAAAAAACACCAATGTTACGAGGCACAGAGTAAAAAAATCGCGTTTCAGAAAAATCCCGAATCGCGTTGCACAAAAATCCCGAATCGCGTTGCACAAAAATCCCGAATCGCGTTGCACAAAAATCCCGAATCGCGTTGCCCAAAAATCCCGGATCGCGGTTAACAAAAATCCCGAATCGCGTATCACGAAAACCACGAATCGCGTTGCACCAAAAATCCGGGATCGCGGTTCACGAAAATCACGAATCGCAAATTACGTACGTGTGAATTTTTTAATTATTCCGATCGGTACGAAGACAATACGAAATACGAGACTGTCGAAATAATCCAGTCGAATAACGTCGAAACAGCATGCTTTCCCTTATGAGGCGTTGAAATTGATATATAAAAACAAAAACGAGCGAGCGACGTTTCTTGGAAAAAAGTGGCAGGTTCAGATTTTTTACATTTGGATACATTGTATGATTTCTCGAATGAACAACTCGCCCCATAGAAGCCAGGAACGCTACCAACGGGACCATCTTATCGCTTGTGTTAAAAATGCACTTTCGATTTGCACTTTACGATTCGCGGACGGATAGATGATTGACTTGTTTTTGGGGATAATGCTTTATCGCTTGACGAAAGTATGAGAATGAATATAATAATACGAATATAAATATATTTCCGCTTACTTTTATGAATTACAATTTATTTAGCATAGGGACGGGTGTGAGTAAAGCGTAAACAATTTTTTAGAAGATAATACTTTTTTTAGAAGATTTTCTTACGTTTGGATACATTGTATGATTTCTCGAATGAACAATTCGCCCCATAGAAGCCAGGAACGCTACCAACGGTACCATCTTATCGCTTGTGTTAAAAATGCCCTTTCTGGCACTTACGATTCGCGGACGGATAGATGATTGACTTGTTTTTGGGGATAATGCTTTATCACTTGACGAAAGTATGAGAATGAATATAATAATACGAATATAAATATATTTCCGCTTACTTTTATGAATTACAATTTATTTAGCATAGGGACGGGTGTGAGTAAAGCGTAAACAATTTTTTAGAAGATAAGTAAGTTGTAATTAAGATTTATTATTACATTTAAATTAACGTACAAACTAATAAAATAAGCGGTCGGAGGGCGCGATCAATTTTTCGACACTAAAAGATAACTAATTAAAATAATAATGATAACTAATAAAAATAACTAATCAAATAAGAATTAATAGTAATAATAATTTAAAAAAAATAGCACCGAGCGCGGGGACCGATCCCGCGCCCCTGCGCACCGAAGCCAGGAACGCTACCACCGGGGCCATCTCATCGCTTGTAGAATATGTGCACTTTCTGGTACTGACTATTCGCGCTCGGATGGATGATTGGCTTGTTTTTGGGGATAATGCTTTATCGCTTGATGAAAGTATGAGAATTAATATAATAATACGAATACAAATATATTTCCGCTTACTTTTATGAATTATAATTTATTTGACATAAGGACGTGTGTGAGTGAAGCGTAAACCATTTTTTTTAGAAGATAAATAAGTTGTAATTTAGATTCATTATTATATTTAAATTAACGTATAAACTAAAAAAATAAGCGATCCGAGTGCGCGATACATTTTTTTGTATACATTAATAATGCAGAGAACCAAGGGCTAAATGAGCATTGAAATCATCTAAAAGCCTCGCGCGTGCCGTCGGTGACGTCACGCGCGAGTTGTGCTCAGATTGCTTTTTCCCTCGAAGCCTTCGTTTCGGCTTGGCCGCACATGAACGTGCTCAGCGTCCATGTATTGGTGTAGCTGCCGAAGGCGCGGTCGGGAAACTTCGACGCCGCTCGGCTCTTTCCGAAGATGTCCGAGCGTCGCTTGCTCACGGACACGCGCTATTATGATTGTGTGATGGGCGCGTAAGAGACTAGAGAAGGGGTGACTTTACGCGCGATCTGGCTGCACTGGCACTGTTTGCTGTACAGCGGGGACCTTCATTTTCGAAAAAGGTTCCTCCAAAGTTTCCTCCTCAATCGATGCTATTTCGTCACACTTTTGTTTGAGGGCTTGGCTTAACAACTGCACTCGACGTTTTGCTCTATTTTTTGCGCATTTTTCACACCGATTTTTTTTTTTTTTTTTTTTTTTTTTATAACGCGATAAGTTTTATTTGGTCCAGGGGATTTGATGCACCAAGAATGCGTTTCACAGTGTGACTTTGTTTGGACCTTGCTTCGCTCTTCATTACCTGCTGTCTCATTTTCATGCAACTGTCGCATCGTTTCTGTTTTGCAACCATCGAACAGTTATCGTCGCGCCAACGCTCAGTGTAATCTTTGCATGCTAAATGAGCGAACAAATAATTAATGTTCACAGCACCAAGGCCACGGCAAATATTGATATTTTTAAATCACTCCAAGATATTTAATAGAAGTCCTATATTATGTAAGCTGGAGGGGAGTTGGCACTTCTCCGGATTCACTGGACGCTGTAACGAAGTGCTTTATTTTCGTCAATGGTGATACACTTTTCAGGTGCTGGCACCTCGATGTCATTTTCTTTTTTCTTAATGAAATGCGAGAAAACTATACTTTGCCCTTTTTTATCCGCAAATTCTTTAACACCCCACGACTTTGGTACATTTATACGCGTACTTGTAATACTATCACTGCTGGGAAAAAATTCCCTATCGTTAATCGTGATATTTGATATTACGAAATTTTTGTTGAGAGCTGTCAATGTTTTCGACGGAGAGATTGCATTCACAGCAGGTTTTATATTTTCCAGCGGTGCAATCGATTCACTGGCCACAGGAACTCTCAGTCAGCTAGTCCCGTGCTTTGTCGTTTGGCAGTTGATCATTTCCATTAGCGGTGTTTTGGAATATTCAGCGCGTACCCTGGGTATACTATTCTCAGATTCTGTGACGTACTTTCTATCGAACATTGTTTCAGGAATGCAATGCTCCACAGATGTCGCACAATCCGTCATTCCAATCGGTAAAACTGTTTCGACCTGAGCTAGACATGCTGGTGAGCTAATATCACTCACAGTCTCCTCGTTGCGTGACTAAATTCGGTACCGCAGCCGCAGCTAGACGTGGATACACATACACATATGCAGCCTATGAACAATATAGAATGTTCAATGATATTATAAAATATCAGACCAAAAAAAATATGAGGCATTCCACGTCACTTAATCCAGTTGAAAAAAATCCACAAATAATTTTGAAAAATCGAGTTACTTTATTGAAAAATATTTACCGCGTGTAAACATTTACACGCGTAAAAAAATAGTAAAAATAGTAAAAAAAAATCCACAAATAATTTTGAAAAATCGAGTTACTTTATTCAAAAATATTTACCGCGTGTAAACATTTTTTAAAAATTTCCAACGTTTTTTCTCGTTGATTACCATTTTTTTGTATTTTTCCATTCAAATGCCTGTATCTTTGGCAGGATTTGACGTATTTATATTCGTAAGAAACCAAAATGTGCGTCTTTTTCTAGCCTTTAAAAAAAAATTAATTTATATTTTAATGAGCAAGTCGCACGTGCGTTTCAGTGCAAAATATGCAAGGACGAATATGAAGGACGACTTTTCTTCAAAATGTTTTTCACAAATATATTGCGTTGATTTTAGCTCCACTCCGGGAATCGCTGCTGGCCACTTTTTTAAAAGTTCGGTTTTCTTTGGCACTTTAAACATCGAGCATTTGGTACCACACAGGTTTTCGGTATTGCCACGGAATCAAACTGTCAATAACAGATATTCAGACGTATCTAGCTTTTTTCATACGCGTGAACGATTTTTAACTATTATACACACATACATCTATACGATAAAACAATTTATCATCCGGTCCCCCCGATCACAACAACATATAGTGGCGGCGATGAGAAAGAAAAAACTGGACGCTAAGCGGCCCACTCGCAGCCTACCAAATACGACCGTCATTTTAAGACCTGTATATAAAACCGTGATGGCAACGAGTGCAACAGAGGATGTACCCCACTAAAGCCCATGGGAAAATTTATTCTCTATGGCTCGAGCAATGTCGTGACCAACGCAACGCAGAGTTTCTCTCCGTTCCGTGGTGGACTATGGACAAATCTTTTCCGATTAAACTTTTCGAGGAGCATAAGCCACTCTCCGGGCTGAATCTCAGTCGTCTGATGCATCAGCACCAGAGTTGTGAAAATAGTAATTTTAAAATAATGCATTACTCATTACTTTAAATAATGTGTATTGGATAAGTTCTCCATTACAAATTACAAAAGTAATGTGTAATGGATGTGTGTTTCATTACAAATGAGAAAAGTAATGTGCAATGAATGCATGTGCCATTACAAATTTCAAAAAGTAATGTGTAATGGTTGCATGATCCATTACAAAGTTTAAAAAGTAGTGTGTAATGGTTGCATGATCCATTACAAATTTCAAAAAGTAATGTGCAATGGTTGCATGATCCATTACAAATTTCAAAAAGTAATGAGTAATGGATGCACGTTCCATTACAAATTTTAAAAAGTAATTTGTAATGGATGCATGTTCGATTACAAATTACAATTGATAAAAAGTAATATGTAGTGGAGAATATTCCATTACACATAACAAGATTGCCGTGCTTGCATTAGAAATTTGCACATTTGCTAAAAGTTGCTGTCTTATTATTTAATTTCGCTCACTAAAAGTTCTTTCAAGACTAATTCATTTTTTTTTGCTTGAAACTCAATAATGCAGACGAAAAACGTTCAAATTAGAAGTTCGCACATTACTTTCACCTTGCTATTTTACACAGACAAAGCTATCTACATGAAAAAGTCGATACTTTTAGAGACATGGACGAAGTTGCAAGCAAAAGCTGGTTACAAATAATGAAAAAAACTGCATATTGAAATTGATCTGATATGATATATTGTCTCGCATGATTTTTCGAAGTTTTGAGATATATAAGAATTTTTCGAGCATTAACATTGAAAACTGGAAAACAAATTCTTTTTATCACAAAGCTTCCTCTTTAAAAAAGCAAAAATTATGTGTAATGAATGCGTGCCTCATTGAGCATTGAAAAAGTAATATACCATGAATAAATGCAAAGAGCAATTACTATTATTATTATCAATTGATAATGGATATCGATTATAAAAGCAACGTGTAACAGATTACGCGTTGCAAACTTATAAAACTCCACTTCAAATTCAAATAGATCGAAATTGTTTGGTCTACTGAACAATCCATTCAAGGAGTTATAAATTTCAAACGATCTATATAGTTATCTGAAATAATAAAATAGGTATATCATGCAGAAACTATATAAAGCGACATGTTTTGTTTCAGTAACTTGTATTCATTTTTGTTATATTACTTATATTATTATTTACATCTTTTATTATTAGCTAGGTTACGTATATTTTATTAGAATGCTTATAATTGTGTTAAGTATAATTTCTTCCGCCTATTCTGCGGATTCGTGAGATACATGAAACATCATCTTAGCCACTTTTTTCTCTTTCTTTCTCGATCTTTTTCTCGCTTCTGTCGTTATAATTGTAACACGAGGTTTTTTTAACGGCCATATTTATTTTTCTAATGCACAAAACTCAATTTTGACCCCGGATTCTGAAAGAGTGCACATAAAAGTATGGGAGATCATGACTTTGTATTGAGAAGTAATTTTTTTTGATGATACAAATCTGGCTTGTATAAACCTTTTTTTTGTGTTGTCGAGTTTTATGCAGAAGAAAAACGAATTTACTTAAAACAAATTGCAATTAGCGAAATAAAATAATGAGATAGCAATGTGCAAATTTCTAATGTGAGCACGGCAATTTTTCTATTTGTGATGGAATATTCTCCGCTACGAATTACCTTATTGTAATTGTATTTTGTAATGAAGCACTCATTAATCATACATTACTTTTTCAATTTGTAATGGAACATGCGTCCATTACACATTACCTTTTGAAATTTGTAATGGATCATGCAACCATTACACATTACTTTTTGTAATTTGTAACGGAACATGCATTTATTGCACATTACTTTTCGTATTTGTAATGGAACACACATCCATTACACATTACTTTTGTCATTTGTAATGGAACACACATCCATTACACATTACTTTTGTAATTTGTAATGGAACATATATCCATTACACATTAATTTTGTAATTTGTAATGTATACAGTAATGCACTATCAAAATAATGCATTATTCACAACTCTGATCAGCACCAACCCATGCCTTCGTGAGGCGAGCGGTGGACAAGGTGTATATATCGTGGTCGAGGTATTTGTTTAAATGTATTAAAACGGATGGTAAGATGTCACCACCTTTCCACAGGGCAAGTCTTTAGCAACTCGGAAAGCGTAAAATTAAATTGTTGTAAAAATTATTGAAAACTTTTAATTTTGGGAGTCAGCATTTTATTTCAAATTCGTTCCGGGCAAAATGACGCAGTGTGTCAAGGAAGGAGGACACCACCGTCACTGCCCATTTTCGACCGTTTTATTTAGATTCTTTTTAAAGAGAGCAATAAAATTCATAGTCAAAAGAACTTTTAGGCTTTGTTTGGTATATATTAAAGTATGTAAATAGAGTTTATTTATTGAAAGAATAGAAAATCGCGGTGCACGAGTTGCTATAGCACTACTGGTTTTCAGCCAACCCTCTCCATGCTGTTGAAGTTTGCATCGTTGGAACGCAAAGAAAGCTCTTGCTTACATTTTATTTTTTATATTTTTATTGTTATAGAAAATATTTTTTTTAAAGATTTATATTGTAGATCGCTAAATAAACATCTTAAAAAATGGTTAGAAGATTTTTGTAAGCAAAGTTTGCCAAAATAAATTAAAGGAATTCACAAATATTAATTTTCGTTACGTTCCAACGATACAAACTTCAACCTCATACTTTCTCCGCGAAATGCAGTAGAACTATCGTAAAATTATTCCTGGCACTACGAGTGAAATATTTTCGATGATTATGTTAGTTTTAGAAGTCAAGTACGGGGAGAAATTTCAAAAAAATTTAAAAAAAAATAGAAACGAGTTGGAAAAAAAGTTCGTCCTTTCAACCATAATTTGTATATACTATTCCAAAAATTAAAGGAATAGAAAATTTCTTCATTTTCTTGAGTGTTTTTTGAAGCGCTGTATGTATGTGAAAAATGGTCGCATCAAGATAAAAAAAAGCCTTTGAAGCTTCAAGTTTCTAGTTTCACGATCTTCTGGCAAAACAAATTTGTGAGCTGCGGTTATCGCGCAATCATAAGAAGCGGAGGAAAAGAATTGCCAAATTTATTTGTTTTTTTTTCAAGGGGTCACGGTATAGGTAATTTTTTTTCCACGTAATTCAATGTATAGGTAAGTTAGTTTGTTGATTCAGCTTTAATTTGGTTTTTTTGTCTCTCTACGTCAATTTTTTGCTGGGATACCCGACTTTAAATGAAAAAAGATCATTTTTTCTTTGATCATCGATATCTCAGCAACCAATGATCGCAACAGAAATTAAAGGGTAGCTTTAAAAACTTGAATAAATTTCCGACCAGTTCCTTTCGTTGATCTTTGAGAAAACATTTTTTCACCCTTAACGTTAATTTGAAAAAGGACAAAAAATGACTTTTTACAGTTTGTCAGTAAATCTACTACTACTACGTTACTACTATTGATGGGAAGACTAATGTTGTCGCTTTTTTTGCAGCGTAATGTAGCCCCAATAACTCTGTTAATTTTCAAAATGATCCGTCGAACCGTTTTTCCGGACTAATTGATCAATGTTTTACAGAACAATGAAAGGCACAAGTGTATTGGTTCTAAACATCGTGTAATCACCATCAAAATGGAAAGACCAATTTTCTTCGACTTTTTTCACAACTTTGCACTACTTTCTTGTTAAATTTAAAAAAAAAAAATTCAAAAAATTTCAATTTTTAAAAAATATTGCTTTCAACTTTTAAAACATTCAGGAAACAATACTGGCTCATTTTTTACCCGATTCGGCCTATGCGCTCTATAATTTTACTCATGTTTAATTACATTAATTAAAAGTTGATAACCCCAAGCTGTATTCAATAGTCGATCTGAGAACATTTATGCGATTAACTCTTAATATTTTCTACGAAGGTTATTAGGGTTCCAGAAAACAGTTTTTTTTTCAAACTATGCACGAACAAAAATTGAAAAAAAATTGAAGTTTACAAAAACTCTAAATTATTTTTTTTACCAAAACGTAGAAAAAAATTACCAAAAAAAGATTATTTAAAAAAACTGTTAATTGGTTTTTTCTTAAAAAAAAGATCAGTTTTGAAAAAGTGTTTTTTTTTGTAACCCTAATAACCTTCGCAGAAAATATCGAGAATAGATCTTATACAAGTTCTCAGATCGCCTAGTGAATACAGCTTGGGGGTATCAACTTTTAATTAATGCAATTAAAGATGAGTAAATTATGGTGCGCAAAGGTCGAATCGTATAAAAAATGAGTCAGTATTTTTCCCTAAAGTGTTTTACAAATTGAAAAAAAAAATTGAAATTTTTCAAATTTTTTTTCTTTAATTTAACAAGCAACTAGTGAAGTTGTGAAAAAAGTCGAAGTAATTGTTTTTTTCACTCTGATGACGATTACACGATGTTTAGGAACAATACACTTCTTCCTTTGTTTTGTTAAACTTTGATGAATCGGTACGGAAAAACGGTTAGATGGATCAGATTGAAAATTTACAGGGCTATTGGGGGTACATTAAGCAGCAAAACAACCGGGCAACATTAGTCTTTCTATCAATATTTGCCAAGTAGTACATTTACTGAAAAACCCCAAAATTCATTTTTTTCCGTTTTCAAATTAATATTAATAAAGAAAAAAAATTTTGTTCTAAAAAATCATTTGTCCAAAGGGGACACAAATCAAGGGTCGTGTAGGAAATTCATTTAAGTTTTCAAAGTTACCCATGCGATCATTGGTTGCTGAGATATCGATGATCGAGGACAAGAGGATATTTTTACATTCAAAGTCGGATATCTCAGTAAAAAATTGACGTAGAGAGACAAAAAAACCAAATTGAAGCTGAATAAACAAAATAACTGACCTATACATGGATTTAACTGAAATAACATTCTCGAGCACGTGGAACCTTGGAAAAAAAGAACCAAAAAATTTGGAAACAAATTTTCTCTCGCTATTTTTTTATTGCGCGATAACAGTAGCTCACAAATTTATTTTGCCGACAGATCTCGAAACTAGAAACTTGAAGCGTCATAATGCTTTTTTTCATCTCGATGCGACCATTTTTCACATAGTTTCACGGCGATTAAATTTTTTTTTTTAATTCAAGAAATTGGATTGCTCGATTGGACGAAAATTGTACGAGTTTTGCTGCGTCCCGATTTCGAAAACGTGATGTGGAGAAAAACGTGTGTGAAGTCAACGGTTAGACGATAGAGGTGAAGAAGTTTTGTTTCCGTAATCTAATGCCACCTTTAGTTCTCGAGCTTATTTGTTTAAATTAAAAAGCATGGGTAAATGCCACCATCCTTCCACAAGACGAGCCTCTAGAAAATCCCGTTTGTCAGAAATAAATTAATCGTAATAAAATTTCCACCGATGACCGTCATCAAAAAAAAGAAATCGATCCGAGGCAGTTTGTATATACAATGTAAAGTGTAAAAATGTTTTACCGCTTTCCTGCCAAGTGAGCGTATGCTTCCAAACGTACCATGGGCGCTAAACGTAGTTGTGTGTATTGTTCGATACACACACATAGATAGTGTTTTCGTTACGACCGAACTGAGTGCGAGAAGGTTATTTCTCTCTGCACGCGACCGGCGTAGCGAACATACACACACACATACCCGCGCTTAGCGATCGCGCCTTTTCTCTCTGCACGCGGCCGGCGTAGCGAAGATACAAACTCAACCCAAGCGCGCGTCGCCTTTTCTCTCGGCACGCGGTCGGCGTAGCGAACATACATACACACACCCACGCGTGCGCTTAGCGATCGTCGACCACGCGGCCTCCATTCTTCGTCCCAGTGCAAAGCATCGGGGCCAAATTCGCGAGCGTTGCGACATCCGTCGGCAGTCACTCGTAGCTAAAAACTGCGAGATCTGCGCTACCGACGTAACGAGAAGCCGCGTCTAAATGTTCTGCCGTGTGGCACATGGCCTTAATGGGAAGATAATAATGATAATAATACATAACTCCAAATAATTAAAGGAACAGAACATTTCTTAAATCGTTTTAGTGTTTTTTTGAAGCGCTGTATCTGTGCGAAAAAGGGTCGTACCGAGATGAAAAAAGAGCATTTTAAAACTTCATATTTCTAGTTGTAAGATCTTTTGACAAACATTTTTTGTGAGCTACAGTGATAGCGCGACCATAAGAAATAACGCGAGACAAACATTTTCCATTTATTTTTCAACGGTCCACGGGCTCGGGAGATTTTTTTCAGTTAATTTAGTGCATAGCTTGTTCATTCAGCTGTGACTGACTGAAAATGACTGTAGGGAAAGCTAAGAATTAAACATTTGGAGGTTTATATTTTTTAGTTCAATTTAAGTTTAATGAATTTTGCGCGATCCGTTCTCGTGGATCAGGTAAAAGAGTTGCACCCTCGTTTACGCGATCCATTCTCGTTACGAAAACGGATCGCGCAAAATTCATTAAACTTAAATTAAACTAAAAAAATAAACCTCCAAATTTCGAGTTTTTACTCATTTTGGAAAGACAACACACTCTTAAGAACAAACTCAATAGGTAATTACCAGAGTTTTTGATTTCTCACTAAAACTTTTCTTAGATCAAATTCTTATACTTAAATTCTCAATAATGAAACATAAAAATTGACCCATAACTACTTATCCATTACAGATCAGAAAAAATCGCCCATAAACGATATTAACTCCATCTACTGAGTATCTTTTAACAAAACATTATTTATATTCATAAATAATGTGCGTGCGTGCGTGCGTGCGTGCGTGCGTGCGTGCGTGCGTGCGTGCGTGTGTGTGTGTGTGTGTGTGTGTGTGTGTGTGTGTGTGTGTGTGTGTGTGTGTGTGTGTGTATAAATAGCACGTGGGACGTTCAAGTTGCGAGGAAAATGTAAGAAACGCAGAGTACGTGGGACGTATACAGAGAAAATATATATATACAGGGTGTCCCAGAACTCAACGTCAAGCCGAAATGGGGTGACAGGATTGATTGTAACCATCATGAGAAAAATCAGAAAAAAATCTGGGCATTTAAGAAAAACCTAGAAATTTGGTCAAACTGTAACCATTTTTCGGTTATTATGGTTAATTTTTGTTATTTTTGTTCATTTAAACTTTAGAACCGTAACCCTAAATAACATTTCTAGAATCACAGTCAAAAATAATGACACAATTGCCCCAAGATTCCTAGAATTAAGACTGTTTTTTGTTAAACTATGAAATTAAAATTTTCAAAATAGATTTTTTTCTGATTTTTCTCATGATGGTTACAATCAATCCTGTCACCCCGTTTCGGCTTGACGTTGAGTTCTGGGACACCCTGTATATATATAAATATCACGTGGGACGTGTAAGTTCGGGAAGAAAAAGGAATAGAAATGACATAGGAAGAATCGGATGTCGGGAAAAGGAAAAGCGCCAGTAAAGATAGACTATACGAAGCGGTCGTGGATTTATACATTAAATAAACCACAGGTCATAGAGGCGTTAACGCAAGCTCAAGTTGAATTCAGTGAAGACGATAGCATTGACGAGCTGCGAAAGACTCTTCGAGCTCATGCCCTAGCAGGTAGCGTACCGGCGGAGGAACACCAGCACCGAAGCAAAGAGATCGACGGCGAATCCGGAGGAAAGAGGGTAACTCACACGATGGCAGGCGCAGATAGGACGAATGGAGGTTCGAAGATGGAATTTCATCTGGGAAGAGACGATTGGGAAACCTATCTTGAGCGGCTGGAGCATTATTTCATAGCAAACGATGTGAAGCCGGAAAAACAAGGGTCAGTTTTGTTGACAAAAATAAGTGCAGAGACGTATAAACTCGTACGCGGATTGTGTGCCCCAGCGAAGCCAGGTGAAAAAACACTGGCGGAGTTAAAAAAATGATTACCGATCATTTGAATCTGACGCCACCGGAGACGCTAGAGAGATTCAACTTTTATAAAGCAAACCAAGCGCAAACAGAGACAATAGCAGAGTTTGTGGCGGGGTTGAAAAGTGTATCGTTGTATTGCAACTTTACCAGCCTGAAAGAGGCAATGCGAGATCGACTGGTGTATGGCCTTAGGGATCACGATACGCGAGCAGCACTATTCAAAGAAGAAGAATTAACATACGACAACGCTTATGAAATCGCAACAAACTTGGAGGCAGCGGAGGACGCGCTATCGACGGATAAGAATACCGGTGAGTCATCGTCGAAGAGCGAGGTAAATAAAATTCAAGAGAACGATAAGCAAAATAGGAGGCCATCCAGTTCGAGAGGAAGAGGCTCATCTTGGAGCCGGCGGGGAGGCCAGCGGTACAATAGCAGAGTACCGGTAAACAGAGGCTACCGAGCTCCAAGCGACAATCCGAACGAGCAGAAGCCTAAACGGGCCGGCTGCTTTTGTTGCGGAAGAAATAATCATTATGCTCGTGATTGTCGGTATCGAGATAGCGCGTGTCGCACATGTAAGAAAAAAGGGCATCTAGCTACGGTGTGCTCCGCGAAGAGAGGCAGACTTCAACATCTGGAAGGAGAGGCCACGGAAACGAGCGAGAGTCAACAAGGCGACATGTATAACTTCTTCATGATGGACGAAGGAGAGAACGTAGCCCGACAAATTACCGAAGCGTGTGTGGGTGATGTAGAAAATGCCAACGGAAATATAACGGCCGATCCCATGTATTTAGACGTAACGGTAAACGATCAGATTATAAAAATGGAAATAGATACCGGATCGTACGCGGCGATAATGTCAAGTACCGATAAAATGCAATTTTTCCCGAACAAAGTATTGAAGGCGTCGACGAATACATTAAACGCATACGGCAAAGTTCCATTGGAACAAGAGGGGAACTTGACGGTGTAATAGTAAAACTGAATAACCGCGTAGCAACACTGCAAATAAGAATAATGAGAGGGGTCGGTCTAATTCTAATAGGTAGGCAATGGGGTATTCGGGCTGTGCCAATTCCATGCAGGTATTCGGGCTGTGGCCAATTCCATTGAGGTCCCTAGGCAAGGGAACGTACAAGTGTAATAAAATTAATATTGACAACGTGTCGAAAGATTTTGACAGTAAATTTCCGAAATTGTTTGGCCCAGGGCCGGGGTTGTATAACAAAGGGAAGCTGAAGTTACAGTTGAAAGAAGACGCGCAACCCATGGCTCTCAAAGCGAGGCATTTGCCGTTTGCGCTTGCGGGCAAAGTAGAGAACGCACTCGATCGTTTAGTCAGATTAGGGCATCTCGAAAAAGTTGATGTCAGCGAATGGACAACGACGATCGTAGCAGTAATAAAAGCCGACGGTTCGGTGAGAATTCGCCGAAACTTTAAATTAACAGTGAACTTAAGGCTAGTGAGAGATCGTCGCCCAATTCCGTTAATTGATGAAATTTTCGTCTCGCTACGAAATGGAAATACTTTCTCTCAAATTGATTTACAGTATGCGTATATGCAAATTCCGGTCGAGGAAAACAGCAGAGATTGCTTAACGATTATAGCGCATAAAGAACTGTACAGGTACACAAAGATGATGCAGGGTATCGCGTCAGGCCCAGGAGACTTCCAGCGGAAGAACGAACAATGTTTGGCAGGGCTTGAAGGGGTTATTCCGTACCTCGACAATATCTTTGTAACTGGAAGAACAGACAAAGAGCACTTAGAGACGCTGTATAGTATAAGGTATGTGGAAGGCTCGAAAGGCACGGATTTAATGTAAATATAAAAAAGTGCGATTTCTTTAGAGAGAGATTAGACATACTAGGCTTCGTGATCGATAGAAACGGGTTGCACAAGTCTAAAACAAAAGTAAGCGCGATGATTGACGCGCCAGTACCGGTAAACAAAAAGCAATTAGCCTCGTTCCTGGGGTTGATTACATATTACGCAAGACGTTTACCGGACCGCGCAGAGAACTTGAAACCGTTGTATGAGTGCGCGAATGCAGATGAATTCGAATGGACAGGACAGTGCGACAAAGCGTTCGCGTGGGTAAAAGCACAATTGGTCTCACCGCAAGTCTTAGCGCACTACGACCCAAACGAAGATATTATTTTATCATGCGATGCATCGACATACGGGTTGGCGGCGATATTGTCGCATCGATACAAGGACGGTAGCGAGAAACCGATAGCGGACGCCTCAAAGATAACTTTCAAGAAAGAACTAAACCGAGCAATCATTGACACGGAAGCCAGTGCTATTATTTTTGGATTTAAAAAGTTTTACAATTACTATTTACGGTAAAGAAATTGGGTTGTGAACGGACCATAAGCCCTTGGTTTTCATTTTCGGTCCAAAGCAAGAAATCCCACTAACAGTAGCAAGTCGATTACAGAGATGGGCATATTTTTTGTCACGACTTACGTATAAAATCGAGTACATAAAGACGGAGAATAACGGAAATTGCGACGCACTCTCTCGCCTCCCAGTCAATGATAAAACGCTGATTTTTGACAATGAATTTACCGCGATACATTATGTACAGGAAATGGGAACAATGAGTGTAGGCGAAATTGGAAAAGAAACAAAACGGGACAAGGTGCTGAATAAAATAGTACGATATGTAAAAGGTATGTGGCCGAATGCGAGCGAATTAGATGCGAGCGAAACAAAATTTCATGTAAAACGCGACGAATTGGTCGTAGAAAAAGAATTTTTGATGTGGGGATACAGAATCGTCATCCCAGAATCTGTGAGGAAAAGTGTACTCAATGAATTGCACGCCTCGCATCTGGACGTGGTGAAGATGAAGATGATAGCGAGATCGTACGTGTGGTGGCCGAACATTGACAAGGACATCGAAAACGTATTGGCAGCGCATACAGTGTGTGTGCGAGAGCGCAAGAAACCGGCGAATGTTCCGCTAACGCCGTGGCCGTATCCCGATAAATGTTGGATAAGAATCCACTCAGATTTCCTAGGTCCATTTCACGGGCATATGTTTATGCTAGTCATCGACGCGTATTCGAAATGGCCCGATGTTATCAATATGAATACATGCACTCAGACACCACGGGTTATTGAAGAATTTAAGAAAATAATAGGTCGTTTTGGATTGCCAAGACATTTAGTAACAGATAACGGACGACAGTACACAAGTCAGGAGTTTCGAGACTTCTGTAAAAGGAACGGTATGAAACAGAGCTTTACGGCACCAAATCACCCAGCGACTAACGGGACAGCCGAAAACTTCGTATCAACGTTCAAAGATAAGGTCGACAAAATGGTCCAGAGCGGGAAGTCACTAGAGTATGTAACTAATTTGTTCTTATTCGATTACCGGTCGACCGAGCATTGTACAACAGGGCGATCACCTGCACTTATGATGTATAAAAAGGAGTTAAGAACGTGATTCGACTTCTTAAACCAGACGTGACGGATACCGTAACAGGCAAACATCTAGCGCAGGTAGCAAATAGAAACGGTAATCGAAGGGCCGAGTTCCAAGTTGGCGATACGTTAATGGTGGATGATTTTAGTGTAAGAAACAAGAAACGGATAAGGGCGACAATAATGAGAATATTATCCCCGGTAACGTTTGAAATAAAAACTGTAACTAGGAGCACTTGGAAACGACACATCGATCAACTATAAAGTTTCGTGCCAAAAGCGATACCGGTAACAAAGAAACGAATGTAACGTCAAAGACAACGGCGGATGTATTACGACGGTCCGAGCGATTGCAAAAAAATGTGATTCGAAAGTAAAAAGGGAGAAGTTGCAATGTATGCGAAGCACTTCGTCAATATCCGCACTATATAGCCGAGTCATGGGTTACCGGGCTAAAGTGTGAGTGTAGGCCGAGCGCATACATGTTTCGGCCTCATCGATTGTAATCCTTATTATTAAATACAATATAGTCTGATCATTATTAACCACCGAGTTACTCATTTCAAGCCACCTCACTCCAATATATAACAATGGGGGTTATTCGGATACCCCACGATACAAGGGACCTAAATTTTATTTTTGGGCGTCAATGTTCCGGCCACCCTGTATATAAAAGTTATATCCTACAAAGGTGCATTAATAAATACATCCACGTGTGTTAGTCCTTTCCGAGTTTCTTCTTTCCGCGCCAACACTAATGTTGCCAGGTTTTCTCGTCAGCTTAATGTACCCCCAATAGCCCTGTACCAGGTGTGTAAGTATGAAACCGGAATTTGCCCATAGGTGGCGCTAGATGTCGATGCAGTTACCGACACATCACGTCAGCGGTGTCTTGTTATTGTATTGATATCCGACAAAGATTTCCAACTCACAATAACACGAGTTTCATTCAGTAGCATTAGTTTATTAGAGATAAACATGTCGAGTTTTGTGCCAACAAATTACGATTTGCGGACAGCACTACTTTTCTGTTTTCATCTGAAGAAAACCGCAGCCGAATCGCATCGAATGCTTGTGGAGGCGTTTGGTGAGCATGCTCTCGGTAAAACACAGTGTTTCGAGTGGTTCAAACGGTTCAAAAGTGGCGATTTTGACGTGAGGAACGAAGAACGTGGAAGACCACCGAAAAAGTTTGAAGACGCTGACCTGCAAGCCTTGTTGGGCGAAGACGACGCTCAAACACAACAACTGGCGGATCAGTTAAAGGTGACCCGAGAAGCCATCTCCCTTCGGTTGAAAGCCATGGGAAAGATACAAAAGGTGGGGAAATGGGTTCCACATGAACTCAACGAAAGACAGCAGGAAAACCGCAAAACATCATGCGAAATGCTGCTCGCCAGGTTCAGAAGAAAGTCATTTCTCCATCGAATTGTGACTAGCGATGAAAAGTGGATATATTTCGAGAATCCTAAGCGCAAAAAGTCATGGGTTACTCCGGGTGAACCATCAACATCGACGGCAAGACCAAACCGCTACGGACGAAAGACAATGCTGTGTGTTTGGTGGGATCAGAAGGGCGTAATCTACTACGAGCTGCTGAAACCTGGGGAAACTGTCAATACTCAACGCTACCGACAAGAAATGACCGATTTGGATCAAGTTTTGCGTGAAAAACGACCAGAATACCAACAAAGACAACACAAGGTGATTTTGCTGCATGACAATGCACCAGCACACAAAGCAAAACAGGTCCAGGAAACGATAGAGTCGTTCCGTTGGGAGATTCTTCAGCACGCGCCTTACTCACCGGACCTTGCCCCATCCGATTACTACTTGTTTTCATCGATGGGACACGCACTTGCTGAGCAGCGCTTTACTTCTTACGAAGATGTACGAAAATGGCTCGATGACTGGTTTGTCTCAAAAAAGCAACAGTTCTTTTGGCGCGGAATCCACAAATTGCCAGAAAGATGGGAAAAATGTATAGATAGCGACGGACAATACTTTGAATAAGTTACTTTGTATCATATCATTACAATAAACGTGTTTTTTCTGTACAAAAATTCCGGTTTCATACTTACAAACCTGGTAAGTGTTCAAATTGATCCATTGAATCGTTTTTCCGGACCGACTGATCAAAGTTTTACAAAAGGATTTAAAGGATCAAGTGTATTGTTCCTAAACATCGTGTAGTCATCATCAAAATGAAAAGACTAATCTTGTTTCAACTTTTTTCATAATTTTTCACTAGTTACATGTTAAATTGAACGGTCAAAACATTTACAATTTAACCAAAAATTGATTTTTTTTAATTGTAAATCATTTCAGGAAACAGTACTGACTCATATAAGACACGATTCAGCCTTTGCGTATCATGATTTCCCTCATCTTAAATTGCACTGGTTGAAAGTTGATGCCTCCAAGCTGTATTCACTACTCGATCTAAGAACATTTATAAGATTAATTCTCAATATTTTCTGCGAAGGTTATTAGGGTTACAAAAAAACATTTTTTTCAAAACTCATATTTTTTTCGGAGGAAAAAACCAATTACCAGTTTTTTTCAAAACTAATCTTTTTATTTGGTAAAAGATTTCTTAGTTTTAGTAAAAAAAAATTAATAAAAAGTTTTTGTAATCAAAATTGATCAAAAGTTCTTTTTCGAAGTTATTTTTCTCAAATTTAACCAGTAACTAGTGCATAGAGGTGCAAAAAGTAAAAAAATTGGTCTTTTCATTTTGATGATGATTACACGATGTTTAGCAACAATGCACTTGTTGCTTTAAATGTTTGGTAAAACTTTGATCAGCCGGTCGGGAAAAACGGTTCGATGGATCCATTTGAAAATTGACAGGGATACTGGGGGTACATTGAGCTGAACAAAATCTGGCAACGTTAGTATTTTCATCAATATTTGTAAAGTAGTGGTAGATTTACTGAAAACCCATAAACGGTCATTGTTTTTACTGTTTTCAAGTTAATGTTAAGGGTAACAAAAATTGTTCTAAAAAATCAATGAAAGGGTCTTATAGGAAATTTATTCAAGTTTTAAAGCTGCCCATTAATTCCTCGTGCGCTCATTGGTTGCTAAGACATCGATTATCAAAGACAAAAGGATCTTTTTTCATTCAACGTCAGATATCTTAGCAAGAAATTGACCTAGAGAGAACAAAAAAAATTGAAGCTGAATGAACAAGCTAACTGATTTATGTATTGAGTTGACTGAAACAAAATGCTCGAGCCCGTGAACCCTTGAAAAAAAGAAACAAAAAATTTGGAAAATGTTTGTCTTGTGCTATTTCTTAAGAGTGCGCGATAACCGTAGCTCACAATTTTTTTTGCCGAAAGGTCTTAAACCTAGAAAGTTGAAGCTTCAAAATGCTTTTTTTCACCTCGATACGACCATTTTTCACACAGATACAGCGCTTCAAAAAAACACTAAAGAAATTTAAGAAATTTTCTGGTCTTTTAGGTTTTTGGAGTAGTGTCATTTGACAATGATTTATAGAAAATGTATTCATAAAATAATAATTAAAAAAAAATAATAATAATAATAACCCGTAGTTATTATTTGGCGTAGGGAAGCTGGCCTGCCCATCGCCCGGGGGAACACAACTCCTCCGCAATAGCCACCGACGTGCCAGGCCAACCACCTAGCACGCCGAAAACTAGGTTCGAACACCACCTAGTCAGGCCCCCCACAACCGGTCCCTCTCGGATGGAGACCAAGGATCGGTTGGGAGGGGCACCCGGATAGGATCCACGGCAACGACTACGGCTCGAAATCGGCGCCCAGAGTGGACGGAGGAAATCAAGGAGGACCTCGTCCGCTGCTGGATGGATAGCCTGCCGTCGCGAAGGGGCTACATGGCGAGGTTGCAGGCCCTGTGGAGCCAAGTACACCCAGGGCTTGCATACCTCTCGCAACAACATCTGCGAGACCAGGCCGCCCGTTTGTGACGACAAGGCTACGATCTCTAGTTACTACCACCAGAGCTGTCCGGCAGGCGCTCTTCCGCGCGTTCAGTGCGGAGCTCTGCCGGACGGCCTCAAGATCGGTCCCCCCGGCAGTCGGAACCCCCCGTTGGCGCGTCGATTTGACAGAGGACTGGGAAACAAGGAGGGAGAGAATCACTGGGAAATTTTCTCTTCAGCCTGGTTGCCTAGAAGCGGCAAATGAGTCCCTTGCGGCAGCAATCCCTGAGACTGCTGATCTCCTCAGCTTGAACTGGGCTGTGTATCACGCGGCTGTTGAGGCGAAACCTCGGACACGCAATGATAAGGCGGCGTTCGCGGTTAAGACAGCTCCAGAATAAGATCAATAAAGCGCGGTGGCAGGCATCCCGTGTTCAATGTGTGTTAGACTTCATTACGGCGGGGAGGGCGTTTACCCCTAAAATCCGAAAAATCAGCTCGGAACTGAAATGCCGTCACCACACATTGAACAAAGCTATCCTTCTTATTGTGAAGGAACGCTACGTGGAGAAGGTGCGGAACCTGGGGGTTGCGAAGGAATCCCTAGAGAGGCGGCTGGGTCGGGCGTTAGACAACGCCCTCTTCCGTTCTGACCGAGGCCGCTGGTTCCAACCACCTACGCCTGCCCCCGACACAGCGCCAACAGCTGTTCAGGTGGAGCGGTTTTGGGAAGAACTGTATAGCGAGGAGGGTCATTTTGATGAAAGCACTCCAGCTCTGGGGCGGTTCGACGCGTTTTGCCGGCAACAGCCGAGTCAACGTGGCGACTGTCTTCCAGTCACGCGGGGTGAGGTGGAGAAGGCGGTGAGTAGCATGAGGAACCACGCCGCTCCCGGACCAGATGGGATTAACATCTTCTGGTGGAAGAAATTCACGCGCACCCATACCCATCTGGCCCGCATCTTCTCGTCGTTCATCGATGGGACGGTGCCCATCCCTGCGTGGCTGACAGAGGGAAGGACGGTGCTACTTCCCAGAAAAGGGGATTTGTCTCGTCCGGAGAACTACCGCCCGATAACGTGTTTGAATGCGCTCTGTAAGATCTTCACAAAGATTCTTTATGAGCGTGTTCTGCGCGAGATCGAGCCAGCATGGCGGGAGATACACGAACAAAGGGGATCCAAGAGGGGGCTGGGAAGTTGTAAGGAGAACCTGCTGGTAGACAGCTGCATCACGCAAGACGCGGTCCAGCACAAGCATAACTTCTCAGTCGCTTGGATAGACTACCGTAAGGCGTTCGACACTGTCAGTCACAAAATGATTATACACCTACTCGAACGCCTTTCGGTGAGTTCTTACATAGTGAGATGCATTAAGCAGCTCATGCCGCTCTGGAAGACACGCTTCACAGTTAAGACTAGTGAAGGCAACGTGTCGACCTGAGTGGCGGGGTATAGGAGGGGGATTATCCAGGGAGATTCTCTCAGCCCCCTCCTGTTTCACTATTACCCTTATCAATCGCCTTGCGGGCTGCACGCGGGTACGAAGCGGGGCCCCCCGGGGAGCGTGGGCGAGGGATCACCCATTTATTTTATATGGATGACCTCAAGCTATACGCTCCCGGGGAGGGGGGGCTTAAGCTCCTCTTGAACATCGTAGCGACGTACACGCGCGCAGCGGGAATGGACTTCCGATTGGATAAGTGCGCTGTTCTTCATCTCAGGAGAGGGAGAGCAGAGGGTGTCGCGGCTGATGTTCGGCTGGTGGACGGGAGCGTCTTCGAACACCTGGACGCCGGGGGGTCTTATCGGTACCTTGGCATCGATCAGCGCTCTCTACAAGACGCTGAGGGTGTCAGGGGGGCCCTCCGCAGCGAGTATAGGCGGCGTCTCAGACGGATCTGGAAATCAGATCTGTCTGGGAAAAATAAGATCACTGCCACCAATATGCTCGCTGTCCCGGTCCTGCTCTACTCCTTTGGCGTCGTCAAATGGCGTAGAGACGAGCTTAAACAGCTGGACATCGGCACACGCAAAATAATGAACATCCAGCGGAGTCTGCACCCTCGATATTCCACCCCGCGCCTTTATATGCTGCGTCAGAGCGGCGGGCGTGGGCTCTTGGGATTGGAGTGTCTCCATGACCGCATGGTCCTCGGAATAGCAAACGATGTATAACAAGCTCGGACCCGCTCCTGGAGATTGTGCACCAGCATGAGCTTCATGGGGCGGGTGCTTTTCTTTATAAGGCGGCATATCGTGCGGCAGAGACCCTCGGGTTGGAGTTCCGCCGGCGCGGCGTGGCGCCTTGCCAATAGACTCCGTCGCTCGGTTGCCCAAGTCCCGACGTCGGCGGGCATTCAGGGCTGCCGAACAGACTGTCCTCACTCGGCAACACGTGGACAGACCCATGCACGGTGTGTTGTTTCACCACATCGAGGAACAGGGGCTGTCCACCCAGCTGATCTTTTCCTTCTTGAGGTCAGCTGGACTGATGTCCGAGACCGAAGGGTTTATCTGCGCCTGCCAAGAGAGAGTCATCAACACCCTGGTCTATCGCAGCCGCGTTTTGGGTCAGCCTCTACCGACCACTTTGTGTCATGCATGCAAACAATCGCCGGAAATACTAATGCATCTACTGCCGGCCTGCCCAGTATATACAGTCTCCGGCTATATCCATCGCCATAACGCGGCCCTAAGAGTGTTGTACTACCATCTACGGCACTCTTATGGGATAGACCGGGAGCCCGTGGCGCCTTATTTACCAGGAGATATTGAATCTGTTGTCGTGGGCGAGAGGTGCAAGATTTATTGGAACTTCTCATTCGCGACCATCGGGTCGCTTCAAACGACTAAGCCTGATGTTGTCCTCTTCGATTTCGACGACAAGACGATATACGTCATTGAGTTCTCGGCTCCGGCCGAAGTGAACGTGTCGCGAAAGGAAGAGGATGTCACGTCCCGTAACAATTTTTTTGTTTAATATAAATATAATTATTTCCCTACGACTCTGTGCCTCGTGTCTCTGTGCGGTGTCCGGTGCGAAACGCCGACAGTAGGACCGGATATACCCGATCGAATTCCGCTGATCGAGCATCGCCTGGTCCGCAGGGTTCGACCGTGGGACTCCGGGAGCGAACAAGTTTCCGTGGACGTTGCCAAAAACCCCACCAGGCTAATAGCGACCGAGCTAACGTCGGTCCGGTGGCGGTACGTATGATTAGTTCCGATTTGTCCACGGTTCGCTCCTGGAGTCGGAGAAAACTCCTAGTAACAGCAGTCCTCGCAGCGGTGTAATAAGTCCAGGCTAGCAACCCGGCGGATCCGCCCTCCCTCCCTCCCCCCTCCCTCCCTCTCTCTCTCTCTCTCTCTCTCTCTCTCTCTCTCTCTCTCTCTCTCTCTCTCTCTTCCAAAACCCCACCAGGCTAATAGCGACCGAGCTAACGTCGGTCCGGTGGCGGTACGTATGATTAGTTCCGATTTGTCCACGGTTCGCTCCTGGAGTCGGAGAAAACTCCTAGTAACAGCAGTCCTCGCAGCGGTGTAATAAGTCCAGGCTAGCAACCCGGCGGATCCGCCCTCCCTCCCACCCTCCCCCCGCCCCCCCCCTCCCTCCCACCCTCCCTCTCTCTCTCTCTCTCTCTCTCTCTCTCTCTCTCTCTCTCTCTCTCTC
>OX101787.1:41181342-41277015 GCA_944452715.1 Ophion slaviceki | reverse complement strand
AAATATGGGACGTTCGAACGTGTAATTTTATCTATTAACAGGTTAAACGAATGGAACCGTTTTGGAAGCTTAGAAAGTCTTTTTGCTAATACTCTTGGTTTTGTTCGTATCGCAGTTATGTTTTTTTTATTAACGTTATGTTTACGAACTTTTTATGACATACGCTAATGGTTTTTTTCTTTTACAGCGCCAAAATGTGTAATTTGTTGGGAGAATATTGTGACCCACGGATTTATTCTGTGCGGTCACAATTGCAGCTGTCTCCGATGTGCAACGATCGTGGTACAAGAAGAAAGAAAGAGGTGCCTCAAATGTAGGGCAGATTTTACTCAATGTATTGTCATTTATAATGAACCCGCATAAAAAGAAGAAACGGATTGTTGTTTTAAAATAAATTAAAGTTTACAAAACCCGTGATCTTGATTATTTCTAAACCCTCCCTTACAAGTTAGAATGATATTTATGAGGTTATATCAGCAGGCTTGGTAGTCTCGAATAAAATCGTTTATACGTGATTTTCGTTAATTGTATCGATAAAAACCCTAATAAAAATAATGAATTTACGTGATCATTAATACTTGTGTGTATTATGTGTATATAGTATTATTCTGGTTAAGTATTATCCTATGCGTATATAATATCATCCACTTTTCTGCACCACGCTTGTTTATGGACTGATATTCAGCTCAATGTGTCCCTAAGAGCCATGCAAAATTCCAAATTGATCCGTTCATCGGTCTTTCTTGCCCGATTGACCAAAATCTGAGAAAAAATTAAAGGAGCAAGTTTCCTCCTTCTCCGACATCATTTCATGATTATTAAGAGGAAAAAAAAACTTTTCATTACTTTTCGTACAATTGGGTATTGAGTACGCATTAAATGTTGGAAAAAAAACCCTGAAATTCATATTGACTAAAAAATTTCGAACAAAAATACTATTATTTAAAAAAAATGAGTTTTTTTTATTTAATAAAAAAAAATCAATTTCAAATTTTTTTATGTTGACATTTTTTTTTAAATCAACATTGTACCGCCAGCATTAGAATTACCTAAAGCGTACCATGTTGATTTGAAAAAAATGTTAGCATTAAAAAAATCGATATTGATGTTCTTATTTAAAAAAAAAATTTTTTAGGAAATTTTTAGTCAATATGATTTTCAGGGTTTTTTTACAACATTTAATGTGTACTCAATACCCAATTTACGAAAAGTAATGAAAAGTTTTTTTTGCCTCTTAATAATCATGAAATGATGTCGGAGAATGAGGAAACTTGGACTTCCGTTTCCGGTGTGAGTGCGAGTGAACGTGTGCGCGACGGGGAGGAAAAGAAAGGAAAAAAAAACAGTGAGGAAGGTAGCGGAAAATAGTGGAAGAGCGAGGAACAGTGAAGTGGAAGGGAGCGTGGGAGGGACGAAAAAACACAGCGATAAGGGGAAAGTAAAGAGGTAACGAGCGGAAAACAGGTGAGTGTGAGATTAGGAACGGTAGACCGGCAAGGGGGAACGAGGTAAGGAAAACGAGGGGGGAAGGTGTAAGCGCGAGGCGAAGGAACAGCAGCAGCGACAGAGGACGGGGGTGATAAGAAGTAGAAGGAGAAAGGGATAAGGAGAACGGGTGGGTAAAACAGAGGCGGTGTGAGACGCGGCAGGTAAAAGGCGAAGGAAGAGATGTGCGACGAAGGAAAGGGGCGGGAGGGGAGCAGCGAGGCACGCAGACTCGGCGAGGCACGCGGACCCGTTGAGGCGCAAGGGCCAGGGGAGATGGAGAGAGAGGAGGAGGAAGTGGCGAGAAGGAGGGGGAGAAAGACGAACGCGGAACGGCTACGGTTGGAAAGAAGTGAGAGCGTAGGGGAAATTAGCGAGTTATGGAAGAGAAAGAGAGAGCAGATGGAGGATAAAGGGCAGGAGGAAAAAGAGGCCTTCCAGAAGAGCAGGAAGGTGCAGAGGTCGCCGGAGGGAGGGAGACACGAGGGGGGACGATTAGAGGAGTTAATAGAGGCAATGAGGAGAGAGATACAGAGGGGACTGGAGGAGGTAAAAGGGCAAGGGAAAAAAGTGGAAAACGAATTAGGGAGGGTGAGAGGAGAGATGAAGCTGGCAGAGGAAAGATGGAGAAAGGAAAAGGAGGGAATGGAAAAAAGAATAAGGGAAGTAGAAGGAAAAATGGAAAAAATAGGGGAACAAGGGAGGGAGATTGTAAGGATCGGAGAAAGACTGCGTGAAATGGAGTGCGCGGAAGAGAGAAGGAAGGGGGGTGAGGGAGAGGGAAACGAAGCGAGGGGAGAGAGAGGGGAGGGACTGGTGGAGAGAAGGTTAGAGGAAATGGAGAGGAAGATGGAGCGGAAGGAAAGGGAGGAAAAAAGGAGGAACTTCATAATAAGGGGGGCTACAAGGGAGGGAACGATAAAACAAACGGTAGAAAAGGTTTTGGAGAGAATAGGAGCGACGGGAAGAGTGGAGGGGGCGAGGGAGATCAAAAAAGGGCAAAACGGAGGAAAAGACATAATGATAGAGGTAAGAATGGAGGAAATAGAGGAGAAAAAAGAAGTGATGAAGAGGAAAAAGGAGCTGAGGGGGAGGAAAGAAAGAATTGAGGACGACTTAACGTGGAAGGAAAGGAGAATGCAGTGGAATTTGAAAAGAATAGGAGAAGAAGAGGAAAGAAGGGGGAAAAGGGTGAGGGTGGGGTATGGGAAGGTGATAATCGAGGGCCAAGTGTGGCATTGGGATGAGAAAAAGGAAGTATTGAGAGACTGGAGGGGAAAGGAAAGGGGGACAGGAAGAGCAGAGGAGAGGAGGCAAGTGGAAAGAGAGGGGGAAGGGACCAGGAGGGGATCAAAAAACGATTAGAGAGGACGGAGAAAAAGGGCGAGAAAAAGAAAGGAAAGGAAGAAGAAGGGGGAGGTGGAAAATAACGTTTTGGAATGTGGCGGGTCTTACGAATAAGGATAAGGATTTCTGGAAGGGTTTGGAGGATTGGGAAGTGGTAGTGATGGTGGAGACGTGGGTGGAAGAAAAAGGATGGGACAGAATAAGGGAAAGACTGCCGAGGGGGTATACATGGATGGCACAGTGGGCGGTGAAAAGAAATAGAAAGGGGAGAGCAATGGGAGGGATGGTGATAGGGGTGAGGGGGGAGATGAAAGCGCAAAGGAAAGGTGGCAGGGGAGAGGAAGAGGGGATGATGACGGTGGAGTTGGAAGAGGGGGAGAATAGATGGGCAATAATCGGGGTGTACATAAACGGAGATATGGAAAGGAAAACGGAGAGGCTAAAAGAATGGATGGAGCGGCAGGAGGGAAGGAGGGTAATAATTGGAGGGGATTTTAACGCGCGGACGGGAACGGAAGGGGGAGGAGGACGGGAGGAGACGGAGGAGAGGGAGGAGGGAAGGAGGTCGAAAGACGGAAAGGTAAACGCGGAAGGAAGAAAGCTGATAAAGGTGTTAGAGGAAACGGGGTGGGAGATTCTGAACGGGAACATAGAAGGGGATGAAGAGGGAGGATTCACATATACAGAGGGAAGGGGGGAGACGGTCATCGACTACGCATTAGGGGACAGGAAAACAAGGGAAGCAGTGGAGAGGATGTGGATAGGGGACAATGTGGAGTCGGATCACCACCCGATAGTGGTGACGATTAAAAAAGGGAAAAGGGAAAGAAAGAGTCAGAGCAAAGGGGAAAGAACGGTAGGAAGTGGCAAATGGACGGAAAGGATGAAGGAGGGGTACAGAAAATGACTTGAGGAAGTGGAATTAGAGGGAGGGGACATGCAAGGGTTGGTCAAGGAGATAGAGGGGAAAATGAAGGAGGCGATGAAGGTGAGCGAGGAGGGTGATAGTAGGGCGAGAAGAATGACAAGGGAAGGATGGTGGGACGAGGAAAGTAGAAAGAAGAAGAGGGAGATGAGGGAGGAACTAAGGAAATGGAGGAAAGGAAGAAGCACGACGGAACGGTACAAGGGGAAGAAAAGGGAGTACAATAAGATGTGTGAGAGGAAAAAGGAGGAAGAACGAGATAGGCGAATTAGGGAGGTAGCGGAAGCGAAGACGGAAGAGGAAGTGTGGAAGATAGTGAACAGGGGAAGAAAGAGGAGGAGGGAATAAAGGCGGTAGAGTGGAAGGATTACTTCAGGGGGCTGCTAGGTGGAACACATAGAAGAGGGGAAGGGGGAGCAAGAAGAGAATGAAGAGGAGATATGGAGGAGGGTTTAAGGAAAGAGGAAATAAGGGTGGCGATTCAGAAAATAAAAGAGGGAAAGGCGATGGGGGGAGACGAAATGCCGAACGAAGCGTGGAAGTGGGGAGGAGAGAAGGCGATTGACTGGGCTTGGGAGATCTGCAGGAGGGTGTGGGATGGGGAGGGTTGGCCAGAGGGATGGAAGGAGGGAATTATAGTTCCAATTATAAAAAAAGGGAAGGGCGAGAGAGTGGAAGAATACAGGGGGGTGACGCTGATGCCGTCGCTGTACAAGGTGTACGCGACGGTGTTAGCAAAAAGGCTGGAAGAGGAGACGGAGAGAGTCGGAGCGGTGCCGCAGAACCAAACGGGATTCAGAGCAGGAATGGGAACGATAGACAATATATATATATTGAACTATTTGATAGGGAAGCAGGCGGCGAAGAGGAGAGGAAAGCTCATAGCAGCTTTCATTGATTTGAGAGCAGCATTTGACTCGGTAGATCGAGGAGAATTAACGAAGGCAATGGAGGAGAGAGGTATAAGGAAAGGGTTAAGGGAGAGAGTAAAAGAAATATATGGGGAGACGAGGAGTAGGGTGAAGGCAGGGGGGAGACGGGAGAGGTGTTTTGGATGGAGAAGGGGGTAAGACAGGGATGCCCTTTAAGCCCGGCGGTGTTTAACATAATCACGGCAGACCTGGAAGAGGAGTTAAGAAAAGGGGAATGGGGAGGAATTAAAATAGGGAGAGAAAAAATATTCTCGCTGGCATACGCGGACGATGTGGTGGTGATGGCGGAGAGGGAGGAAGACATGGAGAACATGATCAGGAGGCTGGAGAGGTACTTTGAAAGGAAGAAGCTGGAAGTAAACGTGGGAAAGACGAAGGTGATGAGGTTTAGGAAAGGAGGGGGGAGGTTTAAAAAGAAGACGTGGAAATGGGGCGAGGAAGAGATAGAGGAAGTGAAGGAATTCAAGTACCTGGGATATGTATTTAAGAGGAATGGGGGGCAAGGGGCACATGTGAAAGAGAGAATAAAGAAGGCGGGGACTGTAATGAGACAAGTGTGGGGAATAGGGAAGAGGGATTTCGGGAAGGATGTGGGAAGGAGGATGTGGCTATTTGACACACTGGTGTGGACGGTGCTGGGGTATGGGGCGGAGATATGGGGGTGGGAGGAAAGGGAGGCAATGGAGGCAGTGCAGGAAAGATATATAAGATGGGTGCTGGGGTTAGACTGGAGGACACCAGGATATATGGTGAGAGAGGAAATGAAAAGGGAAAAAATAAGAACGAGGGCAGCAAGAAGAGCTTGGAGATATGAGGAAAAGTTAGAGAAGGGGGAGGAAGTGAGTGGGCGAGGAAATGCTGGGAGGAAATAAGGGAGAGGGAGAGGAGGGGGGAACCAGGAAGGTCAGCGTGGGAGACGGGGAGGGAAGAATGCAGGAAAAAAGGGGGACGGAGGGGAGAGGCGGAACAAGAACACGAAGGGGAGGGGTACGGGAGAATAGAGGCGGAGGACAGAGAAGAACAGGAAAGGGAGAGGTGGGAAAGGATAAGGGAATCGAGGTTTAATGGATGGTACAAAGAGGTAGTAGCAACAGGGGTACCAGGGTATTTAAAGAGAGGGTGGGGAGAGGAAAGGTACAGGAGGGTAGCGAGGTTTAGGTTAGGGAACGAAATGAGAGAGGGGCGATATTGGGAGACGGAGGAAGAGAGAAAATGTAGGATGTGTGGGGAGGAGGGTGAATCATGGGAACATGTAGTAGACAGGTGCGGAGGAGGAGAAGGGGAGGAAAGGGGGATAGGAGAAAGGGTAAAAGAAATTCTGGATGAAGGAGGAGGGGGAGAGGAATGGATGAAAAGGTTGCAGGAAAGGAGGCAGGAGAGGGAAGAGAAGAGTTATGAGAGAGGAGGAGAGGTAGAATCGGTATGAGAGAGGAATGGAATGAAAGGGGGAAACGGAAGTAGGGCAGCGAGGAGAAGAGCGAGCGGAGTAGGTTTAAGTAGAATTAAGGCGGAAAAAAAGAGAAGAGCGGCGGCGCGAGCGAAGGAGAGCGAGGGGCTGGCGGAATAGGATTAAGGATATGTTAAGATACAGTGTAAATAGTAGGGAATAGAAATGTAAGCGGCGGAAGTGTAAAAAGGAGGAAGACGAGACGGAGGTCCGGATGTAACCCTAAGGGGACGCAATAAACCATTACATACATACTTTGAATGAGGAAACTTGCTCCTCTAATTTTTTTTCAAATGGAAACATACCTTTTTTATCACCAACAAATTTTGTTGGAATTTTTTATTGAGAAAGTTCATCATTTTTAAGTTAGAACATCTTTTTTAATTGTTTTTACATGTATTCCTCAGAGGTATTCCTAGAGGGTCCTTCCCCTTTTACCATTCCCTCCTTTATTCATTCCAATTTTAGGTGATGAAAAAAAGGCGTGTTTTCATTTGAAAAAACATGGCGGCCAATTTTACGCCGCCATTTTGAATTTTGGATCGACCAATTTTTTTTTGAAACGTCCCTCTTCAACTCCTAAAACTTTTGTTACACAAAATATTTGATCCGAGCAATATTTGTCTAGAAAAATCAGGTGTAAGATTAAAATGGGACACCCGGTATAAATATATAAATATATAGTATATTCATTCAGATATTTTAATGTATTCGGATGTTATATTCAAAATATGATGTTATATTCAAAGATGATGTTTAAAATCAAGGTATGATATCGAACCATGAAAAATTCCACTCCCCCCAGAAGGAAAGAAAACTTGAATAGGTGTACCATTTGTTGACTCCAGCTATATGTTTTCGAAAAACAAAATATAAAAAATATAAAACCTACCCTAAAAAATAATTCACAATCAGCACTAAAATATTTGTTATAAAAAAAATAGATGTTTTTCATCATTAACTGAAAAAATATTAACATCCAACATACCGATAACGATAAGGATCGTGTTCGGTGTGTGGCTTTTACGTTTTCATATAGGTTAAGTAGCTAAAAGTTAGGGCAATTGTTGAAGCGTATAATTATTATTAAAAAATGGTAGGGCAGCTTGGGGGCATAACTTTTAGTTGACTTACGAGTGAGAAAATATAACGATGTCAATATGCAAAGAATGATTTGAATTTTTTTTAAATTACGGTTTAATTAAAAAATCTTGAAATAATTCGCCGATTTATTGAAAATTATTCTTATTTATGCTACATCAACTTCACATAAAATTTTGAAACTTTTAAAACTTCGATAGCCGATTATTTTGACGGTGTACAGATTTTCGGAGTGTCGGCCTTTCGGGTAAAATACGTTCGGAGTTTTGATCTGTCGGGGTAGTATTCTTTTGGAGGGGGGATCGTTCGCGGTGGAATGTTTTCGGAGTTCTGATCATCCTTCACGATTTATCGTAAACATGTAATGTAAGGATGTTGAGCTATCGATGATTCTTATCGATACTTTTATTTTCGGAACTTTTCCCTGTACTAAGCTTGACCATTCGGGAACTCGAATTTCTAACACTACAATTTTTCGGAACTGTGCACTCTCTAATTATGGGAAGTTGATAGTTCTTTTATGCGCTGCTTTATATGTCGACGTTTTATCAGTCGGTCCCATGATCACTGTCATCTCGTTCCTAAAATGTACCATTCCTTTCTGTTATATGATAATTCTGTTAATAAAGTTTTGTAATTATACATTTCCAGGAGTATTGAGTACTAGCTAATAAATTCGGAATTTTGAGCCTTCTGGTCATTCAACGTTCGGGATTTCTACCCCGCCCCGAAGCTGACCGCTTGGGAACAGTTTCACGGGTTATTTAAGGACTCTCCCGTCCCCAATATATACATAATATAGATATGACAATATTTCTCATTTCTAGGACCATTGTATTATGGTCAACACGAATATACATATATATGTTGGATACTAGTTCGGGAACTCGTGAATGTCCCCGAAATATACATGTAAGTATAGGTATTAATATTATTATTTGTACTCCGGAGACTCTCTTGGACGTCCCGGGAGTATACCGAGTATATATATATGTATATTGGTGAGTGTCACTTTGAAGACTAATGTCCCCGAAATATACATGAAAGTAGATATGTATTGATTATTGCCCCGGGACTCGACTATATGTCCCTGAAACGTATGGAGTACGTATATGCATATATATATATATATATATTGTAGGATTCTCAAGGGAGGGCACCAGTATGCTTTATTTATGCGTCTTTATTGTACACTGTGCTCCCCGGTTACAACCACTCGACTGCCGCTCCTCGGCCGACGCACCCTCTCATACCCATACTCACACAACGCTAACGCGCCATCCCAGGCCCCTCGTTACGGATACTACATCTCCCCCTTCTTATTTCGCACCCGCTCTGATCGACGAACCGTTGGCTCTGGTAACGCCAGCTTTTTCTTTTCAACCTCGTTTTGCTCCCGTACTACCGAATTATCACATTGGATTACCTGGTTAGCGTGTCTTTTCCAAACCGTCTGGTTGTCTATTCGAATGAGATACGTAACGCCCGCTATTAATTCTTTTTCTACGATGCCCGGCTTCCACGATTCTTTTCCCCCCTGTTTATATTCGCGGGCCATCACCGAGTCTCCTACTTTCAATTTACTCTGTCTGTTTCCCGCATAATTTTTAATTTGGCGCGATTGGTGGGAAACTATGCATTCATTCACCGGTGTCGGCCGCAATCGTGAAAAACGCGTTTTAAGTTCTCGGCCGAGTGCTAAGCTTGCTGGAGTCCTTTGTGTGGCGGCATGGGGGGTACTACGGTAGTCGAACAAAAAGTTAGTTATTGCTTCTTGGAGACTCACGCCGTCCGCCATGATACATGTGACTTTGCGCTTGAAAGTCCCCACGAAATTTTCCGCCGCTCCATTAGTAGCGGGACAATGTGTCGGTGTTGTGCTATGTCTGACCCCCCCTCTTTTCAGTAATGCTTGGAACGCCTTACCCATAAACGTCGAATAATTGTCCGTAATCAGGTGAGCGGGGTACCCATGTCTAGCAAACACTTTTTCGAACGCTTCTATCGTGTGGGTTTCGCTCATAGATTGCATAATTATGGCTTCGGGCCATTTTGAATGACTATCTATGATCACAAGCACTATTTTACCGTTAAAAGGGCCTAAAAAATCTGCGTGAATTCTATGCCACGGGGTGGTCGGCCAAGCCCAAGGTGTCAAAGCAATTTTTGGCGGTGCTTTCCTTGTTTGTAAACAAGCGTGGCACGCTTTTGTGATTGACTCTATTTGTTTGTCCATCTCCGGCCACCACACAAAAGATCGAGCGAGCGCTTTCATTCTCGTAACGCCAAAATGGCTATAATGTAGCTCTTTAAGCACTATTTCTCTGAGTTTCCTCGGAATCACTATTCGGTGTCCCCATAGGACACAACCTTGATCCATTGTTAATGCTTCGCGCTTATTCCAATAGGTTTTCAGGCTTTACTCGATCGGTGGCTTTTCTTCCCAACCATCCATACATTGTCGTATTACTTTACTCAAAACTTCGTCCTCACGCGTACATTTTCTCACCGCCCTCCAATCGAGGGTCGCGAAATCGTAGTCCTTGACGTAATTTATATGTGTGTACATCGTATTTTGTAAGATTGGAAACTCTTTGCCATCGTCTTCTGTTACTGGCAACGGTAATCTACTTAACCAGTCCGCATAATTTTTTTTTCCTTGAATATGTCTAATCTCATACTCAAACGGCGCTAGAAACAGTGCCCATCGTTGCAGCCGTGCTGCAGCGATTTCTGGGATCGCTTTGGTCGGATCGAATATTCGCGCTAAAGCTGCCGAGTCCGTTTGTAGTATGAATCTATGCCCAAATAGGTACTCGAAGTATTTGCGCACCCCGAATATGATCGCCAGACCTTCTTTATCCAAATGGGTGTAATTTCGTTCGGTACTAGTTAAAGAACGGCTGGCAAAACATATTGGTCGGTCGCTACCGTTCTCCTCTCTGTGTGCTAACACGGCGCTCATTCCATACGGGGACGCATCGCAAGTGAGAATGGTTTGCTTTTGGGGGTCGAAGTGTGCTAGAATTTTTTCTGACATCAGTTCCCGCTTAATTTTTTCAAACGTTTTGTCACAAACCTCCGTCCACTCGAATCTGTCTTTCTCGAGACAAGCGTACAGAGGCCGCAATTTCTGTGCCATGTTTTCAATAAACCGACCGTAATAATTGATTGACCCTAAAAAGCTTCTCAGTCCCGACACGTCCTTCGGTTTTGGTGCATTTTGTACGCTCTTTATTTTCGCTTCTAACGGTCGGATCCCTTTTTCGTTTATCCGAAACCCCAAATAACACACTTCATTTTTGAAGAATGTACATTTCTCGAATTTTAAACGCAATCCTGCCTCGTTCAAGCGCTTTAGCACCTCTCGCACTCTATCTGTGTGTATTGCTAATGTTGCGGCGGTGATTAGGATATCGTCGATAAAAACGATTGTGCCCGGTACGCCTAATAATAGAGACGTCATGATCCTTTGAAATGATCCCGGGCCCGTAGCTACCCCGTATGGCAATCTGTGATATTTAAACAATCCGATGTGTGTGCTGATTACGACCAGTTTCTGCGATTCAGATGCTAACGGTAGCTGTTGGTAGGCTTCTGATAGGTCCAACTTCGTGAATATTTTTCCACCTCGTAATGTCTCCAAAACTTCTTCGACCCTCGGTAAGGGATAACGATCGATCTCAAGATATTTATTTAGAGTCACTTTATAATCTCCGCATACACGTAGTGTACCGTTACTTTTCAAGACTGGTACAATCGGCGTGCCCCAATCCGAAAATTCTACCGGTGATATAATCGCAAGCTGTTGTAATCTTGCTAGCTCGCTCTCTACTTTATCGCGCAAAGTCCAAGGCATCTTTCTTGGCTGCAGGAATTTCGGCTTGGCCCCCTCAATCAAGGTTAATTTTAATTCGCCTTTGTTGAATGCTCCGATGCCGGCTGCGAACACGCCCGGAAATTCTTTTTGAAATTTGCGCGTTATTAATTTCCTTTTCGTCGCGTCTTCCCCATCCGATTGGGCTACAGTGCTATTTATTTGTTCTCCGGACTTTTTCGGAAACGCTAGCGGCCACATACCGAATGCCTGCAGCCAGATTCTGCCCATTATTGGCCAGCTACCTTCGCTAACTACATATAATAATTCCTTACTTTTGATGTCGTTCTTCTCGACTTCGACTTTGATGTACCCTAGGGTTGGTAGTTTTTGTTTATCATACGTACGCAATGAAATTTTCGACCTCAGTATCGGTATCCCCGCAAACAATTTTTCATAGCAGTTTTTAGATATGGCTGATACTCCCGCGCCCGAATCTATCTCCATCTTCAATGATATGTTATTAACTTTTACAGTTGCAAACTGTGGGCTAACTTTTTTTCCTAACTCGCAATCTCCCTGACCACTCTCTCGCACTGGCCAAAAATCGCTCACAAAACGCTCTTCGTCCTCGGGAGGCTCTTCGCGTCCTGGCTCTTCTGTCTCGGCTGCATCTCCATCCCCTACGTAGTTTTGGTTTCTAATTTGGCCTCCTCGACCGCCGCGTCTGCACATTTTAAAAATGTGCCCCTGATTGCCGCACTCGCTGCAATACTTGTTTTTCAGCGAGCAATTTGCCTTTATGTGATTATTGCCCACACAGCAATAACAGGTCCTCTCGTTTCCCGCTGTCCTCCCCGCGGCGTAGCCTTGTTGGTGTTGCGATCGTTGTATTCCTCTGCCCCCGTTCCGCGGCGCCGACCATCCTCTTCGCGGTGCTTGGCTGTAGAAATTTCCCCTTCCGCGGTTTGCCTCTGTTCTATCTCGTCCCGTTTGTATAGCGTGCACGTCGGTGTCTTGCGCGACCGCTGTATTTGTGTCCGCGCTCGTTCCCGTGTTTACAACTTTTGGTGTCTCTAACCCCGCAGCTTTGGCATCCGCGAGCTCGACCGTTTTTGCCAACTGTACTAAACTTTCGAAAGATTCTGAAGGCGGTGCCTTTAATAATTCATACCTGACGCGTTGGTTACATACACCCGTTACCAACTGATCCTTTAGCTGGCTATTTACTTCATTAGTCTTAAATTGGCATTTAAATGCTAGCGATCTCAGTGCTATCATAAAATCTTGTATTGACTCCCTACTGCCCTGTTTACGTGCTCGGAACGTGAATCGCTGTAACTGTTCATTCGGCTTCGGTTGGTAATGACTTTGGAGTTTTTCTTTCAATACTTCGTACGTCAAGGACAGCGGTGTTTCGGTTTCGCAGATCGCCGGAATTTCGGCGAACACTTCTTGCGATACTTGCGTTAGCAATAATGCTGCTTTCTTGTCCGCGGCAATATTGTTCAGTATGATAAACGCTTCTAGCTGTTGCACAAACGCACTCCAATTTCCCCCTTTACGGAAAGGCTCTATATGGCCAACCACGATTCACGAGCCGCCGCCATTGCGGGTTCCGCCAGTCCCTCTACAATTTCTATTTTATTTAATAATTCAAGAAACGGACCTTTTTCTTTTACGAAGCGCGAAAGTTTTTTTCGGATCACGTCTATTGATACATTCACTTCGTCAATCACCTCCCACCGCTCGCAAATTTCAACCAACTCCCCTTTGGTTAACGTATAAATCCACGTAGCTTTTCCACTGTACACTGCGTTTTCGATAGTCTCCCAGTCTATTTGATCATTTTTACACCACATCCGCACGTTTCAATTTTCCGTTTAATTTATCCGGTGAGGAGATCCCATCCTCGTCGCCACTGTAGGATTCTCAAGGGAGGGCACCAGTATGCTTTATTTATGCGTCTTTATTGTACACTGTGCTCCCCGGTTACAACCACTCGACTGCCGCTCCTCGGCCGACGCACCCTCTCATACCCATACTCACACAACGCTAACGCGCCATCCCAGGCCGCTCGTTACGGATACTACATATATATATATATATATATATATATTAGTATAGATATTCACTAAAGTTATTCCGAGGACTAATGCCTTCGAAGTATGCATATGAGTATACGAATGGTATATGAGGACTCTGAGGTCCTACAGTATGTGTATATATATATATATATATATATATATTCATCGAAGTTAGTTCGAGGACTTATGTCCCTAAAGTATGCATGGAAATAATCATGAGGGATTATTATAGCAGGTACTCCAGGGACTCTCGTATATGTCCCTGAAGCATGCACGTACGTGTATATGTATGTATACATGAGACATTATGATATGGTACTCCGGGGACCCATGTGCGTGTCCCAGAAGTGTACAGGAAAATGGATATGCACGTGTATATGAGGCAATTTGTAAAGTTAATCCGAGCACCCATGTGCTCGTCCCTGAAGTTACGTGTACGCTTAGCGGTCAAGTTATTATGGGAACTGTTTGTCCCTAAAGCATACGGGTAGATATACGCATGCTAAATTTAAAGACATATTTACGAATATTTTATATAACGGGGTTTCTGAGTGAAATCGACCATATATGGGTCGTTCTGATTAATATGTACCCCAAGGAAAACATAAATGAGCGCGAGGAAAAAATCTTAATAATTAATACAATTCGTACCAGAGATGAATATTTGGAGGGCGAGAGTGCTAGGACGTAACAATACCCCTGCGGAATTTCACGTCGTCGATGATTGATTCCCAATGGACCAACATGCATTACTTGGTACCGAATTTCTTGCTGAAAATAAAGCTCTCGTAGATTGGAGACATGAACAATTAACTTGGGGAAATCAAAGGACGCCGTTTAAAAGTAAACAAACTATTTCGATTCCAAAATGATCCAAAACGGTTTGTTACGTCAAAGTAAGTAATGCCAAAATCAAGGAAGGATATATTCCGATGCTCTACTTGGGAGAAGGGATTTTTTTTGGCGAAGTAGTCGTTACGGTCAATAATGGTATCGCTTATCTTATTGCACACAATTCAACCGATGATAATTTGTTACTGACTATACCAACGGTAGCAGTCGAAGAATTCAGATGCAAAGGCACGAAAAAAGGTTCCCTCACTCCGGACGACGAAAAGGCGTTTCAGGAACAGGATAGGACCGAATGTGAAAATAATTTCCTCACTCCGGACGACAAAATGGCATTTCAGGAAGAGGATAGGACCGAATGTGAAAATAATTTCCTCACTCCGGACGACCAAATGGCGTTTCAGGAAGAGGATAAAAATCAAACGGGTTCCCTCACTCCGGACGACCAAAAGGCGTTTCAGGAAGAGGATAGGACCCGATGTGAAAATAATTCCCTCAGTCCGGACGACCAAAAGGCGTTTCAGGAAGAGGAGAAAAGTTTAATTGTTCCCCACCCGGACGACCAAATGGCGTCTCGGGAAGAGGGTATATTACGGTTTGAAATTGCGTGCAACAAAAAAGTTTTGAAACTTGAAAAGAAAGATAAAGTAAACGAAATTCGCGACTTACTCCGTCTCAACCATCTAAACGATGAAGAACGGTCAAGCGTGGATAAAATTATAAGCGAGAATTCGGACCTATTTCATTTGCCAGGAAAAGTCCTAGGCTTTACAGATAAAATCGAACATAAGATGACGACGAACGACGACCAACCAGTTTTTAGGAGGCAGTATAGATTTCTGCCCGTTCATAAAGATGAAATCAGAAAACAAGTTAAAGAACTAATTGAAGGGGAAGTAATAAAACCGTCAAACTCCCCGTATAGTTCGCCTTTGTGGATCGTTCCCAAAAAGGCGGACGCACAAGGAAATCCAAAGGGGCGCATGTTCATTGATTATAGAAACTTAAACCAAAAGACAATTGGCGATGCTTATCCAGTACCTCAAATAACCGAAATTCTCGACCAATTGGGTAATGCGAAATATTTTTCAGCATTCGACCTGGCCAGCGGTTTCCATCAAATTAAAGTACATCCAGATGATTCTCACAAGACAGCATTTGCTACGCCATTCGGTCACTACGAGTTCGACCGAATGCCGTTTGGTTTAAAAAACGCTCCGGCGATATTTCAAAGATTAATGGATCGAGTCTTAAGGGCGGGGTAAAGTTAATTCGGCGAAAAAGGGATGTTTTTAAGATTTTTTTTGGCGTAACGAATAGTGTTCGTTTATTGAAAAATTTACATATAATAAAGTAACATTTGAACAACATTCTCCTAAATTTGCATTGCAAAATATTCAAAATTGAGCGAGTGAAAATTAAACCCCGGAGGCGCCTCGAAAAAAAGTTGGTTTGCGGTGTGCACCATAACTCGCAACAGAATCATCTGAAA
This sequence comes from Ophion slaviceki, assembly GCA_944452715.1. Lineage (NCBI taxonomy): Eukaryota > Metazoa > Arthropoda > Insecta > Hymenoptera > Ichneumonidae > Ophion > Ophion slaviceki. Next base: position 41,261,533 of record OX101787.1, on the reverse strand, counting down.
CAAAAAAATCAAAATGCATTTGTTAAAGGAGATGTTTCTCGAGGTAATGACCGGAGGATTTTTTTTTTCGATTTTTCGATTTTTCGTAGCACTTGGGAGCCAAAAACCCGATTTTCGCTAAAAAAAATCGGCTAATTTGTTGTTGAAAAATTAGTAATTATTTAAAAAAAAACAAAAAAGCTCTCGACAATACCTGATGAATTATGTGAAGAAGTACTGTGCAAAATTTCAAAGCGATTGGTCCAGTAGATTTTGAGTTATCGTGCACACGGACTTTAAATAAGACAAGTCTCAGAAAAACGGTTTGAAAAACGCAGAAGAGTTTGGTCGCTTAGCGCTCATTGCACATAAGTTTGAGAACACTTCTCGATTGTATAAAAATCTGAGAAAATTCATGCACATTAAAGGTACTCAAAAGATTAATTTTGCATAATAATAATTCCAAAATGTTATTAACAAAATGATGAAAAAAAAAATTAGTCAACAAATTTCCCCGCAACCCAATTTTTTTTCGTGATTCGTTCATTTTTCTGAATACGTATGAATTTTTTCAGATTTTTCAATTATCTTTGAATTTTTCGAAATTCAAAATAAAACTCGATAATTTTCTTATACTCACTCAAAGTCGTCGATGCCAGGTCCGTAGAACAAAAGGCTTCCATCAAGATGATCGAGAACATCTTTTTGCGTTTGTCTACGCAAAACTCTTTCTTCTTTACAGCGGTCAACTGATGTACCGACTAATGTGTATACTAATATACATCGGAACAGGCCCGTTTATCAAGAAATTTATTCGGGGTCGAAAAATACAATAGCGCGCCGCGCAGCTGCCGCCCAGGTATAAAACCCGGCATGGAGCAATAGACGCTCAAATACTCATAACTTCGTCAATTTTACTCCGATCGACTTGAAATTTTAACACAATATTCTTGATATATTATGCATTCATTTAAAAAATTAAAAAAAATGAAAGAAAAAAATTTAAATACTTTACCCCGCCCTTAACAGGCCTTCAAGGCATCGAATTGTTTGTTTATTTGGACGACATCGTCATTTATGCAAAGACACTAGTTGAACACGCGAATAAATTCAACAAACTTGCGGAAAAATTAAGGCAAGCCAACTTAAAATTACAACCGGACAAGTGTGAATTTTTAAGACGAGAAGTGGCATATTTGGGTCACATCATAAGTGAAGACGGAGTTAAACCCGATCCCAAAAAATTGGAGGCTCTACAGGGATACCCTAGGCCTACCACTCCGAAATAGATAAAACAATTTTTAGGACTTGCAGGTTATTACCGCAGGTTTATCGAAAATTTTTCAGGCATTGCAAAGCCGCTCACAAATTTATTAAAAAAGGGATCGACCTTCAAATGGGCCGAATCTCACCAAAAAGCCTTTGATACGCTTATCAAGGCGTTATGTAAAGAACCAATTCTTCAATATCCGGATTTCACAAAACTATTCATCATAACAACGGACGCAGACGATCACGCCATTGGCGGAATTTTGAGCCAAGGCGAAATTGGTAAAGATAAACCCGTTAGTTACACCTCTCGAACTCTTGGAAAACACGAAGTTAATTACTCAGTGATCGAGAAGGAATTATTGGCTATCATTTATTGTGTAAATCATTTCAGACCTTATGTCTACGGCTGTGAGTTCTTATTGGTAACGGATCACAAGCCGCTCGTATGGCTTCACTCCGTAAAAGACCCGGCCAATCGGCTTGTGCGTTGGCGCCTTAGCCTTGCTAATTATACCTCTAAAATTGTATACAAAACAGGAAGGGTAAATAGCAATGCTGACGCCCTCTCCCGGAACCCGCCAGTAAAAAATCAGACTGTGCTCATGGTGAAGCATACGCCATGTAAAAGAAAATCCGAATCGCCTATTGTTGCCCCAAGTCGGGCAAAAATCGGTAAACCGACTCCTAGTGAAAACGACGATTCGGACGCGGACGAAAGATTGTTCGATCCACCAGCTGGAAGAAACCCAGCTAAAAAACGAAAACCTACCTTAAATCCTGATACGGATACGGAGGAAATCCCCGATCCGTCGGACGGCAACCAAAGGAAAAATCCACCTGAAAAAAGGAAAAAGTTGGCCGACTCCGCGGACGAGGACGATTTCCTCGGTTTGCGAAATTTCCCGACAATTTCGCAAACGTCTGGCAAAACGCCTCGTCGTTGGGAAAAAGAAAAAGAAACTCCGAAAACTCGCAACCTGGAAGAATCGCCTTCCCATCCTCAATCGGTCGAACCTGTAAAAGAAACAACCTTGCACACGTCTGTTCCAGACGCAAGTCCAGACGACGGAATCGCGGAAAATTTTAGAATAACGCAACTTCTACAAGATCAAGAAATAGCCCCATTTCCTGAGGATTCCGAAATTCCGGAACCGTCAGAACATGGAGAAAACATTGAGAATATCAAGGATCTCACCGAAAGGTCAAGCGACTCAGACGACGACTCTGTAAATAGCGACATATTTGATAATGAAAACCCCGAGTATGCATTACCGAGGGAAAACAGTGAAGTCCAAGGTAGACTCACCATACGCGAAACGCGTGATAATTTGTCCATGTTCAAGGACAATCTCGTCGTCTTTGTCACCACTTCCGGGAGACCAATCGATGATGGAGTAAAAGATCTCCAAACTCAAAATGTGTTTCCCAAAATCGAGGAAACCACGTATTTACGACTCAAGGTAATAAATGAAAATTCCAGATGCATATCAGCTATACCATTATTGGCTAATGTACACGAAAATCTTTTGATCGAGGACCTTGAGGAAGCCCTCGACTCCTTGAAAAACTTTGTCCGCGAAACATCTACAAAACTAATTCATGTCGCGAAAACAAACTCAATCGGAAATGTATCATGGATCGAATTCCAAAATATTTTGATACGAACGCTAGGCAACGACGAAATTACGTTGACCATTTGTAAAATACTCATTCAATATCCTCCCGAGGAAAATCGTATCGCAATTATAGAAGAAAACCACGACTCGTTGGTAGGAGGTCATAAGGGAGTAAATAGAACGTACAAACGAATCAGAGAACATTTCTTTTGGAAAAACATGCAAAGCGAAATTCAAGAGTACATTCAACATTGTAGAGGTTGCCAATCAAAAATGTTAGTTCGCGTCAAATCTAAGCAACCCATGGTTATCACCGACACGCCAAGGGCGGCCTTCGACAAGGTGGCCATGGACGTGGTCGGACCACTTCCTGTTACGAAGATGGGCAACGAGTACGTGCTGACCATCCAGGATCTTCTCACCAAGTACTCGTTGGCAATTCCGCTGAAAAGGACAACGGCGATCGACATCAGCGAGGCGTTCGTCAAAAACTTCATCACTCGTTTTGGTGCTCCGCGCGCCCTTCTTACCGATCAGGTTGCGAACTTTCGGAGCAGTCTTATGAAGGCCATCGCGAGGAAATTCAGAATCAAAATGTACCAAACATCAGCCTTCTACCCGCAGTCCATCGGGTTAATCGAAAGGTTACACCATGTCCTCGCGGAATATCTGAAACAGTACGTCAACGGAAACAACGATTGGGACGAGCTCATCGAGTTGGCGATGTTCTCGTATAATACGAGCCAACACGAGGGTACAGGGTACACCCCTCACGAGCTAGTTTTCGGTAAACTGGCCCGCCATCCGTCGGGTCATCAACAAATCGAGGAGCAACAGGATACGACTTATGCTGCATACCTGGAGGAGCTCTTCTCTCGAATTTACGAACTCCAACAACTTGCCGCCGAAAATCTGAAGAAATCCAAGGAGAAATCGAAAGTGTATTACGATCGGAGGATTAATCCGAAAACCTTGAAGGTCGGCGACACGGTTCTCATGTTGAAGGAACCAAAAAAGGGAAAATTCGGTGACCAATACACCAAACCATGCGAAATTCTGGAAATTTTATCCGGAGGAAACGTAAAGATCCTCTATAAAAATAAGCCTCGGGTAGTCCATCCCAATAAATTAAGAGGCACCCGATTATAAACTCAGCGTGTGTGTGAAATGCACCCTTCGTCGAACGAACACATATCGAGTGCAACCCCATGCTGCCTGCCGAATATTGGATCGACGGCACTTGGTATCGGTTCACACCACATCCAGTCGAGGTACCGCCTCCTGGACAACTGCATCCCGCTTCCATGCCTACCTGGGGATACAACCCCATTGGAAATTTGGCATCCAGCGGAATTTATTCTGACCACGAGATCAACCAGCTGAGGGACAGGATCATGTTCCCCGCTGAAAAACCAGCATTGCTCAACAACATCGCAAGGGGTTTTGCAGGACGCGACATACCCCCGGGAAGCGTTTCCCTCAAGACACTGATGGACGAGGACGCTCTCCAACACGTGGCTGATGGAGTAATGCACAAAATCTGGGGTGGTTTAGAAAAATTCGGGATCATCAGTGCGGCACTGTTCGCGGTCCTCGCAATTGTCACCATCATCAAGGCGATCATCGATACTTGCATCCATGGATATACACTCCACACTCTGTACGGATGGAGTTTCACCCTCCTAGGAGCCATCTGGAACTCGGTGACAAGCCTTCTAATTAGCAGAGCTCACCATGCTGAACAACGGTCGTCGAAGATTACCAACGACGAACCTCTGGAGCTGGTGTCTATCAATGACAATCGCGACCATTCGACGACGTCGAGGCGTTTGTCGGGCGTCGATCACGGACTCTTGGAGCGGCTCAACGCCGTTCCTCATCAAAGCTGAAACATTGCTTCAGACTTTCAGGGGGGAGGTGTTACGTCCTAGCACTCTCGCCCTCCAAATATTCATATCTGGTACAAATTGTATTAATTTTTAAGATTTTCGCGCTAAACGCGCTCATTTATGTTTTTCTCGGGGTACATATTAATCAGAACGACCCATATATGGTCGATTTCACTCAGAAACCCCGTTATATAAAATATTCGTAAATATACCTTTAAATTTAGCATGCGTATATCTACCCGTATGCTTTACGAACAAACAGTTCCCATCATAACTCTACCGCTAAGCGTACACGTAACTTCAGGGACGAGCACATGGGTGCTCGGATTAACTTTACAAATAGCCTCATATACACGTATATATCCATTTTCCTGTACACTTCTGGGACACGCACATGGGTCCCCGGAGTGCCATATCATAATGTCTCATATATACATACATATACACGTACGTGCATGCTTCCGGGACATATACGAGAGTCCCTGGAGTACCTGCTATAATACTTCCGTATGTCTATTTCCATGCATACTTTAGGGACATAATTCCTCGAACTAACTTCGATGAATATATATTGTAACGGGTTTTCTGGTCCGCACACTTCCGGGCCCGTACCACTCCCGAAGCCTACCGGGTGTCCGAAAACCCGCCGGGTGGACGTGGGCGCCAGGTACCGGAGTACCGCCGACCGAGGGTCGACTTGTGATTTTGTCCACCCGCGCGCGGTCCCTTGATGTTGGAACACCCGGTGTGGAGCGGCACGACCCGGGCGGTCCAACTAGCTCTGCTCGCCGGAGGATATGGTAGAGGGGCAGGGTCGGAGGACGAGTGTCAAGGATGACACCTGATAGGAGGTATCCGCAGAAGTAATCAACACGGGTTAACAGTATGACTGGTATTCGTTTATTGGGCCCGAGACTTGCTAATACGGGGTACAATTCATAAGGGCACTCGACATAAATCTCCAACTTCTATCCACGCTTGGATAAGCTACTGGCGCACCGGCGACGATCTAGCGACAATCCGGACCACTCCCAGTTTCGAGGGAATACGGCCAGGGGCGCGACATTGGCAGTAGGGTCTGTCCGAAGGGCGTATGTACTGGTGTAGGCAACAGTGTAGATAATCGTGTAGGCAATCGTGTAGGTACTCGTGGACTAACTCAGAAGAGCGTAGGCAAGGGTGTAGGTAATTCGTGTATTAATGCAAAAGAGTGTAAGCAATGGTGAAGGTAATAGTGTATTAATGCAAGAGAGTGTAGGCAACTGTGTAGGTAATTCGTGTATTAACTCGAAAGAGTGTAGGTAATTGTCTAGGTAATCGTGTATTAATGCAAGCGGGTGTAGATAATTGTGTAGGTAATCGTGTATTAATGCAAACGGGTGTAGATAATTGTGTAGGTAATCGTGTATTAATGCAAGAGAGTGTAGATAATTGTGTAGGTAAGTCGTGTATTAATACGAAAGAGTGTAGGTAATTGTGTAGGTAATCGTGTATTAATGCAAACGGGTGTAGATAATTGTATAGGTAATCGTGTATTAATGCAAGAGAGTGTAGATAATTGTGCAGGTAATTCGTGTATTAATCCGAAAGAGTGTAGGTAATTGTGTAGGTAATCGTGTATTCATGCAAACGGGTGTAGATAATTGTGTAGGTAATTCGTGTATTAATCCGAAAGAGTGTAGGTAATTGTGTAGGTAATCGTGTATTCATGCAAACGGGTGTAGATAATTGTGTAGGTGATCGTGTACTAATGCAAGAGAGTGTAGATAATTGTGTAGGTAATTCGTGTATTAATCCGAAAGAGTGTAGGTAATTGTGTAGGTAATCGTGTATTCATGCAAGAGAGTGTAGATAATTGTGTAGGTAAGTCGTGTATTAATCCGAAAGAGTGTAGGTAATTGTGTATGGCCCAGACAACGAAACTCGATTAAGTATGGTCGCCGGCGCGGACACCCGGTGGGTGCGCTTCGATTGGCCCAATAATGACCTAGGTGACCAAAAGCCCGAATAATGTCCACTAACTTTCCGGACACCCCGTATGTTCGCTCGAAATACAATGTATTATGGTGGTCGATCTAAAGCCCAAATAATATGGACCAACTTTCCGGACACCCGATATATTCGCTCGAAATACAATGTATTATGGTGGACGACCGGAAGCCCAAATAATATTGACCGACTTTCCGGACACCCGATATATTCGCTCAAAATACAAAGTACGATGGTGGGTGACCGGTGGTCCGAATAATATCGACCGACTTTCCGGACACCCGATACATTCACTCGGAATACAAGGCCTCATGGTGGGTGACCGGAAGCTCAAATAATCTCGACTAACTTTTCGGACACCCTATATATTCGCTCGAAATACAATTGTCGCGGGGCCGATAATAATCGAGTGAATATTACCAAGGGTCTTGCGCGAGTATAATTCTCGAGTGAGCTGGATTTCGGCGACTCGTAAACAACGCGCGAGAACAAAGGAAACAAAGACAGAAGCTCAAAGGTAAACAAACGCGAGACCAAGCGCTCGATGGCCCTGAGCGCGCGGAGAGACTGGACGAGAGATATACGCACGAACTATGTCGTAGTACATTTTCCGACTCGAAATAAAATATTACTCTAAATTATATAATCTCGCGGAAATTCGTACTTTTATTTGGGCCAATTTTCGCGGGACTTCAGGAAACGCTTTTAATTTAATGCCCTATGCCTTTATCGCCGAAAAACTCCCGCCGGGTTCCGGCCCTCTGGGGACACGAAATTTCCCTCCGAGGGGCAACCCGTCGCCACCTGGCGCAATTAATAAACGTAAAATGAAAAGAGCCCCACTTTAGAGCTCGTACCTTAAGAACGTAGAGAGACGGAAGAGATCGGGCTCACCGCTGAAGATTCGCAGCACGGAGAAGCTCGCTGCCTGTGTCGCACAGTAGGAGAAAAGCCCAAAAACCTGGCCAAAACCTCAAATGACCTTTGACGGGAATGAAAATTGGCTTACAGGGGTTTTCAAGGTCGCTGATTACGAATCTGAAAGCCAAATTATCGTAAACAAAATGGCCGATCCAATATGGCTGACATGAATGTTAAAAAGTTGCCAGATGTCGACAAAAATTGGTATTTACGGGTTTTCAAGGTCGCTGATTACGAATCCGCAAGCCAAATTATCGTAAAAAAAATGGCCGATCCAATATGGCCGACATGAACGTTAAAAAGTTACCAGATGTTGACAAAAATTGGTATATACGGGTTTTCAAGGTCGCTGATTACCAATCCGATATCTATTGTTTATAACTTGCAACAAAGAGCTTACAGCAAATTGTTATAAACAAAATGGCCGAGTATCCTGCTAAATAGATAAATTAATATATTTAAAAAAATCATCATAATAAAATAAACGTGAACAGTGTATTCTACGCAATTATTATTTTTATTTCCAAAATACATACGGAACGTTTCAAAAATAGAAAATTTTATTCTTAATCAAAATCGTAATCGGAGTCGGAGTCGGAGTCAGAATCATTATCCGAGTTTGTATCTATTACAACTCCCGGCACGGCTTCAATCTCGGCGCAAAATTCGTCTGCTGCAGCAGTCACTTTAGGAGCGATCAACATCGCTACAGCTTCCGGCGACAAACTCTTCAGCTTCTTCTGTGGTAGTCTTCTGACACTTGAAATGTACGGATCAGAAGTAACTAAGAGCCGATGAAAAACATCTTCCATAGTTTTAACCCTGGAACTTTTTCGCGCAAAATCTTCTCGATATCGTTTGATGTCTTTGTTTCGAGCTTCCTGAGCATCTTCGGATAATTGGCCGATTGGTAATAGAGCATGAGTTATTATCACTGGACCATGAATTAATAGTTTGTGCACCGAAGTAGGCATGGAGTACCAAGGGTATAATGCAACGGTCTTTCTTGCCGTTTCAATAGCATACTGTTCAAATCTTTCACAGTTTATCTCGTGGCCACACGATATAACTTGTAGGATTACGTACAAGCGTTTAATAACTTCTTCGTTGACCCCCGTTATCGCAGCGGAAACCGTCGAATTTTCAAAGAATCGCTGAGCTGTGTTGCCATCATTGCTGCTGCCGTATCCAGGCTTTGGGCGATCGATATTTAGACCCAATTGCTTCTTGAATCCTTCTTGAATGGCCCTCTTGCGTTCCTGGGTAATTTTTTTTTCTTCGGCACTTCGAGCTTGCCATTTTTTAATGCCGAGTTTGTAAGACACGTGTAAGCAATACTCGAAGCACCGTATCCACGCATGCAGCGTCGACAATCCGAACTTCAAATTTGTTTCATTGATTTCCCTTTGCAATACAGTGTCGATGGCATTAAAATCTTTGCTGGTTGCTCCACACAAATAGCACCGTTGAGCAGATTTCGTCAATGATACAGCGTTGCAAACTTTACCATCTATCATGGTGAACAACAACTTGTACATTACGGAGATTTCTTTTCCATCTATTACACTTTCGAATGGACGAAGTGACTTTATTTGTTCTTCAACAATTTGGACTTCATTAAGTGTTGACTCTGTGTCTTCGCGTAGAAACAGTAGTCTAAGCGGTCTACAAAATCGTGGAGACGAGGGTCTGGGGTTCTTCCAAACAACTATTTCTTCCTTCGATTGTTGATCATAACACACGAGTTGTAATGGCACGACTGAAGTAAAGAATACATGCGCATCAGATTTGCTGTCATCACTGAACGTCTGCTTATATTCACTTTGCCCAGAACTTCCATCGCAACCCCACTTGCAAATCAAGTCCATTTTACGAACATTATCTGGAGTCAATCTTTGAATGAGTACATTTTGGACGAGTAAAATACGTTCAACTGTATGATCTAATAGTGCCTGTAGTTGGACTTCTGCACTACTCTCTGTAATCCTGATTGCATCACGTGGTGGATAACAACGCTTTTTTGCTTTCATCACTTTTTCGTAAGACGGATATAGCTTACAGTTATTTTCCTTCCCTAATCTTCTCATTCCCTGGTAAGTACTCTTGGAGAATTTATATTCAATCATAGCGGAAAGTGCAGCCTCTTCGGATAAAGTAATTTCATCCGTTGCTGAGTAAGCTTTACGATACTTGGAAGCTCTTAAAGGACTCGTCATTGTTACGTCCTTAATAACTTTTGCGGCGTCGGATTGTCCTGAAGAGCGAAGGCTCATCTGAGTAGCGTATGCTAACTCGACCGAGTTGAACGATGTACGAATATCTTGGGTCTTCCTTCGTTTAGATCTTTCACTGGACATTGTAAACTCAAGGGACGGGCGGCCGCCCGTATTACCCGGGCTTGTTACTACAGTGTCTGTAGGTGCGGCAAAACATACCTGCTTGCTAAGCCATTCACCGTTATTCTTGAAAAATACACAGGATTTTCTGTGAGCTTGTTGCCACCTCGTTCTCATTTGATTGAAGAGTATCGAAAAAGTCTGTTTCGAGTCCTCAGGCACTACAACTGTACGTCCGGTGTCCTTGGAAATTTTTTCTACCATAAATTCGATCAAGGAAGCGAATTTATCGGATAAACGCTCGCTGATTATCAGAAATACTTCTTTCCTTGTCAGCACCAATTCTTTGTAACCGGATCCTGTAATAAAGACATAAAATTGTAGAAAATTGGTGTTAAAGGAAAAGATAAAATTTTCAATTAATACAAAAACTTGAACAATATACATTATTTTACCAAATAAATAACCGCAATAATTGAAATAATTTTAAGAAAATTAGACAGAAAATATTGACATGGATTTGGTTAAAAGAAAGCTTTGCTTACTATATAATATATATATATATTCAAATATTTTATTTGAATGTTATAACATTTCATTCATATTTAAGAAATTTTTATGTGGTTGATTTTAATATGTATATATATATATGCATACGTATATATCATAATTAAATCACAGAAAATTTATATATATATATATACACATACATATATATTAAAATAATTTATTTCAAGCGTATAACAGCCGTCTTGTCCGTTATGATGCTACTTCACCCATTCTCAGGTAGAGGCGCAGAGGCTGCTCAATAGTGCCGCGTGCACGCTCGGCTACCGCACGATGCGAAAAAAATCATAACGGACAAGACGCACGTTTTCCGCAGGTAACTCTTGTAAATTTCGAAAGCTTATACATTAAACTGAAGGCCGAGACTAGGAGCTTTGCAAAATGTGACAAAATATATAACTTTTCGGACCGTTGAAAATATAAGTTTTCAAAATTATTCAATTTTATTTATGCCGAAGGCTATACTACATTTCAATCATTTATACATAAACTTTAGATTCAACCGATGTAAAAACATGTTCTACATACCTCCAGAAGTCGTATCCATGTTGCAGAATTGAAATTAAACCCGTCACTTTAAAGTTATGGGTTTTTGAAGTCAGCGTTATTTTCGTCTGTTCAGCGCGTGACACGTACACTCTTCACGAACACTAACTGCCAACTGACGCTGCGGCGCAGGTATACACTTAAAGGGCTTTCCCTTCCACAATAGAATGCAGTTACTAGTCCTCTACCTGAATGACTACTCAACTGACCCTATTTCGAAAATTTATTTTTTGGGGTTTTGGCCAGGTTTTTGGGCTTTTCTCCTACTGTGTGTCGGGAGGATCCCGGCTCGCAGTCGATCGGTGTTAAGGCTCGGATGCTTCGAGTGACGCGACTGGGCTCGTGGACTCCGAAATCGTGACTAGCCCAAATCGGCGCGCTCCCGCGGTGCTCCCGGCTCTCGCGTGCCCCACTCACGCGCCCCTCCCCTCTTTTCACGCGCTCACGTGTGATCGCGTTAATCTTCGTCTAGGAGATTTTCCCCTATTTCCCTCCGATGCTACGGCCACGGCCCGCCCTACCGCGCTACCCCGCGCGTACGCGACTGTCCTCGCAGCGATTTATTGACTGCCCCTCGAACCTCTTCCCCTAGGAACCGAGGCGGGACCTCGAACGCGGGGGGAGGCCTCCCTCGCATTTCCCCAGCGTCCTGGGAATAGCGGTGGGCCCACGCGATATACCACCAGGTGAACTACACCCCCGGTCGCCGATCCACCGCCCCGACCCCCTTCGACGGGGCGCCGGTCTTACGCGGTCCATGAGGCCCGAGGGAACAGTAGGGATGGTGCAACTCCGGGTTGCTGAGTCGAGAGAGACGGGCGACACGGTAAACTTGGCCTTATGCCGGCGTCTCCTCCGGCATCCATTCCGCGAGCACTATTGTCCGACGCTCGCCTGCCTCTGAGTGGAGGCGCGTGTGTGTCCTCGTGGACCAACCCGCGCGAAGTTTTGCGGAGCGCGAAACCGGAAGCCGGGACATCTCGGGTAACGATAATGCGTTACTTCGGGGTAATATGGACGCGCGAGCGATCGTTCCCCGATACATCGTTCCGTCATCCATACTAACCGTCCTAAAAAAACTGTCCCAAACATTTTATTTACAGGTTACCAATTTCGTCCATTCATCCGCGGCTCACGAGCCGGTAGGTAAACACACAGGTGAGACGTGGCGGTTTCCGGAATAAAATTACAAAAAGGTATAATATCCCGCCACGTCGTGAGTCGACGATTTCGGAGCCACCCAGAATCGAACCAGGACGCCTCAGGGTCGTAGGCCCGACCCACTGGTCGACACCGTTCGAAAATGGACGTGACCCCCTAATTTGTCACGTCCAATATATATATATATATATATATATATATATATATATATATACACATACTCTAGGACCTCAGAGTCCTCATGTACTATTCGTATACTCTTATGCATACTTCGGGGACATAAGTCCTCAAAGGAACACTCACCAATATACATATATATATACTCGGTAAACTCCCGGGACATCCAAGAGAGTCTCCGGAGTACAAATAATAATATTATTACATGTATATTTCGGGGACATTCACGAGTCCCCGAACTAGTATCCAACATATATATGTATATTCGTGTTGACCATAATACTGTTGTGCCCTGAAAAGACAGGAATTTTCATATTGCTAACGCAGGAGGTTCAAAGACCCCATGCGACGATATCGAGCCCGATATTTCACAAGCCCGATATTGCGCTCGACTCAGCCGGAAAAACGCTGAATCGCAATCGAACGAATCGAACGTTCTCGAAGGATTGGTTGCGAAAACCCGAGTTAACAATTAGCCGAAAGAATTAATCGAAAGGCAGTCTTCGGCCAGAAGCCGAGGAGGTCGGTCTCAAGACATAAAAAGAATTGTAATATTGTTGCCTAATTTGAAATAAAATATAATTTGTTCAAGTTGCAATATCCCGAGTTGGAGATTTACTCGGAACGGGAAAAGTCCCCACATAGCCTCGCCCTCGAGCATCCGACAACCCACGGTGTCAACTTACTCGAAAGCGAAATTCCGTGCTCTTCGCGCATCGTCAGAAGCCGGGGCACAACATTGGTGGCAGCGGTGGGATTCCCGCAATTGGAGATACCGCAACTTTGCATTACACAACTTCAAAAAAAAAAAGAAGAAGGAAACATCCTATTCAACGTACAAAATAAACTGAACGCAGCAAGTGCTGAAAAGGAGGTCAACGAGTGATCCGATCGGCGACCGTCGAACCGGACAAATAAAAAGCAAACGCCCGAGTCAACGGTACAGAGCTGTCCAAAAGCAACCAGATCCCGAGGATCATCGATACCAGACCGACCCAAGGACGAAGACTCACCAAATACCTTCTACAACGGAACAACAGAGCGCACGAGAACAGCAAACCAAAGCAACACGACAACAGGGAACAACACTGGCAATTTCCTGCCAAACGACTACGAGAACGAGGTCAACATATTGTGAACAACCGACTACGAAGCATCGATCAACATGAGGCGCATCATCGTACTGTAAGTGACGGAACATTTATCAAAAAACACCCTCCAAAGCCAAACAATTAAACATTAATGTCAAACGAAGACGAGCGTCGTAAATTATACCGATTACCGGGTAACAACAAATTATCGCGTTCATTAAATTCAATTTTCGACGAACTCATTGCAAGAGATCGTCCCGAGAATCGAACAGTCCTCAATCAAATTCCTCTAATAGGCCGACAGCTGCGAAACGTACCAAAATTCGATCCGTAGCAGATCGAACCGTTCATTTTTCTGATCAATCAACAGATTCTGATCAATCTCCCGAAAATATAGACCCTAGGCCTGGTCGCGAAATAGAAATTCAAGAATTTTCCCTACTCCAACTTAATTCAGATAACATGGCGCAAGAAAATGGTTTTATGACCCTCAAGGAGGCGCGAAGCCTCATTCCCCGATTTGATGGCGAAAAACCTGAAGAAGTCGACGACATAATTGAAGCATTCGGCTATGCAAACGCGTGCGTTGCAGCAGCCGATAGACATTCCCTTTTACAATCCGTGTTAGCAACAAAAGTAATAGGAAAAGCGCGAAAAGATACTCGATATAAAGAAATAGAATCGTACGAACAATTTAAAGAAGAAATGACAGCATTATATGGAACGAGACGTACAGTAGCCGCGTTACAGGTCGATTTTAATACGTGTAAGCAAAAATACAACGAGAGCGTGTTAGCATACGGTCAACGACTCGAGGCCATAATGATGGAATTAATCGAAGCCAGCACAACCGAGGCAAGATCGCCTGCGGAAAAACGAACAATTGAGACATGTGTACGGCAATTAGCCCTACACAACTTCGAAAGAGGACTTCGAAGGGAATACCAAGTGATCGTAAAGGCTCGAGGATTCAAGGATCTCGGATCAGCCCTTAAAGGAGCAATGGAAGAGGAAAAATCGCTACAAGGAGGCGAATCCATAATCAGGCAGACTCATCTGGAAAAACGAACGCCGATGACGTGCAATAAATGTCACAAAATGGGACATTTAGCAAAGGATTGCCGATCCAACACATCGTCTTACGGACGATACAGCCTACCAGCTCCATCGAAAAGCGTACATCAATTCAACATCACTTGCAATTACTGCAAGAAACCGGGGCACGCGTACAAAGATTGCCGAAAAAGGAATTGGCAACGAGGACAAGAAAACGGATATCGACAGGCACCGGGAACCGGGTATCATCAAAATTATCAAACGAATATTCACCAAGGCCAAGGAACCAGCTACTACAACAAGAGTGGGCCCCCAGGGCGCCCAAATCAGTATCACGGGAACGCAAATAAAAATAGGCCAAAAGAAGACAGACCGAAGCCAGAAAATCGCAACGACAGCGAGAAGAAAAAAACAATTGGATCATTTTCGCTCGATATGATAACGGCAACAAACGGAGATAGGCCAAGAGAAGATAACTGCAATGACAGCGGAAACAGGAAAACCATTAGGTCATTTTCGCTCGATATGGCAACGGCGATGAGCGGAGACAAAAAACGCAACGTCAGAAAAATAATCGAAGCATCGAATACAGGTCCGTCCAAAAGAAAAAATACAAGGAAGAAAATAAAATCGTACTGGATAACGACGATCAATTCTGGAGGAGCCACTAGCGACTTCCACATCGCGTCTCCCCAGGCTAAAGACAAATACCTAACGTTGAAAGGAGACACCGGAGCCCAATGTAGTCTCATAAAAAAGAGTGTATTAAAAAGGGACACAGAAATAATAGAAGAAACGATCGAACTCAATGGAATCGGAGGAAACAAATTCTACGCACTGTGTTAAATTATGCTCGTGCTCGAAACACCCGCAGTAAACGTAGAATACGGATTCTACGTAATAGATGACGCAGTACCACTGGAAGTAGACGGAATAATGGGTTTGGACCTCATGAGAGAGCACAACGTGGACATCCTAAACGGAAGACATATTAAAATATACGGACATCTGATCCCCATGCTGGACGGAACGAATAAAATTAAACTACCTCCCAGAACAGAGCAAATGCAACGCAAATGCATACGCAAAAACATTGACGGCAAAAATAGGATGTGTCGCAGCAAAAGAAGTGCGACCAGGAGTAAAGATAGGCGGATGTTACGTCCACCCAGAAGGACATTCCTGCTTCATAGTAGTGCGACACACAAACAATGAAGAAATCGAAATAGAAAGGCCAACGGTGCAAATTGAAGAAATTAAAATAGAAAAGCCAACCGAAGAAAAGGAAATAAGTGCTGTATCGATCGAAGAAGAATTAAAAAGAAAAGACAAAATATGGGTAGAAATCAAAGGAGATTCGAACTTAAGCCCAGAAGAAGGAAAATTCCTACGCCAATTCGCTGACGCATACGCTGACGTCTTCCATTTAGAGGAAGAGTCGGTTGGGTGCACCGCTATAGTGGAGCACCGCATAAGCGTACGACCAGGGACAACGCCCATAACAATTCATCCATATCGATTACCAGAAGTCCACAAGCAAGAAGTTATGGCGCAGACAAAAGAGATGCTAAGAAACGAAATAATTCGACCGAGCAAGAGCCCATGGAATGCTCCTCTACTCGTCGTTCCAAAAAAGCCTGACGCCGAAGGAAATATACGCAAGAGAGTGGTAGTAGACTTCCGAAAACTAAACGAAGCAACGGAAGGAAAGTCGTATCCATTGCCTAATATTACCGAAATATTGGACCAATTGGGACGAGCAAAATACTTCACGACTCTCGATTTGGCATCGGGATTTAATCAAATCCCAATGGCC
The DNA here is from genome assembly GCA_944452715.1 of Ophion slaviceki. Taxonomy (NCBI): domain Eukaryota; kingdom Metazoa; phylum Arthropoda; class Insecta; order Hymenoptera; family Ichneumonidae; genus Ophion; species Ophion slaviceki. The sequence continues at coordinate 41,245,117 of OX101787.1, read as the reverse complement.
GAAAAAGACAAGGAGAAAACCGCTTTCTCCACTCCTCTTGAACATTACGAGTACAACCGAATGCCATTTGGATTAAAAAACGCCCCACCAACCTTTCAAAGGCGGTGGGACGCTGTGCTTGTTGGATTACAAGGACTAAAATGCTACGTATATCTCGACGATATAGTAGTATACGGATCATCGTTCGAAGAACATAACAAAAGGCTGACAGAAGTATTCGATCGACTGCGAGAAGCCCAATTAAAGGTTTTGACGGACGATATTTTCTCTTACCACGGAAACGAGAACTCGAGAACTCAAATCGGGATCTGGTGCGAGAAACCGTCACCTTCGGCTGTTCCTCCCGTGCGCGTGCATCCGCAGTACCCGGGGCGCCAGAGACTTTGTTTCTCCGGTCGTCTCAACCGGAATAAACTGGGGTCGGGGTGATCAAACCCGACCCGCCAGGCGGAGACTGGAGTTCTCCTTGATTTTTGATATCCCGGAATCCTGACCGGGTTCGGAGTCTGGAGGCCTCCTCGATTTTTAATCGCCGGAATCGTCTAATCGGACTAAACTGGATGCACTTACACGGGAAAGAACGGTTGCGGTAAAGCACGGCCGCTCAGGCTGTGAGTTGTGGTAGAGGGGTCGGGATTCACTGGGGAGTAGCGTGAACGATTACGGGATCTGTCACTTGCGCGATGACGGTAACGTCATTATAAAATAAAATTAGATTTTATTGTATAGTGCAGGAACCGGTGGGTTTATCCACCCGGAAACTTTTTACGTAGACGAAACTTAACGCGAACGCGAAATGCACGCGGAAACGTCACACGCACGTGAACGAGAGAGCACGACGACGTGCCTCTAACGCGAGAACGAGAGCGCGACGTCACGGGCGCGAGAGAGACACGACACGTCTCTCCATCGCGACGTCTGATCGACAACTCTCTCACGATATCTCCAAACTGGGAGCGATCGCGATTTGGGAGACAACCGTCTCACGCGAAGATGCGGTAGCAACTCTGTACCTCGCGCGACCAAGGCCGGCGTGCGAGGGACTATGCGAGAGCGAGACAGAGCGCGTAGACCAAAAAAATGTCAACACTCTCGCGGGATCGGACCATGCGAAATCGCTGGTTCAAGCGAGAACTTTATCTCGTATAATATCGAGAGCTGAAATATTATTTCGGGAACTGGAATATTCTGATAGAAATTCCTTTCGGAATCTATATTTTCTGCCCGAGTTACCCCGAAAACGGAACGGTAACAAATCGGGACCTTTTCTCATCGGTAACATGGAGACTCTCGGAGATCGCATCCCCGGGTCACCGTGCGAAAGCGGGCAAAGCTTCTGTCCAGAAGCGCGGCGCGGAGATCTCCAGCCTCCGCCCGTAACCCAAACGGCCCGCTCTCCAGCACGATGCACCACTACGGTGGGGCACCGGCGTTTCAGCCGGGCGTGCACCGATTCCCCGAGAGGCCTCACTGGGTGCATCCCTCGGTCGGGATTGCTCAGTACGTTGAGCCACCCGCCGCTTGACCGAGTTCCGCACGCCAACCTAACCAAAACGGAAACACAACCCAAAACCTCAAACGTAACAAGACAAACACTCTAGAGAAAGGACCCTTAACACTAACGGATGGGTCGCAATCCGAGCATCGAGAGCATATCTTGATCATCGGTAGAATTTTTGTGACGTGGCTCAAAAAATCACGTCACAAGGTTCAACCTAGGAACTGGCGATTTCTGCAGAAAGAAACCCAGGGATACTTGGGACACATTATTACCGAAGTGGGAGTAAAACCCGATCCGGAAAAAATAGAGGCTGTACAACGATTTCCAGACCCAAAAAACGTAAAAGAGGTTCAATCATTTCTGGGACTAGCCGGATATTACCGAAAATTCATACAGGATTTTTCAAAACTCTCAAAGCCGTTAACAGAACTGATCAAAAAAGAAAACAAATTCATTTGGGACGAAAACTGCGAACAAGCTTTCCAAAAATTGAAGGAAGCTCTCAGCACCGCACCGATCCTGCAGTATCCGGATTTCGAAAAACCCTTCGTGGTGAAAACTGATGCCTCTGACAAGGCAATCGGCGAGATTTTATCGCAAGGAAAAATCGGAGAAGATCTACCCATCTGTTACGCGAGTCGCACTCTGAACAAGGCAGAAATGAATTATTCAACAACGGAGAAGGAAATGCTAGTAATAATTTGGGCAGTAGCGCAATTTCGACCATACATATATGGAACAAAATTCACCATCGCGACGGATCATAAGCCCCTCACATGGCTTTTCAACGTAAAAGATCCAGGATCACGACTGATGCGCTGGAGAATAAAGATAGAGGAGTTCAACTATACCATAGAGTATAAGACTGGCAAGAAGAATACGAATGCGGATGCTTTAAACCGTATGTATGTATTGATGCTGACGCGGCAAGAACCCGAGGCGGAGGTACGTCACAAGGACACCGAGAAGCGTGGTAGAGGAAGGCCGCGGAAGGCCCCCCGTTCCGCGCCACCGCCGCCAGCATCGACAGAACCGAGCCAGCATGGCCATGGTCAGCTGGTCCCGCGAGCACGTGGCCGGCCGAGAAAAACAATGCAGCCCGACGAATACCACGACGCCCCTCTTGCAGGCCACCCAGACGAAAAAGGGATGAAACAACGAATAAAGATAAAGTATACCTGGCCTGGAATGAATAACGAAATAAAAAACTACGTAAAATCATGCGACAAATGCCAGAAAAATAAAATCACGCGACGCAAGCATGCTCCCATGACTATTACTGACACACCCAAGACACCATTCGTCAAATTTCCAGTCGATATAGTAGGTCCCTTACCCGAGACCGAAGCCGGGAATAAATACATCCTGACTTTTCAAGACGCATTGTCAAGTATAGCGCAGCTATACCGCTAAAAACGCAAGAAGCCAAGGAAGTAGCCGCAGGATTTGCAACTCAAATTGTTTGCAAGTACGGCACTCCAAAAGAATTATTGTCAGACCAAGGAACGAACTTCCTGAGCGCAACTTTCAAGGAGATGTGCCAATTATTCCGAATAAAAAAGATTCAAACGACGGCATACCATCCCCAATCAAACGGAGCATTGGAGCGTTCACACCGAACAATCGCAGAATACCTGAAATGTTTCACTAAAGAGGATCAAACGGATTGGGATGAGTGGTTGCCATACGCGATGTTCACCTACAATAACACCCCGCACACAGCGACAGGTTTCACTCCATGCGAGTTGGTATTTGGAAAAGTAGCCGATTTACCGACGGCGCTTAAAGAAGCACCACGAAAGATGTACTCATACGACGATTATGTCTCCGAGCTACGCAAACGGCTTCGAGCCACATGGCACGTGGCGAAAGAACGATTGGAGAAAGGAAAAGAAAGGGTAAAGGAGGGGCATGATATCGCCGCTGGTACGGTGGAGTACCGCCCCGGCGACCGAGTCCTCCTCCACGACACTACCGTACGCCGAGGCCGATCAGCGAAGCTTTCCCCCAAGTGGACAGGGCCTTACACAGTACGGAACAAAGATTCCGACGTGAACTACACAATCGGCCGTGGGCGCAAGGCAGTCCGAGTACATGTAGACCGGATTAAACCCTACGTTGCCCACTGACCGGTAGAGTAGAAGGGACTACTCGCCTGGCCCGCTGAGGCCTGTGAGGAGCCCCACGAGGCGTAGATCGACGCCTCCCCATCTCGCGCCGTTGCCAAGCAACGGCCGAGCGGCCAACGTCACGCGACGGATTCGCGTACGGGTGGCGAGCTGCCACCTGTTCAACAAAAAAAATAGAAATAAAAATAAAACGAAATCATAAAATAGAAGAAAATGATATACAGTGATAAAAATAAAAGAATAAATAAATTAAATAAAATTTACAAGAGGAACAATAGGAAGAGCTCTAGATTTCTAAAGAAACAAAACGAATAATAGATTAAAAAAACATAAAAATGGCGTATAGATAAATAAATGAAAAAACCAATGAGAGCAAGAGTTTTAAAAAATCAAATAAATAAATATATATATATATATATATATATATATTGAATACTATGCAAATAAATTTTTCGAGTGAATACAAAAAGAAAATAATGAATAAAAAGAATAATAATAATTAAACAAAGAGAGGAAAATGAAAGGAAAAACAAATATAAACTAAATTTTTCGCATATGGTTACATTCCAAGTTAAAAACAAGAAAGAAAGAGAATAGAGAGAGAAGAAATCGCAATGTAAAAAAAAGGAAGAAAAGTATTGCACCTAGAAATAGGGAAACGAACAAGAAAAATTTATAGAAAATAAAAAGGCAAACCCTTTTTGCAGGTTATTAATCTCAACAGTTAGGACGACAGAAGGGACTAACGAAAGAAAGGAAAAAGGCAGAATCACGATTCAGGAAATGTGGAAACTGGTAATCGGCATGGATCTTCTGCCAATAGCAAATAGAGAAAAGAGTATTAGGGAAAAGCTGGAAAAACTATTAGAATTATGTCAAACGATGCCAGAGGACAAGCTATGTTCTCTCGTAACGAGTTCCCTCGAACCCATGAAAGGAAAAATAAATTCCGAAATGCAGTCGATTTACGATATAACTGGTACAAAAGGTAGAATAAATAAAAGAGGATTAATAGACGAATTAGGATCCATTATAAAATCGATAACAGGTAACTTAGATGCGAACGACGCTGCGAACATCGAACGGCAAATCACAGCAATAACGAAAAAACAAGAAACAACAGAAGATGCGTTAAAAGAAAATTTGAAAATCCAGCAAATTACACTGGAAATGTTCAATCGTACAACGAATCGCCTCGCGGCAAACGAAGAAACACTAGGCCGTTTAGTAATCAATTTACAACATGTAATGAAAAATCTCGTAATAGATATTCTAACACGTCAACAATTGGACGAGAAATTAACAACTATTAGCGTAATAATCGAATCCTTACTAAACGATATACGTCAATTATTTAACTTTTTAGTAGGCTTGCCAAAAGGAATCGTTAATCCTACAATATTGCCGCCTAGACAACTCTACGCGTATCTAATAGACGCATTACCAAATCTACCGAAAGGACTGAATTTTCCGACAAATATACGTCCAGAAAAAATTAACGCGTTACTGGAAATTTCTGAATTAGGCGCATATAGTATTCAAAATACCCTCACCGTTGTGATAAAAATTCCATTAATCAACAACAACGAGTTCAATGTGAATAAAGTCTACCCTCTACCCGTAAGAGTAGAAAAAGACACGTTTCGGTTCATAGAAACGACCGTAAAAAATGTTATAATTGATCGAGAGCATCGAAAATATCTGTCATTCTCAGAAAACGAATTATCCAAATGTAAACGACAAAATTATCAATATTACTGTCATCCGAAAAACGCGAGACAAATAATACGATCAGGAGTGTCATGCGAACTATCGATATTTTTAGGAAAAGACCCCGAAAAAGCGAATTGTACACATGGTTTAGTTAAATTAGTAAATTCTTTGGTCATTGCTCTGGAACAAGAAGAGCAATGGATATATGTAGCCCCAGAGACAATAGCTCTCACGATAAACTGTAAAAACTCTGCGACAACTCATGCGACAATTACTGGAACAGGATTATTGGCTTTGGATGGGAAATGTTCCGTCACGTCCATAGATTTTAAGATTGAAAATTTGAAGGAAACTACACGATAAATTCCTACAATTCTTACCGCCATTTAATCTATCTTTTTTTACTACAGAAAACGAAATACCTCAACCTTTAAAATTGGAAAATATTCCTCATACGATAATTAATGATCCATACGAAGTTAACAAAATTGGCGAACGAATCGAAATGTTGAAAACAAAATTAAACAAAAATTACGATCATGTGACAACACAGAGTCACATCATAGGGAATTATGCCCTTAGCGGAATGATTTCCTTCGCAATGATTATATCATATTTCGGAATTAAAGGGTTGCAACGGCGACGTCTAAATGCCACATCGCCGAACGACGACCTTGCTGACGTAGCTCCGGCCAGACCGCGAGCCGCCAAGCGCAAGGCAACAGCTGACTCACAAAATCCGCGAGTCATATTTGCGCGAAATGCACCTCGCACACGCACAACGTAAATGTGTATAAAAAAAAAGAAAATCGAAATATTAAAAAAAGAGTATATATTATATTAGAAAGGCACTTGGACCTTCGTAATCTATTGTATTATTGTAAGCCGAGAGACGACCGAGAGACAGAAGTTGCCAAAGCTACGAAAAAAAAAAAATGTATTATATCGCCGAAATTGTGAATTTCGTCTTCCCAAGGTGGAGGAATGTTGTGCCCTGAAAAGACAGGAATTTTCATATTGCTAACGGAGGAGGTTCAAAGACCCCATGCGACGATATCGAGCCCGATATTTCACAAGCCCGATATTCCGCTCGACTCAGCCGGAAAAACGCTGAATCGCAATCGAACGAATCGAACGTTCTCGAAGGATTGGTTGCGAAAACCCGAGTTAACAATTAGCCGAAAGAATTAATCGAAAGGCAGTCTTCGGCCAGAAGCCGAGGAGGTCGGTCTCAAGGCATAAAAAGAATTGTAATATTGTTGCCTAATTTTTAATAAAATATAAGTTATTCAAGTTGCAATATCCCGAGTTGGAGATTTACTCGGAACGGGAAAAGTCCCCACGTACCCTCGCCCTCGAGCATCCGACAACCCACGGTGTCAACTTACTCGAGAGCGAAATTCCGTGCTCTCCGCGCATCGTCAGAAGCCGGGGCACAACAATACAGTGGTCCTAGAAATAAGAAATATTGTCATACCTATATTATGTATATATTGGGTCGCGTGAGTCCTCGAATAACCCACGAAACTGTTCCCAAGCGGTCAGCTTCATCGCGAGTTTTCTCACAAACCTCCTCGGAGCTTGGTCACCACGTAGTCAGCACATTCTGCCGATAACGAAAAATATTCATTTCATTGCTCATGTACAACTCGAGAAAAATAAAATTATTAGTGCTAATATTCGGTTACATGGGGACTGAGCTCGAGAGCGAGGGTAATGACGCCAAGCCCTTTGTCTCAGAGACAAAGAGGGCGAGGATACATATTGCGCTCCGGGAGCTGGCCAGTCAGTTCCGTCCGGTCTCTCGAACAGCGCGCATCGCAGAGTCGACGCTTTGAAAACCGGTACATTTATTTTATTTTGTTTTAAATTCTTTTCGAGTTTACTCCGGTCTCTTCGCCAGTGTAACTATAAGTCTCTGTAAAACCGGTATTAATTGTTTAAATCATAATAAAAGTAAAAGGAAACATAACAAGTCAAACACTGCAACGAATAAATTTACGAAACATATATTATTTTCCTCATTGAATGTAACTACGCTTATTTAAGTGTAAAATACACAATTGTTTATTTCACATTCGATTTCTTCGCGCTATTAAAATTACGCAAAATACGGCGACCGCGCAAAAGTGTAACATTTTCCGAGCAAATAATTTAAAGATATTTCTCTCTCGTTCGTGCGTGTAAACACGCAACGAACAAATCATCGTAGTGCATTTCTTTCTCTCTTTCTCTCTTCCTCTCGCTCACGCCATATTTCCTAACGCGCGTATTCGTCTCACTCATAAAATCATACTTGTCCGAAATTGGACAAATCTTGATGTGCTTTTTATGAGGCTTGGGAAAGTTGACGCACGTACACGCTACATCCGCTGACTCGCCGTAATCTGGCAGGTTAGCGACTGGCACGGTTAATCCGGTGCTTAGTGTTCGGACGTTGATTTCCCTTGACCTTTATATTTGTATTCGCGGCTGGCCGCCAATCGCCGTAACCGGCCGGAGGTGGGCCAGACGTAGCGAGTCGGCGGTGCCGTAATTTGGCACGCACTAGACTCGCTCAGCGTACCAAATTTTATTTCATCTTAATCTGTACCTATGCGTTAGACGAATACGTTTCCCGATACATTCGCTCAACAAATAAAAAACTCATCCGTCCAAAATCGGACGTATAAACAGGGTATTTTCTGAGGAATTCGGAAGGTTTGCCGCACGAACACGCCACACGCGCCGACCCGCCGTACTTCGGTAGGTCAGCGACTGGCACGGTCACACCGGTGCTTAGTGTTCGAGCGTCGGCTTCCGTTATTCTCAACATTTGTTCTCGCGGCTGGCCGCCAATCGCCGTAACCTGGCGGAGGTGGAGCCAGACGTAGTGAGTCGACGGTGCCGTAAATTGGCACGTCTTGCACTCAGCCAGTGGTTCAAATAATTATAAAATCTCTACGTGCATATTTATATTTCGAAGCGAATGTATCCCTCATAAATTAATCCAGTCCTCGTAGTCTCCGACTGCTCCCAAAAACATCGGCATCATCGGGCCATCGCATTCGCACGAGCACCGAGTACCCGTCTGGGCAACGACAGGGTGGGTCGAGCTGGAACATCTTTGCGATTCCTGGACAAATTCGGTCACACGGTCGAGTAGTTTTGACCCGCTACGCACCGCCGCTCTCTCTCACCAAGGTAAGCACAATTTCACGCTACTTTCTTATTCGCTTACCTGTCGCTCATGCGTCAAATTATACACCAACGACTTTACCAAGCCCCTATCCCTAGTGGGCACATTCCCGCTTAAACGTGGCGCTTTTCTTCTCCGACGGTAACTTACCGTCATATAAGTCATTTGACTTTATTTCATTATAATCCGTACGTTCGTGGCACACTTCCCATTCGTAAATTCAAATCCTGAAAGGTAAATTAAAAGACGATTAATTATCTATTAAAAATGGGACCCACGACGTAACACGTATATGTGTATATGTATGTTTATGTATATATATATATATATATATATATATATATATATATATATATATATATATATATATATATATATATATATATATATATATATATATATATATATATAGACATATATATATACATATATACATATATACATACAAACATATATATATATATATATATATATATATATATATATATATATATATATATATATATATATATATATATTATGACGGGTATCGCGTGTTAACGTAGGCGGAGGGAGGGGGAAGGAGAAACTTGATGGGTCGACAACTGGAAAAATTCAAATAGTATTTATTTTACATCAGTAAAGAAATGAAAGCTCGATACAAAAAGAAAGAAGTTAACTGATTAATTACAAAAAAAAGTTAAGTTCACGCAAGGCTCTATATAATAAATTCACTAAATAATACTCCTATAATTTTGACTCGAATTAACGGGTTACTGGACACGCGAAGTCGCTACTCGATTTCTCGACCCGTTTGAATATTTTTCATGTTACAAATTCTTGGGCGCCAGCCGTTCTCGGGCAACGCGGCCGACCGCGTACGCAAGGTATCAACAACCAAAAAAAACCAAAACAAACGCTAGCTCGCATGAGACTCGCTCTAAACGTTACGGGACATCTCGGGGTATCGGGGACAGACGGGGTTCTACGAACGCAATGGCCTCTTATTTGGACCACGACTATTTTAAACTTTAATTTACATTACTCGATGAATGCCGCGTACCAAGAAAAAAAGGAGAGCAAAACGAATTGCTCGATCCAACCTTTCGCAATGTCCTCTCGCGAAAGGTGTTATTCGGTTCGGCCGACGGCCGTGGCTACGCGCCGCCGGGCCGCGGCTACGCGCGCGCGAGAGAAATTCTCTCAAGGGACAACGGGGATCCACCACGGCACCTTTTTACAAATCATCTGATCCTTAATTTCTCCCGACTGGGACAAATTATTCTAAATTACTCGTACTAACTTTTCGGAAATATTACAAATTTACAATGACGTTTCGCGGCGACGCGCACGGAAGAGGGACGTCGATTTGGCGATACGGGGAGGGGTGAAAGGGAACGATTCTAAAGTCGCCCGAGCGACATATTTTTCCGGACAAATATTACGCGGCTCTCGCTGGCCGCTCCCGCAAAATAAGAAAAGAGGAAAGGACTTACAGGTTGCGCTGAGAACTCTTTCTCAGTCAACTTCAATGAACCCTGTGTCCTCGACTCTACTCGATTCCCTTCTTCCTATGCCGGGGCTTGCGATCCATCGCGTCCGTCGCTGACCACGCTCAGAGACTCAATCCTCGACCACGCCGGCCGGCTTCCTCGTCTCGCCCAATCCCGTGCTAGATGACGGACCTCCGATTGATTTTCGTGATCGATCGGTGTGGCTCGCTCTTCCGGCCGATATCCTCGATGGCTTTTCTCTCTCCCGAGTCGTTGAGCGCCCCAGTCGGTACGGCGCTCGCCAGCCATACCGCGCGAGAGCTGCAGTCTCTCCTGACGCGCGGTAGGCCGGAGCCTCGGGAGATGGCAGCCGGATGCCCTCGGACAGCCAGTCCACTTTCTGCGTTGTCGAGTTGACAGCCGGGCCGACGTGGCCCCAGTCGACGGTCCGCGTGGTCCTTTTGCGGGTCGTCGTAAAGGGGGTACAGGGGAGGAACGGGAGGGATTTGTCGCAGACTCTATACAAAGAAATCCTTAAAACTACCGTAAAATTAACAAATACATTTTTCTGTAAAGGTGCGTGGCGGAGATTAAGCCCGAGCGCGGTCACGCGGACTTTTTCTCAAACTTCCTTGTGACGCAACGTCACAATATATATATATATATATATATATATATATATTGTGACCGCAAAATCGAGGGAGCTGGGGAAAAAGGATCGAGAGAGTCACAAAACTCCCCTCCTCCCGTCCCGACAATTTATATAGGGCGTCAGCCGAAAATCGGCTTGTCGGGACAAGAAAAGGGAACGCAGTGTCCGGCCAAACTGCAGCCTCGTGGATAAGGTAGAGGGGATGGGTCAGGTGTCAATCACGCGCGGCAAGAAAAATTTATCGTCAGGGAATTTATTTCACATTCCGTTAATAATTCCCCTCCTTCGCAAGGAACACCGGGACAAAAATCGGAAAACAAAATAATAGATATAATACGCGCGAAATCTCGCGAGACAATTACTCTCGCGCGCACACACACACACCAATTCTGACCAGGGCCTACACATACACACAATCTACGTCGAGCTCGTTTTTGCCTCTCCTCTCTCTCCCCTACCGGCCACGCTAATATTACAAAACCGGGCCCCCGCTAATCGGTTACCCGGCCGAGCGTTAAATAAAAGAAAGAAATATCCCGGGTAAAATGCCCCGGTCGCTACTTACATGGACGCCGACGCTCAGCAACCTCTCCCCCGCGACGAAGCCGGGAAAATCCTTACACCGGGGAAAGGGGCACCCGGTAGATGCATTTAATATGGACGGGAGCCCGCACGGGTTCGAACCCGCACCCCGATGATAAACGGGAGGCTAGTTCTCCGTGAAGACGTCCTGACTTAAGGGCAATCCTCCCCCTTTCCCCTTGCTCAAGCCTCGCCGCAGGCCGAGGGATCACAGAGGACGACACGTCACAATCTTCCAGGCACACGTTCACTCACACTTTTTACAAACTAACGAAAAATTCGAGCCGAAGCTCGTCGCGATACGAGATTGAGCTTCCCGCGCGCAACCACGACACGACTTCCCGACAATACGCGCTAGCTACGTGAAACGGGGTTCTAGGATTACAGAAACGCGATAAAGGCCGTGGCCACGGTAAAGATACGCGAGATCGTGAGCCGACCATACGGCCGAAAATTACCCGGATTGTTGCCGAAGGCATGGCCAAGCTCACCGGCTGCGTAATTCGGTCGCTTCCCATTGTCCCGGCCCACGTCCGTCCGGCTCGACACCTCGCAGGAAGCTAACGCAAAAGCCGGCCGATGTGCGAGAAGCGTAACCCCCACCTTTTCTTTAGTTTCTGTTCTTATGATTACACCAGAGAGAACAGGCCCGTATCGAATAATTTTCGGGAGTGTGCTTATCGATCAAGCGCGGATTTCGAATCCTGAACCTCCCGTGACGGAAAATGAAAAGTCCGCTCTTCCCGTGGCACAGTAGGAGAAAAGCCCAAAAACCTGGCCAAAACCTCAAATGACCTTTGACGGGAATGAAAATTGGCTTACAGGGGTTTTCAAGGTCGCTGATTACGAATCTGAAAGCCAAATTATCGTAAACAAAATGGCCGATCCAATATGGCTGACATGAATGTTAAAAAGTTGCCAGATGTCGACAAAAATTGGTATTTACGGGTTTTCAAGGTCGCTGATTACGAATCCGCAAGCCAAATTATCGTAAAAAAAATGGCCGATCCAATATGGCCGACATGAACGTTAAAAAGTTACCAGATGTTGACAAAAATTGGTATATACGGGTTTTCAAGGTCGCTGATTACCAATCCGATATCTATTGTTTATAACTTGCAACAAAGAGCTTACAGCAAATTGTTATAAACAAAATGGCCGAGTATCCTGCTAAATAGATAAATTAATATATTTAAAAAAATCATCATAATAAAATAAACGTGAACAGTGTATTCTACGCAATTATTATTTTTATTTCCAAAATACATACGGAACGTTTCAAAAATAGAAAATTTTATTCTTAATCAAAATCGTAATCGGAGTCGGAGTCGGAGTCAGAATCATTATCCGAGTTTGTATCTATTACAACTCCCGGCACGGCTTCAATCTCGGCGCAAAATTCGTCTGCTGCAGCAGTCACTTTAGGAGCGATCAACATCGCTACAGCTTCCGGCGACAAACTCTTCAGCTTCTTCTGTGGTAGTCTTCTGACACTTGAAATGTACGGATCAGAAGTAACTAAGAGCCGATGAAAAACATCTTCCATAGTTTTAACCCTGGAACTTTTTCGCGCAAAATCTTCTCGATATCGTTTGATGTCTTTGTTTCGAGCTTCCTGAGCATCTTCGGATAATTGGCCGATTGGTAATAGAGCATGAGTTATTATCACTGGACCATGAATTAATAGTTTGTGCACCGAAGTAGGCATGGAGTACCAAGGGTATAATGCAACGGTCTTTCTTGCCGTTTCAATAGCATACTGTTCAAATCTTTCACAGTTTATCTCGTGGCCACACGATATAACTTGTAGGATTACGTACAAGTGTTTAATAACTTCTTCGTTGACCCCCGTTATCGCAGCGGAAACCGTCGAATTTTCAAAGAATCGCCGAGCTGTGTTGCCATCATTGCTGCTGCCGTATCCAGGCTTTGGGCGATCGATATTTAGACCCAATTGCTTCTTGAATCCTTCTTGAATGGCCCTCTTGCGTTCCTGGGTAATTTTTTTTTCTTCGGCACTTCGAGCTTGCCATTTTTTAATGCCGAGTTTGTAAGACACGTGTAAGCAATACTCGAAGCACCGTATCCACGCATGCAGCGTCGACAATCCGAACTTCAAATTTGTTTCATTGATTTCCCTTTGCAATACAGTGTCGATGGCATTAAAATCTTTGCTGGTTGCTCCACACAAATAGCACCGTTGAGCAGATTTCGTCAATGATACAGCGTTGCAAACTTTACCATCTATCATGGTGAACAACAACTTGTACATTACGGAGATTTCTTTTCCATCTATTACACTTTCGAATGGACGAAGTGACTTTATTTGTTCTTCAACAATTTGGACTTCATTAAGTGTTGACTCTGTGTCTTCGCGTAGAGACAGTAGTCTAAGCGGTCTACAAAATCGTGGAGACGAGGGTCTGGGGTTCTTCCAAACAACTATTTCTTCCTTCGATTGTTGATCATAACACACGAGTTGTAATGGCACGACTGAAGTAAAGAATACATGCGCATCAGATTTGCTGTCATCACTGAACGTCTGCTTATATTCACTTTGCCCAGAACTTCCATCGCAACCCCACTTGCAAATCAAGTCCATTTTACGAACATTATCTGGAGTCAATCTTTGAATGAGTACATTTTGGACGAGTAAAATACGTTCAACTGTATGATCTAATAGTGCCTGTAGTTGGACTTCTGCACTACTCTCTGTAATCCTGATTGCATCACGTGGTGGATAACAACGCTTTTTTGCTTTCATCACTTTTTCGTAAGACGGATATAGCTTACAGTTATTTTCCTTCCCTAATCTTCTCATTCCCTGGTAAGTACTCTTGGAGAATTTATATTCAATCATAGCGGAAAGTGCAGCCTCTTCGGATAAAGTAATTTCATCCGTTGCTGAGTAAGCTTTACGATACTTGGAAGCTCTTAAAGGACTCGTCATTGTTACGTCCTTAATAACTTTTGCGGCGTCGGATTGTCCTGAAGAGCGAAGGCTCATCTGAGTAGCGTATGCTAACTCGACCGAGTTGAACGATGTACGAATATCTTGGGTCTTCCTTCGTTTAGATCTTTCACTGGACATTGTAAACTCAAGGGACGGGCGGCCGCCCGTATTACCCGGGCTTGTTACTACAGTGTCTGTAGGTGCGGCAAAACATACCTGCTTGCTAAGCCATTCACCGTTATTCTTGAAAAATACACAGGATTTTCTGTGAGCTTGTTGCCACCTCGTTCTCATTTGATTGAAGAGTATCGAAAAAGTCTGTTTCGAGTCCTCAGGCACTACAACTGTACGTCCGGTGTCCTTGGAAATTTTTTCTACCATAAATTCGATCAAGGAAGCGAATTTATTGGATAAATGCTCGCTGATTATCAGAAATACTTCTTTCCTTGTCAGCACCAATTCTTTGTAACCGGATCCTGTAATAAAGACATAAAATTGTAGAAAATTGGTGTTAAAGGAAAAGATAAAATTTTCAATTAATACAAAAACTTGAACAATATACATTATGTTACCAAATAAATAACCCCAATAATTGAAATAATTTTAAGAAAATTAGACAGAAAATATTGACATGGATTTGGTTAAAAGAAAGCTTTGCTTACTATATAATATATATATATATTCAAATATTTTATTAGAATGTTATAACATTTCATTCATATTTAAGAAATTTTTATGTGGTTGATTTTAATATGTATATATATATATGCATACGTATATATCATAATTAAATCACAGAAAATTTATATATATATATATATACACATACATATATATTAAAATAATTTATTTCAAGCGTATAACAGCCGTCTTGTCCGTTATGATGCTACTTCACCCATTCTCAGGTAGAGGCGCAGAGGCTGCTCAATAGTGCCGCGTGCACGCTCGGCTACCGCACGATGCGAAAAAAATCATAACGGACAAGACGCACGTTTTCCGCAGGTAACTCTTGTAAATTTCGAAAGCTTATACATTAAACTAAAGGCCGAGACTAGGAGCTTTGCAAAATGTGACAAAATATATAACTTTTCGGACCGTTGAAAATATAAGTTTTCAACATTATTCAATTTTATTTATGCCGAAGGCTATACTACATTTCAATCATTTATACATGAACATTAGATTCAACCGATGTAAAAACATGTTCTACATACCTCCAGAAGTCGTATCCATGTTGCAGAATTGAAATTAAACCCGTCACTTTAAAGTTATGGGTTTTTGAAGTCAGCGTTATTTTCGTCTGTTCAGCGCGTGACACGTACACTCTTCACGAACACTAACTGCCAACTGACGCTGCGGCGCAGGTATACACTTAAAGGGCTTTCCCTTCCACAATAGAATGCAGTTACTAGTCCTCTACCTGAATGACTACTCAACTGACCCTATTTCGAAAATTTATTTTTTGGGGTTTTGGCCAGGTTTTTGGGCTTTTCTCCTACTGTGCGACCGCGCGAGAGTGTAACATTTTCCTAGCACATAATTAAAATATATTTGTCTGTCGTTCGTGCGTGTAAACACGCAACAAACAAATCATCGTAGTGCATTTCTTTTTCTCTTTCTCTCTTCCTCTCGCTCACGCCATTTTTCCTAACGCACGTATTCGTCTCACTCATAAAATCATACGTGTCCAAAATTGGACAAATCTCGACGTGCTTTTTATGAGGCTTTGGAAAGTTGACGCACGAACACGCTACATCCGCTGACTCGCCGTAATCTGGCAGGTTAGCGACTGGCACGGTTAACCCGGTGCTTCGTGTTCGGACGTGGATTTCCCTAGACCCTGATATTTATATTCGCGGCTGGCCGCCAATCACCGTAACCGGGCGGAGGTGGGCCAGACGTAGCGAGTCGGCGGTGCCGTAATCTGGCACGCACTAGACCCGCTCAGCGTACCAACTTTTATTTTATATAAATCTGTACCTATGGTTACGTCGTGGGGCCCATTTTTAATCGATAATTAATCGTCTTTTAATTTACCTTTCAGGATTTGAATTTACGAATGGGAAGTGTGCCACGAACATACGGATTATACCGAATTAAGTCATATGACTTATATGACGGTAAGTTACCGTCGGAGAAGAAAAGAGCCACGTTTAAGCGGGAATGTGCCCACTTGGGATAGGCGCTTGGTAAAGTCGTTGGTGTATAATTTGACGCATGAGCGACAGGTAAGCGAATAAGATAGTAGCGTGAAGTTGTGCTTACCTTGGCGAGAAAGAGCGGCGGTGGGTAGCGGGTAAAAACTACTCAACCATGTGACCGAATTTGTCCAGGGATCGCAAAGATGTTCCAGCTCGACCCGACCTGTCGTTGCCCAGACGGGTACCCGGTGCTCGTGCGAATGCGATGGCCCGGTGATGCCGATGTTTTGGGAGCAGTCGGAGACTACGAGGACTCGGTTAATTTATGAGGGATACATTCGCTTCGAAATATAAATATACATGTAGATATTTTATAATTATTTGAACCGCTGAGTGAGTGCAAGACGTGCCACGTTACGGCACCGTCGACTCACTACGTCTGGCTCCACCTCCGCCCGGTTACGGCGATTGGCGGCCAGCCGCGAGAACAAATGTTGAGAATAACGGAAGCCGACGCCCGAACACTAAGCACCGGTGTGACCGTGCCCGTCGCTGACCTACCGAAGTACGGCGGGTCGGCGCGTGTGGCGTGTTCGTGCGGCAAACCTTCCGAATTCCTCGGAAAATACTCTGTTTATACGTCCGATTTTGGACGGATGAGGGTTTTTTATTTGTTGAGCGAATGTATCGGGAAACGTATTCGTCTAACGCGAAGGTACAGATTAAGATGAAATAAAATTTGGTACTCTGAGCGAGTCTAGTGCGTGCCAAATTACGGCACCGCCGACTCGCTACGTCTGGCCCAGCTCCGCCCGGTTACGGCGATTGGCGGCCAGCCGCGAATACAAATATCAAGGTCAAGGGAAATCGACGTCCGAACACTAAGCACCGGATTAACCGTGCCAGTCGCTAACCTGCCAGATTGCGGCGAGTCGGCGGATGTAGCGTGTTCGTGCGTCAACTTTCCAAAGCCTCATAATAGGTCTGTGAGAAAACTCGCGATGAAGCTGACCGCTTGGGAACAGTTTCGCGGGTTATTCGAGGACTCTCGCGTCCCCAATATATACATAATATAGATATGACAATATTTCTTATTTCTAGGACCACTATATTATGGTCAACAAGAATATACATTTATATGTTGGATACTAGTTCGGGGACTCGTGAATGTTCTCGAAATATACATGTAAGTATAGGTATTAATATTATTATTTGTACTCCGGAGACTCTTTTGGATGTCCCGGGAGTTTACCGAGTATATATATATATATATGTATATTGGTGAGTGTCACTTTGAGGACTTATGTCCTCGAAGTATGCATGAAAGTAAATATGTATGGAATATTGCCACGGGACTCGGCTATATGTCCCTGAAGCGTGTGGAGTACGTATATGTATATATATATATATATGTGTGTGTGTGTGTGTGTGTGTGTGTGTGTGTGTGTGTGTGTGTGTGTGTGTGTGTGTGTGTGTGTGTGTGTGTGCATGTGCGTGCGCGTGCGTGTGCGTGTGCGTGTGCGTGTGCGTGTCCGTGGGTGTGGGTGTGGGTGTGGGTGTGTGTGTGTGTGTGTGTGTGTGTGTGTGTGTGTGTGTGTGTGTGTGTGTGTGTGTGTGTGTGTGTGTGTGTGTGTGTGTGTGTGTGTGTGTGTGTGTGTGTGTATGTGTATGTGTGTGTGTGTAGTTATTCACCAAAGTTATTCCGAGGACTAATGCCTTCGAAGTATGCATAAGAGTATACGAATGGTACATGAGGACTCTGAGGTCCTAGAATATGTATATATATACATATATATTCATCGAAGTTAGTTCGAGGACTTATGTCCCTAAAGTATGCATGGAAATAGACATGCGGAATTATTATAGCAGGTACTCCAGGGACTCTCGTATATGTCCCTGAAGCATGCACGTACGTGTATATGTATGCATACAGGGTGATTCATAATAGGTGACGCACCCGGCACTGGCGGGTTCAGGGAGGTAGCCCGAATGTAATTGTCAAGGCTTTTTTGTTTCCTTCAAATAGTTTTTGAATGGGAAGCAATAGAATTTGGGCGTTCGAAGGATTGTTGTAGGGCTACAGTCCGCCATGATCGACGACGCCACTCGGCCCTCGAATCCGAGCGTGGGGCACGTAGCAGACGACAAGCAAGGCAGATAGGCATTTGTCTCGCTTGCGCGGGCGATATGACGTTCCGCGTATCGTCTGCTAATGCTTCCCGTCACTCTTGGGTGCGCAAGTTCAGAGCGTGTTTGAAGCCGCGCGAAACACAAGCGAATGAGCGTGAATTGCCTTTTCGGGTATCCTCACCTGATAGTCGTCGCTCTTTCATCCTTCGTTATTATCTTACTGCGTCGTTCAATATTCTTTCGTTCCTCAAGTCTCCTCGATTATACTTATCATCTCTCTCATCCTCGGTACATTTGCGAATTCTTTCACTTGTCCGTCCATCCTCTCTCATCGACTGTTACCAGGAAAATGACTTCAAGAATCCGCCATCGATTTTGTTGAAACTTGTTCGCATGGTAGAGCATTTGAAACTATCAGATCCGTATTTTTTATTATATCAACGGAAAAACGGTTTTATGGGGTGAACCCACCCATCAGAGTGAAGCATGCCGAGGACTGATTTGTTTTTTGAATAACTAAAAATTAACAAAATCATCAAGTACACAATGGTCCTCAAATCTCTAAAGATCGAGCGATTTTTTTGGCGCAATGAAAAAGCAAAAAAGCAAAAACAAAAGGTGTAATTTTATTGCCAAACTCTCAATAATTTGTCGCCAAATTTTCGAAGATTGGATGCTTCCCGGATTCCATTCCTCATTCGAGCACTCCGTCTAGTACAATACTCGGACTTTTCTCCTAAAATAAATAACGATAAAAGACGAAAACCAGTCCTTTAAAAAAAAATGAGATCTTGATCTCGCGCTTGAAGCATGCTTTTTCCCTTTTCGATACAGATGGATTCCGGAAATCCAAACGGGTGGCGGTTTTTTGTGGTACCTCTTAAGAATATGAGAATACCTGCGTCGTTTAAAACGTCGAAATTTGCGCGACTTTTTGAAAGAACTCATTCATTTTATTTGTGGTCATAGCAAGCGGACAATTCGGGCAGTACTGCCAGCTGAGAGTGCGAGGCATTATTTACGAGATAAATTTAATATAATTGTTGCGCCCGATGTTCCCGCGCGAGTATCAATGTCGTTTGACCGTCCTCGGCAACGCAGGCGTTGCTTCCATCATCGAAATAGCAAACGATTCCCGAGAAGCGACTACCGGCTCGCACCAAGCGATCAAAGATTAAAGCGATGGTCGAAATGGTGTCTGGGGCTTCAATAGGACAACCCTGAAACCTTTTACTCCAGATCGTTCTCGATTTCTTCTTATTTCGATCCGAGCGAGTGGACAAGTCGTGCGGTGTTGCAAGTCTCAACTACGACAACAGGAACGTTAGTTACGTGGAAAAGTTGCAATCAACGTTGCCCTGGCCATTTTCTCGCGACATTGAATGTTGTTCGACCATACTCGTCATACCAGTCGCCGATTTCATTTTCGATAAAGCAAACGATTGCGAATAAGGGGAAGGTGCGTCGTTTGAACGCGGTTCGAGCGACCACTGGCTCGCACGAAACGCCAAAGATGAAATCGACATTGCCCTCGACGTTACCGCACAACTTTGAACATCGTTCGACGATCCCCGTCATAGCAGACATCGATCATATATTCGATAAGCAAGGATTGCTCATCAGGGCATGGTGCGTCGTCGAAACGCTGCTCCGAATGGTTTTTGGGGCCTCAATCGGACATTACTGAAATGATTGACTCAAATTCGTTCTTGAGAAGCAGCCAGAAGATTTCGGCACACGCTATTTTTTTGTGGAAGGTGTACAAAACTAGTAATTAAGTGTGGTTCTATCTCACTCTCTGCTGGTGTATTGAGTCTAATAATTTGGTTTAACGAAAAGAGACTTATACTTAGTACACATAAAAACGCGTGTGAGAAGAAGCCAGAAGCTCCGTACGCACGAAATAATTAACGTGATCGAACGTGTACCATACAACGATAGAGCAGTTTCACCTCTCATGCCTCGACAATTTATTGTGGTCAAATATTGTTTTTTGAAGTCCTGGAGAGTTCTTCTCTACATAGAGACGCAGGTGAGAAGTAGCCAAAGGCTTTAGACACACGAAACAAATTTTTTTATTCAAGCCCAACAACACAACAATCGAGCAGTGGTACATTTCCTCCCTTGACGACGCCTCCTTGTCCAGCACTTCTCTGCAGTATTCGAAAGTTGCAGTGCACAGAAATATAAGACAAAGGAGTAGCCACGAGCTTGAGTGGCGCGAAATAATTTTTGTCATTGAAGTTGTACCGTAGAACAATCGAGCAGTGTCACCTGTCACCCCTTCATGACCTATTGCTGTCTAATATTTTTGTTACGGTACCAGAAAGTTCTCGTACATACGAAAACGTATGTGAGCAGTGATTAGAAGTTTCGGACACGGGGAATCATTTGCGTTAAATTAAACCTGTACCATGCAACAATCGAGAAATCTCACCTCTCATACCTGGACAATTTATTGTTGTCCAGTATTTTTTCTGAATGCCTGCAGTGTTCTAGTGAGCATACAAAAAGATGTACAAAGTGGCCAGAATATTCGGACACACGGAATTTTTGTTTGCTACGAGGTTTACATTACACCATTTGATTTTTGACTCATCTCCTTCTCTGGCTATTTAATGAGACTTATATATTTTTTTCATCTACTAGAGACTTTTAGAACACGAAAGAACAGATGTCGGAAGGAGCCAGAAACTTCGGACGCACGGAATAATTTTTTTGATCCCAAGTGTATCACACGACGGTTCAGCGTTCTGACCTCTCATCCCTTGTACACTGATTGATGTCTAATGATTTATTCAGCATACTGGAGAGTTTCAGGACACGTGGAGACAAATGAAAGAATTAGCCAGAAGCGTCAGAAATACGGAATGATTTTTTTCTGGAAAGTATTCCATACGACAGTCGAGCAGTGTGATTTCTCGACCCTTGCCGATTCAATGTTGTCCAATATATGTTTTTGAAATACTAGCCAGTTCTTCTACACATAACGACGTACGTGAGAAGTAGCCAAAAGCTTCAGATAAACGAAACAATTTTCTCTTTCAAGCTCCACCTAACAACAATCAAGCAGTGGTACCTATCCTCTCTTGATGGCTTTACGTTGCCTAGCACTTCTTTACAGTTATAATACACACAAAAAGATGACAGAGAAGTAGCCATAAGCTTGAGAGGCGCGGAATAATTTTTTATATCAACGTTGAACGATGCAACAATCGAGCAGTGTCACCTGTGATCCCTTGACGACCTATTGTTCTCCATTAATCTTTTTACGGTACCGCAAAGTTCTCGTACATATGAAAACATATGTGAGACGTAACGAGAAGCTTCAGACACGGGAAATAATTTTTTTTCATTAAGCCTGTACCATGCAACAATTGAGAAGTCTCGCCTCTGATGCATGGACCATTTAGTGTTGTCCAGTATTTTTCTGAATTTCCGGCGGGTTCCAGTACGCATACTCATTTATTGAGAATACTAGAGAGTTTCAAGTACACATAAGGACACATGGAAGAAGGAGCCGGAAGCTTCAGAAATCGAGAATAATTTTTTTCTGGAAAGTATTCCATACAACAGTCGACCAGTGTGATTTCTTATCCCTTGCCGATTCGATGTTGTCCAATATTTGTTATTGAAATACTTGTATGTGAGGTATTTGAAATATTTGTATGTGAGAAGTAGCCAAAAGCTTCAGACACAGGAAACATGTTTTTTAATCAAGCCCCACCACACAACAATCGAGCAGTGGTACCTTTTCTCCCTGCTTCTTTGACTGCTTCTCATTGCCTAGCACGTCTGAACAGTACTAGAGAGTTACAGTACACGAAGAAATTCGGCTGAGAAGTAGCCATAAGCTTGAGAGGCGCGAAATTTTTTTGTTCATGAAAGTTGTACGGAAAAACAGTCGAGCAGTGTTCTATGGAGCATTTTCCAGAAAAAAATCATTCTCCATTTTGAAGCTTCTGGCTACTTCTTCCATGTATCTTCATGTGTAGTAAAACTCTCGAGGATGCTAAATAAATCATTAGAAAACGACAAGTCATCAAGGGATGAGAGGTCAGGCTGCGGCAACGTCGGATGGTACACTTTCGATCGAAGATATTATTTCGTGCGTCCGAAGTTTCTGGCTCTATCTGACTATAAATTCTCGTGTACTATGAGTCGCTGGTAGATGAAAAAAAAAAATTATTCGTCTCTGTAAATCGACAGAATAGGAGATGGACAAAAAATCAAATGTTCTAATGCCCACCTCGTAGCCAAAAAAAAATTGCGTGTGCCCGAATATTCTGGCCACTGTTTACATCTGTTTGTATGTGTACTAGAACTCTCGAGGAATTTAGAAAAAAAATTGACTTCCCGTGTCCGAAGCTTCTAGTTACTTCTCACATATGTTTTTATATGTACGAGAACTTTCTCGAACTGTTGTTGTGCCCTAAAAAGACAGGAAATTTCATATTGCTAACGCATGAGGTTCAAAGACCCCATGCGACGATATCGAGCCCGATATTTCACAAGCCCGATATTCCGCTCGACTCAGCCGGAAAAGCGCTGAATCGCAATCGAACGAATCGAACGTTCTCGAACGATTGGTTGCGAAAACCCGAGTTAACAATTAGCCGAAAGATTCAATCGAAAGGCAGTCTTCGGCCAGAAGCCGAGGAGGTCGGTCTCAAGGCATAAAAAAATAATTGTAATATTGTTGCCTAATTTTAAATAAAATATAAGTTGTTCAAGTTGCAATATCCCGAGTTGGAGATTTACTCGGAACGGGAAAAGTCCCCACATACCCTCGCCCTCGAGCATCCGACAACCCACGGTGTCAACTTACTCGAGAGCGAATTTCCGTGCTCTTCGCGCATCGTCAGAAGCCGGGGCACAACACTGTAAAGAAAATATTGGACAACAATAAGTCATCAAGAGGTGACAGGTGACACTGCTCAATTGTTTAACCATACAACTTCTATGAAGAAAAAAATATATTTCGCTCCTCTCGAGCTTATGGCAACTTCTCAGCCATCTTTCAGTGTGTACGGTAACTCTCTAGTACTGTAAAGACGTGATAGACAACGAGAAGTCATCAAAGGAGGAAAGGTACCACTGCTCGATTGTTGTGCTGTGGGGCTTGAATAAAAAAAATTGTTTTGTGTGTCCGAAGGTTTTGGCTACTTCTCACATACGTCTTTATGTGTAGGAGAACTAGCCAGTTGTTTAAAAACAAATATTGGACAACAATAAATCGCAAGGGATGAGAAATCACACTGCTCGACTGTTCTATGGAAAACTTTCCAGAAAAAAATCATTCTCGATTTCTGAAGCTTCTGGCTACTTCTTTCATGTGTCTTTGTGTGCACTGAAACTCTACAGTATGCTAAATAAGCCATCAGAACAGAACCGAGAAACAATGTATAAGAGGTCAGGCTGCTGTAACGTCGAATGATACAGTTTCGAACAAAAATATTATTTCGTGCGTCCGAAGTTTCTGGCTCCATCTGACATTAGTTCTCTCGTGTACTAAAAGTCGCTAGTAGTTGAAAGAAAATATTAGTCTCAATAAATCGGCAGAGAAGGAGATAGATCAAAAATCAAATGTTCTATTGTACACCTTGTAGCAAAAAAGCGGGTGCCTGAAGATTCTGCCGAATATTTAGATAGATTTGTATGACTACCACAACTCTCCAGGAAATCAGAAAAAATACTGGACAACAATGAATTGTCCAGGCATGAGAGGCTAGACTTCTCGATTGCTGCATGGTACGGGTTTAATCTTAAAAAAAGGATTTCCCGTGTCTCAAGCTGCTAGTTACGTCTCAATATGTTTTCATATGGACGAGAAATTTGCGGTACGGTGAAAAAACATTAGACAACAATAGGTCATCACGGGATGACAGGTTCGATGGTTCTACCGTACAACTTTATTGAAAAAAAAAATATTTCGCGACTCTCAAGCTTACAGCTAGTTCACTGTCATCTTTCTGTGGGTACTGTAAGTCTCAAGTACTGTAGAGACGTGCTAGACAACGAGAAGTAATGAAGGGAGGAAAGATACCTCTGCTCGATTGCTGTGTGGTGGAGCTTGAGGAAGAAAATAATTTCGTGTGTCTGAAGCTTTTGGCTACTTCTCACATACGTCTTTATGTGTAGGAGAACGCAACAGCATTTCAAGAACAAATATTGGACAACAATGAATCGGCAAGAGATGAGAAATCACACTGCTCGACTGTTGTATGGGATACTTTGCAGAAAAAAATCAATCTCTGTGTCTGAAGTTTCTAGCTACATTTTCCAAATGTCTGCATGTGTACTGAAACTCTCTAGTGCGCTAAATAAATGATTAGACAACAATCAGTCAACAGGGGATGAGAGGTCAGAGTGGTGTCCCACCGTGTCATACATTTCCTATCGAAAAAATTATATCGTGCGTCCGAAGTTGTTGGCCACTTCTGACATCTGTTCTTTCCTGTTCTGAAATTCTCTAGTAGTTGAAGAAAAATATCAGTGTCAATAAATCGGCAGAAAGGGAGATAGAACAAGAATCGAATGATGTATCGTACAGGTTTAGTAAAAAAAATCGATTTCCCGTGTTTGAAGCTTCTATTTACTTCGCACATATGGGTTTATATGTGCGAGACCTTCCTCGTACTGTAAAAATATATATATATATATATATATAACAATAGGTCATCAAGGGATGACAGGTGGCACTGCTCGCTTGTCGTACCGTACAACTTCCATGAAAAAAATTCTTTCGCGCCTCTCAAGCTTATGGCTATCTCTGAACGATCTTTCTGTGCGTACCGGAACTCTCCACTACTGTCAAGAGGTGCTGGACAACGAGAAGTGATCAAGGGAAGGAAGGTACCACTGCTCGATTGTTGTGTCGTGGGGCTTGAATAAAAGAAATTGTTTCGTATGTCTGAAGCTTTTGGCTACTTCTCACATACGTCTTTATGTGAAGGAGAACTCGCCAGTATTTCAAAAACAAATATTGGACAACAATGAATCGGCAAGGGATGAGAAATTACCCTGCTCGGACTGTTGTATGGAATACTTTTTAGAAAAAAATCATTCTCTATTTCTGAAGCTTCTGGTTATTTCTTCCATGTGTCGCCATGTGTACTGGAACTCTCTAGTACGCTAAATAAATCATTAGACTTTGGCTCCATTTGACATCGGTTTTTTCGTGTTTTGAATGTCTCTAGTAGTTGAAAAAAAATATTAGTCTCAAGAAATCGGCTGAGAGGGAGATAGACCAAGAATCGAATGTTTACGGTACAGGTTTGGTAAAAAACATCGATTTCCCGTGTCTGAAGCTTCTAGTTGCTTCTCACATATGCTTTTATACGTGTAAGTCCTTCCTCGTACTGTACAAAAAATATTAGACAACAATAGGTCATCAAGGGATGACAGGTGATACTGCTCGATTGTTGTACCGTACAACTTCCATGAAAAAATTCTTTCGCGCCTCTCAAGCTCGTGTCTACTTCTGACCGATCTTTCTGTGTGTACTGTAACTCTCTAGTACTGTAAAGAGGTGCCAGATAGCGAGAAGTGATCAAGGGAAGGAAGTTACCACTGCTCGATTGTTGTGTGGTGGAGCTTGAATAAAAAAATGTTCCGTGTGTCTGAAGGTTTCGGCTACTTCTCCCATGCCTCTTTATGTGTAGGAGAACTGGCCAGCATTTCTCAAACAAATATTGGACAACAATGCATCGGCAAGAGATGAGAAATCACACTGCTTGTCTGTTGTATGCGATACTTTACAGAAAAAAACCATTCTCTATTTCTGAAGCTTCTGGCTACTTCTTTCATATGTCTCCATGTGTGCTGAAACTCTCTAGTACGCTAAATAATTGATTAGACAACAATCAGTTAACAATGGATGAGAGGTCAGACTCGTGTCCCGCCGTGTGATACACTTTCGATCAAAAAAATTATCTCGTCCGTCCGAAGTTTTTGGCTCACTCTGAGATCTGTTCTTTCCTGTTCTAAATTTCTCTAGTCGTTGAAAAAAAAATATCAGTCTCAATAAATCGGCAGAGAGGGAAATAGAGCAAGAATCGAATGTTGAGGGTACAGGTTTGGTAAAAAAAATCGACTTCCCTTGTCCGAAGCTTCTAGTTGCTTCTCACATATGATTTGATACGTGTGAGACCTTCCTCGTACTGTACAAAAAATATTAGACAACAATAGGTCATCAAGGGACGACAGGTGATACTGCTCGATTGTTCTACCGTACAACTTCCATGAAAAAAAATTCTTTTGCGCCTCTCAAGCTCGTGGCTACTTCTGACCGATCTTTCTGTGTGTACTGTAACTCTCCAGTACTGTAAAGAGGTGCTATACAGCGAGAAGTATTCAAGGGAAGGAAGGTACCACTGCTCGATTGTTGTATTGCGGAGCTTGAATAAAAAAAATGTTTCGTGTGTCTGAAGCATTTGGCTACTTCTCCCATGCCTCTTTATGTGTAGGAGATCTCGCCAGCATTTCTAAAACAAATATTGAACAACAATGCATCGGCAAGAGATGAGAAATCACACTGCTCGACTGTTGTGTGGGATACTCTGCAGAAAAAAATCATTCTCTATTCCTGAGGCTTCTGGCTACATCTTCTATATGTATCCATGTATGCTGAAACGCTCTAGTACGCTAAATTATTGATTAGACAACAATCAGTCAACAAGGGATGAGAGGTCAGATTCGTGTCCCGCCGTGTGATACACTTCCGATGAAAAAAATTATTTCGTGCGTCCGAAGTTTTTGTTTCCTTTTGACATCTGATCTTTCCTCTTCTAAAATTCTCTAGTAGTTGAAAAAAACTATCAGTCTCAATAAATCGGCAGAGAGGGAGATAGTACAAGAATTGAATGTTCACGCTACAGCTTTAGTAAAAAAAAATCGATTTCCCGTATCTGAAGCTTCTAGCTGCTTCGCACATATGTTTGTGTTTGTGTCAGATCTTCCTCGTACTGTACAAAAAATATTAGACAACAATAGGTCATCAAGGGACGACAGGTGATACCGCTCGATTGTTCTATCGTACAACCTCCATGAAAAAAATTCTTTCGCGCCTCTCGAGCTCATGGCTACTTCTGAACGATCTCTCAAGCTTATGGCTAGTTCACTGTCATCTTTCTGTGTGTACTGTATGTAACTCTCTAGTACTCTAGATATGCGCTAGACAACGAGAAGTCGTCAAGGGAGGACCGCGACCGCTGCTCGGTTGATGTGTGGTACGGCTGGAATTCAAAAATGAATTCGTTTGTCTGAAGCGTTTGGCTTCTTCTCACATACGTCTTTATGTGTAGGAGAACTTACCAGTATTTCAAAAACAAATATCGGACAACAATGAATCGGCAAGGGATGAGAAATCACACTTCTCGACTGTTGTATGGGATACTTTTCAGAAAAAAATCGTTCTCTATTTCTGAAGCTTCTGGCTACTTCTTCCATATGTCTCCATGTGCACTGAAACTCTCTAGTACGCTGAATAAATGATTAGACAACAATCTGTCAACAAGGGATGAAAGGTCAGACTGGTGTACCGTCGTGTGATACACGTCCGACCAAAAAAATGATTTCGTGCATCCGAAGTTTTTGTCTCCTTCTGACGTCCGTTTTTTCGTGTTCGAAAAGTCTCTCGTAGTTGAAAAAACAATATTTTGTCTCAATAAATTGACAGACAGGGAGATAGAACAAGAATCGAATGTTGTATGGTACAGGTTTAATAAAAAAAAATCGATTTTCCGTGTCTGAAACTTCTAGTTACTTCTCACATATATTTTTATATGTACGATACCTTCCTCGTACTGTTAAAAAGATATCAGACAACAATAAGACATCAAACGATAACAGGTGACACTGCTCGATCGTTCTACCGTACAACATCCATGAAAAAAAAATCGCGCCTCTCAAGCTTATGGCTACTTCTTAGCTATTTTTGTGTGTGTTCTGCAACGATCCAGTACTGTAAAGCGAGAAGTGATGATGGGAATGCCGGTACCGCTGATCGATTGTTGTGTGGTGGAGCTTGAATGCAAAAAATTGTTTCGTGTGTCGAAAGCTTTTGGCTACTTCTCATATACGTCTTTATTCATAGGAGAACTCGCCAGTCTTTCAAAAACAAATATTGGTCAACAATGAAGCGGCAAGTGATGAGATGTCACACTCCTCGACTGTTCTATAGAACACTTTTTAGAAAAAAAATCATTCGCGATTTCTGAAGCTTCTGGTTACTTCTTCCATGTGTCTTTTTGGGTACTGAAACTCTAATACGCTAAATAAATTATTAGAACAAAACCAGTCACCAATAGATGAGAGTTCGGGCTGCTGTACCGTCGTATGGTACACTTTCGATGAAAAATATTATTTCG
The DNA here is from genome assembly GCA_944452715.1 of Ophion slaviceki. Lineage (NCBI taxonomy): Eukaryota > Metazoa > Arthropoda > Insecta > Hymenoptera > Ichneumonidae > Ophion > Ophion slaviceki. The sequence continues at coordinate 41,216,296 of OX101787.1, read as the reverse complement.
TGCGTCCGAAGTGTCGGGGTCCGTCTGACATTAGTATTTTTGTGTACTGAAAGTCGCTAGTAGTTGAAATAAAATATTAATTTCAATAAATCGGCAGAGAAGGAGATAGATGAAAAATCAAATGTTGTATTGTACACCTCGTAGCAAAGAAAAATTCTTGTGCCTGAATATTCTTCCGACTTTCTAGATCTATTTGTATGCGTACTCGAACTCTCCAGATATTAAAAATAAATACTGGACAGCAATTAATTGTCCAGGTATGATAGGTGAGACTTCTCGATTGTCGCATGGTACAGGTCTCATAAAAAAAATTATTCCCCGTGTCTGAAGTTTCTACTTACTTCTCACATATGTTTTTATATCTACGAGAACTTCGTGGTACCGTAAAAAATATATTGGACAACAATAGGTCATCAAGGGATGACAGGTGACACTGCTCGATTGTTCTACAGTACGACTTCCATGAAAAAAATTATTTCGCGCCTCTCAAGCTCATGGCCACTTCTCACCCATCTTTCTGTGTGTACTGTTACTCGCCAGTACTGTAAAGAAGTGCTCGACAACGAGAAGTGATCAAAGCAGGCAAGGTACCACTGCACGATTGTTGTGTGGTGGTGCTTGGATAAAAAAAATGGTTTCTTGAGTCTGAAGCTTCCGGCTACTTCTCACATACGTCTTTACGTGTAAAAGAACTAGCCGGTATTTCAAAAACGATTATTGGACAACAATGAATCAGCGAGGGATGAGAAATCACACTGCTCGACTGTTGAATGGAACACTTTCAGGAAAAAAATCATTCTCGATTTCTGAAGGTCCTGGACACTTCTTCCATGTGTCTTGATATGTACTGAAACTCTTTAGTAGGCCGAATAAATCATTACACGACAATTAGTCATCAAGGGATGAGAGGTCATGCTGCGGTAACGTCGCATGGCACACTTTCGATCAAAGATATTATTCCCTGCGTCTGAAGTATCTGGCTCTTCCTGACATTAGTTTTTTCGTGCACTTCAAGTCGCCAGTAGTTGGAAAAAAAAATATTCGTCTCCAATAATCGGCAGAGACAGAGATAGATAAAAAATAAAATGTTGTACACCTGGTAGCAAAAAAAATTGCTTGTGCCCGAATATTCTGGCCACTTTTTACATCTGTTTGTATGCGTACCAGTATTCTTGAGGAATTCAGAGAAAATACTGGACAACAACAAATGGTCCAAGCTTGAAAGGTGGGACTTTTCGATTGTTGCATGGTACAGATTTAATAAAAAAAATATGATTTCCCGTGTCTGAAGCTTCTACATACTTCTCATATATATTTTTCTATGCATGAGAACTTTCTCGTACTGTAAAAAACCACTACTAGACAATAATAAGTCATCAAGCGGTAACAAGTGACACTGCTCGACTGTTCTACCGTACAATTTTAATGGAAAAAATTATTTCTCGCCTCTCAAGCTTATGGCTACTTCTCTGTCATCTTTTGGGGTGTACTGTGACTCACTAGTACTGTAGAGAAGTGCTCGACAACGAGAGAGCAAAGTTATCAAGGAAGCAAAGGTACCCCTGCTCGATTGTTGTGTGGTGGGGCTTGAATAATTTTTTTTTCTCGTTTGTCTGAAGCCTTCGGCTATCTCTCACATACGTCTTTATGTGTAGCAGAATTCGCCAGTATTTCAAAAACAAATATTGCAAAACATTGAGTCGGCAAGGGATAAGAAGTCACACTGCTCGACTGTAGCATGCAATACTTTCCAGAAAAAATCATTCTGTCTTTCCAAATATTCTGGCTACTTCTTCCATGTGTCTCCAAGTTTACTGAAACTCTCTAGTACGCTTTATAAATCATTAGACAACAATCAGTCTACAAGGGATGAACGGTCAGAATGCTGTACCGTCGTGTGATACACTTGCGATCAAAAAAATTATTTCGAGCGTCCGAAGTTTTTGGCTCCTTCTAACATCTTTCCTTTCGTGTTCTCAAAGTCTTTAGTAGTTGAAAAAAAATATTAGTCTCAATAAATCGGCAGAGAGGGAGATAGAACACGAATTGATTGTTGTATGATATAGGTTTATTAAAAGAAAATCGATTTCCCGTGTCTGAAGCTTCTACTTACTCCTCACATATCTTCTTATATGTACGAGACCTTCCTCGTACTGCAAAAAGAAATATTAGACAACAATAAGTCATCAAGGGATGACAGGTGACAATGCCCGATTTTTCTTCCGCACAACATCCATGAAAAAATTATTTCGCCCCTCTCCAGCCTCTGGCTCCTTGTCAGCCATCTTTCTGTGTGTACTGTAACTGTCCAGTACTGTAAAGAAGTGCTGGACATCGTGATCAAGGGAAGGAAGCTACCACTGCTCGATTTTTATGTGGTGTAGCTTGAATTAAAGAAATTCTTTCGTGTGTCTCAAGCTTTTGGCTACTTCTCATAAACGTCTTTATGTGTAGGAGACAGTGCAGCGCGGTCGTTCCTCGACTGACGATCGTCGGTGATGCGCTAGGCGAAAGGGCCCTGGGTCCTCTCACATACGACTCCACTGAGCAAAACCCATACGGTCCTCGATTCTCCAGCCCTTAAAATACATTCGATGATCACAGCGTTCGGGTGAACGGCCATACGGTCCTTGATTCTCCGAGCACGGGTGAACGGCCGTACGGTCCTCGATTTTCCGATTTATACCTCATATCATCTCTTGCCAATAAGGGACAGCAACGGCTGACGAATCCTCGGTAAAGGTCGTCAAATGCAAATTCGAAGACAATACGAACAATCAAACGAAGGTTCAATTCGTAATACCGCGCGAGATCGCAATGGCACAAGCCAAACGGGCTTCATGCCTTCTTATATACGCAAATTCGCAATTGTCGGATCGTCGTGGGTTTTTATGCCGCAAGGCTTTTCCCACAAGAGCCGATAAACGTATAAAATACGATGGCTCAAACGCGAGTGTTTTTTCATTTTTTACAAAACCTCAACCTCCATCCTTTATTCCAAAAATATATATCCAAAACGACGAGGCAACTTCGCAATGAAGCAGCTTTGACAATACGACTCTACTCTATTTTGCACTGTGTGTTCCACTAAAATATCCAGTAGAGTGGTTCGAGTCCAAAGAGGACAGTATAGAAACTGTAATTATTTACATTGAGCACTGTGTTTATATTAATATCGCTGTGCAATCGCTCGAGTCCAATGCGATCTGTGTAGCCCCTGTATATTGTGCTATTTCTTTTTTTCCGTGTTGTCCCGTGGTCTTCGGTCGGCCTGCATGCGGCCCTCGTTATATCTAGACACAAGTTTTGCATACGTTCGGTATAAAAAGGTTAGAAAGATCTTATATCATGAGTAAATGAGATAAATCACAAAAACTTACCGTTTTCTTTCTCACAGCAAATGCTCAAAGTGTCCTCCGTTGATTTCGACGCAGCAACGGGCTCGCCGGAGGAGACTCTGCGCACAACGCCCGAGCATTTCCGGTGTAACCGTAAGAACTGCTCCCTCGAACCGTTGCTCGACGTCGGCGCGATCCTGTAAGGGTTCCCGATACACGTGCGACTTTATGTGGCCCCAGAAAAAACAGTCGAGGGGATTCAGGTCCGGGGATCGTGCCGGCCAATCGCGCATTCCCCCTCGGCCTAAGTATCGGTTGCCGAATACTGCGGACACCGACTCCTGCGCAATTCGACTTGTATGAGCCGGTGCTCCATCATGCTGGAAAATAACCCCCCCTATTTCCTCTGCGCCTATCCCTGCACGCCTGCACATACGGCGCAGATGCGTGGAAATAAAATTGGCGTACTGCGCGCCCGTCAAATTTCCCGCAAACTCAAACGGTCCAATCTGAAAGGAAACAAATAATCTAACGTTATCCGTGATATCTATTTTTGTGGGGGGTTACATTCCATTCGATAGTACGAATGAAGCAGAGTTTAAAAATTTCATATCTTCTCAATATTATCGTTTCAACATGCTTGTCGGAAAATGTTGCTCCATATTTTTGGAATTGAATCTATAATGCCGGGTACCTCTCCATTATTTTAATTTCCCATTTTATCGATAATCATTCTGGTGTGTCATATACCACGTAAACGAATAAAAAGCTTTCCAGCCGATTTCCCATTATTCCGGCCCAGAGATTGAGCGGCGGAAAGCGGTGCTGGTTGAGACGCACTGGTGAGCTGAGACAAGCGCCACGCAAAAAAAAGAGGCTCGAAAAACAAATGAACGGTGCGTCTAATATCCGCAACACGCTCGAAAAACAATTGAACGTCGACAAACAAGGTTACGGTTTTCAGTGGTTGCTCACGCGAGACGGTGAATAGTGTGTGCATACATTTATTATAGTAATCCATCGTGAATTATAGTGAATATTTATTACTTGAAATAAATAGTGAAGTAAATAAAAACAATCTAATTCAGAGTGCAATACGTACACAACGACATGGCCGAGTACACGGCGGAAGAGTACGCGGACATGATCGGCTGTTATGGGCAGTGTAACTTTAGCGCTCGTGCAGCGGCTAGGCTCTATGCCGAACAATACGTTGGGAGACGGCACCCGACCGATAAAATAATTTCGGCGGCGTTTAATCGCATGCGTGACACGGGAAACGTGATGCCCAGCCACGTCAACGCGGGACGGCCACGGACGGCGCGGACCCCCCGTCGAGAGGAACAGATTTTGCGGGCTGTCGAGGAAGATCCAACAACGAGTACGCGCGCCGTTGCTCAATATCTCCAGGTCAGCGCTTCGACTGTGCAGCGGACGCTAAAGGCGGAAGAGTTACACCCGTACCACTACACTCGAGTGCAAGGACTGATTGCAGGCGATTACGAAAGGAGGAGCGATTCTTGTCGCTGGCTCATTCACAACCAAGAGGAGGACGAGCGTTTTCTGGACGGAATCCTCTTTACCGACGAAAGCTCGTTCGAGAAGAACGGTGCATGGAACACAAAAAAACTTCCATTGGTGGGCGCCAAAAGACGAAAATCCGCACCGTATAATTGTTACGCGCAACCAGCACCGCTTTCCGCCGCTCAATATGTGGGCCGGAATAATGGGAAATCGGCTGGTAAGCTTTTTATTCCTTTACGTGGTATATGACACACCAGAATGATTATCGATAAAATGGGAAATTAAAATATTGGAGAGGTACCCGGCATTATAGATTCCATTCCAAAAATATGGAGCAACATTTTCCGACAAGCATGTTGAAACGATAATATTGAGAAGATATGAAATTTTTAAACTCTGCTTCATTCGTACTATCGAATGGAATGTAACCCCCCACAAAAATAGATATCACGGATAACGTTAGATTATTTGTTTCCTTTCAGATTGGACCGTTTGAGTTTGCGGGAAATTTGACGGGCGCGCAGTACGCCAATTTTATTTCCACGCATCTGCGCCGTATGTGCAGGCGTGCAGGGATAGGCGCAGAGGAAATAGGGGGGGTTATTTTCCAGCATGATGGAGCACCGGCTCATACAAGTCGAATTGCGCAGGAGTCGGTGTCCGCAGTATTCGGCAACTGATACTTAGGTCGAGGGGGAATGCGCGATTGGCCGGCACGATCCACAGTAGGAGAAAAGCCCAAAAACCTGGCCAAAACCTCAAATGACCTTTGACGGGAATGAAAATTGGCTTACAGGGGTTTTCAAGGTCGCTGATTACGAATCTGAAAGCCAAATTATCGTAAACAAAATGGCCGATCCAATATGGCTGACATGAATGTTAAAAAGTTGCCAGATGTCGACAAAAATTGGTATTTACGGGTTTTCAAGGTCGCTGATTACGAATCCGCAAGCCAAATTATCGTAAAAAAAATGGCCGATCCAATATGGCCGACATGAACGTTAAAAAGTTACCAGATGTTGACAAAAATTGGTATATACGGGTTTTCAAGGTCGCTGATTACCAATCCGATATCTATTGTTTATAACTTGCAACAAAGAGCTTACAGCAAATTGTTATAAACAAAATGGCCGAGTATCCTGCTAAATAGATAAATTAATATATTTAAAAAAATCATCATAATAAAATAAACGTGAACAGTGTATTCTACGCAATTATTATTTTTATTTCCAAAATACATACGGAACGTTTCAAAAATAGAAAATTTTATTCTTAATCAAAATCGTAATCGGAGTCGGAGTCGGAGTCAGAATCATTATCCGAGTTTGTATCTATTACAACTCCCGGCACGGCTTCAATCTCGGCGCAAAATTCGTCTGCTGCAGCAGTCACTTTAGGAGCGATCAACATCGCTACAGCTTCCGGCGACAAACTCTTCAGCTTCTTCTGTGGTAGTCTTCTGACACTTGAAATGTACGGATCAGAAGTAACTAAGAGCCGATGAAAAACATCTTCCATAGTTTTAACCCTGGAACTTTTTCGCGCAAAATCTTCTCGATATCGTTTGATGTCTTTGTTTCGAGCTTCCTGAGCATCTTCGGATAATTGGCCGATTGGTAATAGAGCATGAGTTATTATCACTGGACCATGAATTAATAGTTTGTGCACCGAAGTAGGCATGGAGTACCAAGGGTATAATGCAACGGTCTTTCTTGCCGTTTCAATAGCATACTGTTCAAATCTTTCACAGTTTATCTCGTGGCCACACGATATAACTTGTAGGATTACGTACAAGCGTTTAATAACTTCTTCGTTGACCCCCGTTATCGCAGCGGAAACCGTCGAATTTTCAAAGAATCGCTGAGCTGTGTTGCCATCATTGCTGCTGCCGTATCCAGGCTTTGGGCGATCGATATTTAGACCCAATTGCTTCTTGAATCCTTCTTGAATGGCCCTCTTGCGTTCCTGGGTAATTTTTTTTTCTTCGGCACTTCGAGCTTGCCATTTTTTAATGCCGAGTTTGTAAGACACGTGTAAGCAATACTCGAAGCACCGTATCCACGCATGCAGCGTCGACAATCCGAACTTCAAATTTGTTTCATTGATTTCCCTTTGCAATACAGTGTCGATGGCATTAAAATCTTTGCTGGTTGCTCCACACAAATAGCACCGTTGAGCAGATTTCGTCAATGATACAGCGTTGCAAACTTTACCATCTATCATGGTGAACAACAACTTGTACATTACGGAGATTTCTTTTCCATCTATTACACTTTCGAATGGACGAAGTGACTTTATTTGTTCTTCAACAATTTGGACTTCATTAAGTGTTGACTCTGTGTCTTCGCGTAGAAACAGTAGTCTAAGCGGTCTACAAAATCGTGGAGACGAGGGTCTGGGGTTCTTCCAAACAACTATTTCTTCCTTCGATTGTTGATCATAACACACGAGTTGTAATGGCACGACTGAAGTAAAGAATACATGCGCATCAGATTTGCTGTCATCACTGAACGTCTGCTTATATTCACTTTGCCCAGAACTTCCATCGCAACCCCACTTGCAAATCAAGTCCATTTTACGAACATTATCTGGAGTCAATCTTTGAATGAGTACATTTTGGACGAGTAAAATACGTTCAACTGTATGATCTAATAGTGCCTGTAGTTGGACTTCTGCACTACTCTCTGTAATCCTGATTGCATCACGTGGTGGATAACAACGCTTTTTTGCTTTCATCACTTTTTCGTAAGACGGATATAGCTTACAGTTATTTTCCTTCCCTAATCTTCTCATTCCCTGGTAAGTACTCTTGGAGAATTTATATTCAATCATAGCGGAAAGTGCAGCCTCTTCGGATAAAGTAATTTCATCCGTTGCTGAGTAAGCTTTACGATACTTGGAAGCTCTTAAAGGACTCGTCATTGTTACGTCCTTAATAACTTTTGCGGCGTCGGATTGTCCTGAAGAGCGAAGGCTCATCTGAGTAGCGTATGCTAACTCGACCGAGTTGAACGATGTACGAATATCTTGGGTCTTCCTTCGTTTAGATCTTTCACTGGACATTGTAAACTCAAGGGACGGGCGGCCGCCCGTATTACCCGGGCTTGTTACTACAGTGTCTGTAGGTGCGGCAAAACATACCTGCTTGCTAAGCCATTCACCGTTATTCTTGAAAAATACACAGGATTTTCTGTGAGCTTGTTGCCACCTCGTTCTCATTTGATTGAAGAGTATCGAAAAAGTCTGTTTCGAGTCCTCAGGCACTACAACTGTACGTCCGGTGTCCTTGGAAATTTTTTCTACCATAAATTCGATCAAGGAAGCGAATTTATCGGATAAACGCTCGCTGATTATCAGAAATACTTCTTTCCTTGTCAGCACCAATTCTTTGTAACCGGATCCTGTAATAAAGACATAAAATTGTAGAAAATTGGTGTTAAAGGAAAAGATAAAATTTTCAATTAATACAAAAACTTGAACAATATACATTATTTTACCAAATAAATAACCGCAATAATTGAAATAATTTTAAGAAAATTAGACAGAAAATATTGACATGGATTTGGTTAAAAGAAAGCTTTGCTTACTATATAATATATATATATATTCAAATATTTTATTTGAATGTTATAACATTTCATTCATATTTAAGAAATTTTTATGTGGTTGATTTTAATATGTATATATATATATGCATACGTATATATCATAATTAAATCACAGAAAATTTATATATATATATATACACATACATATATATTAAAATAATTTATTTCAAGCGTATAACAGCCGTCTTGTCCGTTATGATGCTACTTCACCCATTCTCAGGTAGAGGCGCAGAGGCTGCTCAATAGTGCCGCGTGCACGCTCGGCTACCGCACGATGCGAAAAAAATCATAACGGACAAGACGCACGTTTTCCGCAGGTAACTCTTGTAAATTTCGAAAGCTTATACATTAAACTGAAGGCCGAGACTAGGAGCTTTGCAAAATGTGACAAAATATATAACTTTTCGGACCGTTGAAAATATAAGTTTTCAAAATTATTCAATTTTATTTATGCCGAAGGCTATACTACATTTCAATCATTTATACATAAACTTTAGATTCAACCGATGTAAAAACATGTTCTACATACCTCCAGAAGTCGTATCCATGTTGCAGAATTGAAATTAAACCCGTCACTTTAAAGTTATGGGTTTTTGAAGTCAGCGTTATTTTCGTCTGTTCAGCGCGTGACACGTACACTCTTCACGAACACTAACTGCCAACTGACGCTGCGGCGCAGGTATACACTTAAAGGGCTTTCCCTTCCACAATAGAATGCAGTTACTAGTCCTCTACCTGAATGACTACTCAACTGACCCTATTTCGAAAATTTATTTTTTGGGGTTTTGGCCAGGTTTTTGGGCTTTTCTCCTACTGTGCGATCCCCGGACCTGAATCCCCTCGACTGTTTTTTCTGGGGCCACATAAAGTCGCACGTGTATCGGGAACCCTTACAGGATCGCGCCGACCTCGAGCAACGGTTCGAGGGAGCAGTTCTTACGGTTACACCGGAAATGCTCGGGCGTTGTGCGCAGAGTCTCCTCCGGCGAGCCCGTTGCTGCGTCGAGGTCAACGGAGGACACTTTGAGCATTTGCTGTGAAAAAGAAAACGGTACGTTTTTGTGATTTATCTCATTTACTCGTGATATAAGATCTTTCTAACCTTTTTATACCGAACGTATGCAAAACTTGTGTCTAGATATAACGAGGGCCGCATGCAGGCCGACCGAAGACCACGGGACAACACGGAAAAAAAGAAATAGCACAATGTACAGGGGCTACACAGATCGCATTGGACTCGAGCGATTGCACAGCGATATTAATATAAACACAGTGCTCAAAGTAAATAATTACAGTTTCTATACCGTCCTCTTTGGACTCGAACCACTCTACTGGATATTTTAGTGGAACACACAGTCCAAAATAGAGTAGAGTCGTATTGTCAAAGCTGCTTCATTGCGAAGTTGCCTCGTCGTTTTGGATATATATTTTTGGAATAAAGGATGGAGGTTGAGGTTTTCTAAAAAATGAAAAAACACTCGCGTTTGAGCCATCGTATTTTATACGTTTATCGGCTGTTGTGGGAAAAGCCTTGCGGCATAAAAACCCACGACGATCCGACAATTGCGAATTTGCGTATTAAGAAGGCATAAAGCCCGTTTGGCTTGTGCCATTGCGATCTCGCGCGTTATTACGAATTGAACCTTCGTTTGATTGTTCGTATTGTCTTCGAATTTGCGTTTGACGACCTTTACCGAAGATTCGTCAGCCGATGCTGTCCCTTCTTGGCAAGAGATGATATGAGGTATAAATAGGCAAATCGAGGACCGTACGGCCGTTCACCCATGCTCGGAGAATCAAGGACCGTATGGCCGTTCACCCGAACGCTGTGATCATCGAATGTATTTTAAGGGCTGGAGAATCGAGGACCGTATGGGTTTTGCTCAGTGGAGTCGTATGTGAGAGGACCCAGAGCCCTTTCGCCTAGCGCATCACCGACGATCGTCAGTCGAGGAACGACCGCGCTGCTCTGTCTCCTACACATAAAGACGTTTATGAGAAATAGCCAAAAGCTTGAGACACACGAAAGAATTTCTTTAATTCAAGCTACACCACATAAAAATCGAGCAGTTCCCTTCCTTCCCTTGATCACGATGTCCAGCACTTCTTTACAGTACCGGACAGTTACAGTACACACAGAAAGATGGCTGCCAAGGAGCCAGAGGCTGGAGAGGGGTGAAATAAATTTTTCATGGATGTTGTGCGGAAGAAAAATCGGGCATTGTCACCTGTCATCCCTTGATGACTTATTGTTGTCTAATATTTCTTTTTGCAGTACGAGGAAGGTCTCGTACATATAAAAAGATATGTGAGAAGTAAGTTGAAGCTTCAGACACGGGAAATCGATTTTCTTGTACTAAACCTATATCATACGACAATCAATTCGTGTTCTATCTCCCTCGCTGCCGATTTATTGAGACTAATATTTTTTTTCAACTACTAAAGACTTTGAGAACACCAAAGGAAAGATGTTAGAAGGAGCCAAAAACTTCGGACGCTCGAAATAATTTTTTTGATCGCAAGTGTATTACACGACGGTACAGCATTCTGACCGCTCATCCCTTGTTGACTGATTGTTGTCTAATGATTTATAAAGCGTACTAGAGAGTTTCAGTAAACTTGGAGACACATGGAAGAAGTAGCCAGAATATTTGGAAAGACAGAATGATTTTTTCTGGAAAGTATTGCATGCAACAGTCGAGCAGTGTGACTTCTTATCCCTTGCCGACTCAATGTTTTGCAATATTTGTTTTTAAAATACTGGCGAATTCTGCTACACATAAAGACGTATGTGAGAAATAGCCGAAGGCTTCAGACAAACGAGAAAAAAAAATTATTCAGGCCCCACCACACAACAATCGAGCAGGGGTACCTTTGCTTCCTTGATGACTTTGCTCTCTCGTTGTCGAGCACTTCTCTACAGTACTAGTGAGTCACAGTACTCCCCAAAAGGTGACAGAGAAGTAGTCATAAGCTTGAGAGGCGAGAAATAATTTTTTCTATTAAAATTGTACGGTAGAACAGTCGAGCAGTGTCACTTGTTACCGCTTGATGACTTATTATTGTCTAATAGTTTTTTTACAGTACGAGAAAATTCTCATGCATAGAAAAATATTTATGAGAAGTAAGTAGAAGCTTCAGACACGGGAAATCATATTTTTTTTATTAAATCTGTACCATGCAACAATCGATAAGTCCCACCTCTCAAGCCTCGACCATTTGTTGTTGTCCAGTATTTTCTCTCAATTCCTCGAGAATACTGGTACGCATACAAACAGATGTAAAAGCGGCCAGAATATTCGGGCACAAGCAATTTTTTTTTGCTACCAGGTGTACAACATTTTATTTTTTATCTATCTCTTTCTCTGCCGATTATTGGAGACGAATATTTTTTTTCCAACTACTAGCGACTTGAAGTGCACGAAAAAACTAATGTCAGAAAGAGCCAGATACTTCGGACGCAGGAAATAATATCTTTGATCGAAAGTGTGCCATGCGACGTTACCGCAGCATGACCTCTCATCCCTTGATGACTGGTTGTCGTGTAATGATTTATTCGGCCTACTAGAGAGTTTCAGTACACATCAAGACACATGGAAGAAGTGTCCAGGACCTTCAGAAATCGAGAATGATTTTTTTCCTCAAAGTGTTCCATTCAACAGTCGAGCAGTGTGATTTCTCATCCCTCGCTGATTCATTGTTGTCCAATATTCGTTTTTGAAATACCGGCTAGTTCTCTTACACGTAAAGACGTAGGTGAGAAGTAGCCGGAAGCTTCAGACTCAAGAAACCATTTTTTTTATCCAAGCACCACCACACAACAATCGTGCAGTGGTACCTTGCCTGCTTTGATCACTTCTCGTTGTCGAGCACTTCTTTACAGTACTGGAGAGTATCAGTACACACAGAAAGATGGGTGAGAAGTGGCCATGAGCTTGAGAGGCGCGAAATAATTTTTTTCATGGAAGTCGTCCCGTAGAACAATCGAGCAGTGTCACCTGTCATCCCTTGATGACCTATTGTTGTCCAATATTTGTTTTACGGTACCACGAAGTTCTCGTAGATATAAAAACATATGTGAGAAGTAAGTAGAAACTTCAGACACGGGGAATAATTTTTTTATGAGACCTGTACCATGCGACAATCGGCAAGTCTCACCTATCATACCTGGACAATTAATTGCTGTCCAGTATTTATTTTGAATATCTGGAGAGTTCTAGTACGCATACAAATAGATCTAGAAAGTCGGAAGAATATTCAGGCACAAGAATTTTTCTTTGCTACGAGGTGTACAATACAACATTTGATTTTTCATCTATCTCCTTCTCTGCCGATTTATTGAAATTAATATTTTATTTCAACTTCAAGCGACTTTCAGTACACAAAAATACTAATGTCAGACGGACCCCGGAACTTCGGACGCACGAAATAATATTTTTCATCCAAAGTGTACCATACGTCGGTACAGCAGCCCGAACTCTCATCCATTGGTGACTGGTTTTGTTCTAATGATTTATTTAGCGTATTAGAGAGTTTCAGTACCCAAAAAGACACATGGAAGAAGTAGCCAGAAGCTTCAGAAATCGCGAATGATTTTTTTTCTAAAAAGTGTTCTATAGAACAGTCGAGGAGTGTGACATCTCATCACTTGCCGCTTCATTGTTGACCAATATTTGTTTTTGAAAGACTGGCGAGTTCTCCTATGAATAAAGACGTATATGAGAAGTAGCCAAAAGCTTTCGACACACGAAACAATTTTTTGCATTCAAGCTCCACCACACAACAATCGGTCAGCGGTACCGTCATTCCCATCATCACTTCTCGCTTTACAGTACTGGATCGTTGCAGAACACACACAAAAATAGCTAAGAAGTAGCCATAAGCTCGAGAGGCGCGATTTTTTTTTTCATGGATGTTGTACGGTAGAACGATCGAGCAGTGTCACCTGTTATCGTTTGATGTCTTATTGTTGTCTGATATCTTTTTAACAGTACGAGGAAGGTATCGTACATATAAAAATATATGTGAGAAGTAACTAGAAGTTTCAGACACGGAAAATCGATTTTTTTTTATTAAACCTGTACCATACAACATTCGATTCTTGTTCTATCTCCCTGTCTGTCGATTTATTGAGACAAAATATTGTTTTTTCAACTACGAGAGACTTTTCGAACACGAAAGAACGGACGTCAGAAGGAGACAAAAACTTCGGATGCACGAAATCATTTTTTTGGTCGGACGTGTATCACACGACGGTACACCAGTCTGACCTTTCATCCCTTTTTGACAGATTGTTGTCTAATCATTTATTTAGCGTACTAGAGAGTTTCAGTGCACATGGAGACATATGGAAGACGTAGCCAGAAGCTTCAGAAATAGAGAACGATTTTTTTCTGAAAAGTATCCCATACAACAGTCGAGAAGTGTGATTTCTCATCCCTTGCCGATTCATTGTTGTCCGATATTTGTTTTTGAAATACTGGTAAGTTCTCCTACACATAAAGACGTATGTGAGAAGAAGCCAAACGCTTCAGACAAACGAATTCTTTTTTAAATTCCAGCCGTACCACACATCAACCGAGCAGCGGTCGCGGTCCTCCCTTGACGACTTCTCGTTGTCTAGCGCATATCTAGAGTACTAGAGAGTTACATACAGTACACACAGAAAGATGACAGTGAACTAGCCATAAGCTTGAGAGGCGCGAAATAATTTTTTTCATTAAGGTTGTGCGGTAGGACAATCGAGTAGTGTCACCTGTCACCCCTTGATGACGTATTGTCGACTAATCTTTCTTTTACAGTACAAGAAAGTTCTCGTATATATAAAAACATGCGTGAGAAGTAACTAGAAGCTTCAGATACGGGAAATCATATTTTATTTAATTAAATATGCAACATGCACCAGTCGAGAAGTCCACCTCTCATGCCTGTACCATTTATTGTTCTCCAGTATTTTTCTCTGAATTCCTGGAAAGTTCTAGTACGCATACAAATAGATGTAAAAAGTGGTATGAATATTCGGGCACACGGAATTTTTTTTTTTGCAACGAAGTGTTCACTACAACATATGATTTTTGATCTATCTCCTTCTCTGCCTACTTATGGAGAGAAACATTTTTTATTTCGACGACTAGCGACTTTTGGTACACGAAAGAACAAATGCCAGACGGATCCATAAACTTCACACGCACGAAATAATATTTTTGATCGAAAGTGTACCATACGACGTTCCAACAGCCTGACCTCTCATCCATTGATGACTGGTTTTGTTCTAATGATATAATTGGCATACTTGAGCGATTCAGTACACATAAAGATTAAATATAGAAGTAGCCAGGAGCTTCAGAAATCGAGTTTTTTTTTCTGGAAAGAGTTGCATAGAACAGACGAGCAGTGTAATTTCTCATCCCTCGCCGCTTCATTGTTGTCCAATGGTTGTTTTTGAAATACCGGCGAGTTCTCCTGCAAATGAAGACGTATATGAGATGTAGCCAGAAGCTTCAGCCACACGAAACGATATGTTTAATTCAAGCTCCACCACACGACAATCGAGCAGTGGTACCTTCCTTCCCTTGATCACTTCTCGTTATCTAGCACCGCTTTACAGTACTGGAGAGTTACAGTACATACAGTAAGATCGTTCAGAAGTAGCCATGAGGTCGAGAGGCGCGAAATAATTTTTTTCATGGAGGTTGTACGATAGAACAATCGAGCAGTATCACCTGTCGTCCCTTGATGACCTATTGTTGTCTAATATTTTTTGTACAGTACGAGGAAGGTCTGACACAAACACAAACATATGTGCGAAGCATTTAGAAGCTTCAGATACGGGAAATCGATTTTTTTTTACTAAACCTGTAGCGCGAACATTCGATTCTTGTTCTATCTCCCTCTCTGCCGATTTATTGAGACTGATAGTTTTTTTCAACTACTAGAGAATTTTAGAAGAGGAAAGAAGAGATGTCAAAAGGAGCCAAAAACTTCGGACGCACGAAATAATTTTTTTCATCGGAAGTGTATCACACGGCGGGACACGAATCTGACCTCTCATCCCTTGTTGACTGATTGTTGTCTAATCAATTATTTAGCGTACTAGAACGTTTCAGCATACATGGATACATATAGAAGATGTAGCCGGAAGCCTCAGAAATAGAGAATGATTTTTTTCTGCATAGTATCCCACACAACAGGCGAGCAGTGTGGTTTCTCATCTCTTGCCGATGCATTGTTGTCTAATATTTGCTTTAGAAATGCTGGCGAGATCTCCTACACATAAAGAGGCATGGGAGAAGTAGCCAAAAGCTTCAGACACACGAAACATTTTTTTTTATTCAAGCCCCACCACACAACAATCGAGCAGTGGTACCTTCCTTCCCTTGATCACTTCTCGCTGTCTGTCACCTCTTTACAGCACTGGAGAGTTACAGTACACACAGAAAGATCGGTCAGAAGTAGCCACGAGCTTGGGAGGCGCGAAAGAATTTCTTTCATGGAAGTTGTACGGTAGAACAATCGAGCAGTATCACCTGTCGTCCCTTGATGACCTATTGTTTAATATTTTTTGTACAGTACGGAGAAGATCTCACACGTATCAAATCATATGTGAGAAGCAACTAGAAGCTTCGGACACAGGAAATCGATTTTTTTTACCAAACCTGTACCCTAAACATTCGATTCTTGCTCTATTTCCCTCTCTGCCGATTTATTGAGACTGATATTTTTTTTTCAACGACTAGAGAAATTTAGAACAGGAAAGAACAGATCTCAGAGTGAGCCAAAAACTTCGGACGGACGAGATAATTTTTTTTATCGGAAGTGTATCACACGGCGGGACACGAGTCTGACCTCTCATCCATTGTTAACTGATTGTTGTCTAATCAATTATTTAGCGTACTAAAGAATTTCAGCACACATGGAGACATATGAAAGAAGTAGCCAGAAGCTTCAGAAATAGAGAATGGTTTTTTTCTGCAAAGTATCCCATACAACAGTCGAGCAGTGTGATTTCTCATCTCTTGC
Organism: Ophion slaviceki; assembly: GCA_944452715.1. Taxonomy (NCBI): domain Eukaryota; kingdom Metazoa; phylum Arthropoda; class Insecta; order Hymenoptera; family Ichneumonidae; genus Ophion; species Ophion slaviceki. Next base: position 41,199,807 of record OX101787.1, on the reverse strand, counting down.
CGATGCACTGTTGTCCAATATTTGTTTGAGAAATGCTGGCCAGTTCTCCTACACATAAAGTGGCATGGGAGAAGTAGCCACAACCTTCAGACACACGGAACATTTTTTTTTTATTCAAGCTCCACCACACAACAATCGAGCAGTGGTACCTTCCTTCCCTTGATCACTTCTCGCTGTCTGGCACCTCTTTACATTACTGGAGAGTTACAGTACACACAGAAAGATCGGTCAGAAGTAGCCACGAGCTTGAGAGGAGCGAAAGAATTTTTATCATGGAAGTTGTACGGTAGAACAATCGAGCAGTATCACCTGTCGTCCCTTGATGACGTATTGTTGTTTAATATTTTTTGTACAGTACGAGGAAAGTCTCACACGTATCAAAACATATGTGAGAAGAGACTAGAAGCTTCGGACACGGGAAATCGATTTTTTTTTACCAAACGTGTACCCTAAACATTCGATTCTTGCTCTATTTCCCTCTCTGCCGATTTATTGAGACTGATATTTTTTTTTCGACGACTAGAGAAATTTAGAACAGGAAAGAACAGTTCTCAGAGTGAGCCAAAAACTTCGGACGGACGAGATAATTTTTTTGATCGAAAGTGTATCACACGGCGGGACACGAGTCTGACCTCTCATCCATTGTTGAATGATTGTTGTCTAATGAATTATTTAACGTACTAGAGAGTTTCAGCACACATGGAGACATATGAAAGAAGTAGCCATAAGCTTCAGAAATAGAGATCGGTTTTTTTCTGCAAAGTATCCCATACAAGAGTCGAGCAGTGTGATTTCTCATCTCTTGCCGATGCATTGTTGTTCAATATTTGTTTGAGAAATGCTGGCCAGTTCTCTTACACATAAAGAGGTATGGGAGAAGTAGCCAAAAGCTTCAGACACACGAAACATTTTTTTTTATTTAAGCTCCACCGCACAACAATCGAGCAGTGGTACTTTCCTTCCCTTGATCATATCTCGCTGACTGGCACCTCTTTCCAGAACTGGAGAGTTACAGAATACACAGAAAGATCGGTCAGAAGTAGCCACGAGCTTGAGAGGCGCGAAAGAATTTTTTTCATGGAAGTTGTACGGTAGAACAATCGAGCAGTATCACCTGTCGTCCCTTGATGACCTGTTGTTGTCTAATATTTTTTGTACAGTACGAGGAAGGTCTCACACGTATCGAAGCATATATGAGAAGCAACTAGAAGCTTCAGACACGGGAAATCGATTTTTTTTATCAAACCTGTACCGTAAACATTCGATTCTTGCTCTATCTCCCACTCTGCCGATTTATTGAGACTGATACTTTTTTTTCAACTATCAGAGAAATTTAGAACAAGAAAGAACAGATGTCAGAAGGAGCCAAAAACTTTAAACGCACGAAATAATTTTTTTGATCGGATGTGAATCACACGGCGGGACACGAGTCTGACCTCTCATCCATTGTTGACTGATTGTTGTCTAATCAATTATTTAGCGCACTGGAGAGTTTCAGTACACATGGAGTCATATGGAAGGAGTAGCCAGAAGCTTCAGAAATAGAGAATGGTTTTTTTCTGCAAAGTATCCCATACAACAGTCGAGAAGTGTGATTTCTCATCTCTTGCCGATGCATTGTTGTCCAATATTTGTTTTAGAAATGCTGGCGAGTTCTCCTACGCAGAAAGAGGCATGGGAGAAGTAGCCAAAAGCTTCAGACACACGAAACATTTTTTTTTATTCAAGCCCCACCACACACCAATCGAGCAGTGGTACCTTCCTTCCCTTGATCACTTCTCGCTGTCTGTCACCTCTTTACAGCACTGGAGAGTTACAGTACACACAGAAAGATCGGTCAGAAGTAGCCACGAGCTTGGGAGGCGCGAAAGAATTTCTTTCATGGAAGTTGTACGGTAGAACAATCGAGCAGTATCACCTGTCGTTCCTTGATGACCTATTGTTGTCTAATATTTTTTGTACAGTACGAGGAAGATCTCACACGTATCAAATCATATGTGAGAAGAGGCTAGGAGCTTCGGACACGGGAAATCGATTTTTTTTTACCAAACGTGTACCCTAAACATTCGATTCTTGCTCTATTTCCCTCTCTGCCGATTTATTGAGACTGATATTTTTTTTTCAACGACTAGAGAAATTTAGAACAGGAAAGAACAGTTCTCAGAGTGAGCCAAAAACTTCGGACGGACGAGATAATTTTTTTGATCGGAAGTGTATCACACGGCGGGACACGAGTCTGACCTGTCATCCATTGTTGAATGATTGTTGTCTAATGAATTATTTAACGTACTAGAGAGTTTCAGCACACATGGAGACATATGAAAGAAGTAGCCATAAGCTTCAGAAATAGAGATCGGTTTTTTTCTGCAAAGTATCCCATTCAAGAGTCGAGCAGTGTGATTTCTCATCTCTTGCCGATGCATTGTTGTTCAATATTTGTTTGAGAAATGCTGGCCAGTTCTCCTACACATAAAGAGGTATGGGAGAAGTAGCCAAAAGCTTCAGACACACGAAACATTTTTTTTTATTTAAGCTCCACCGCACAACAATCGAGCAGTGGTACTTTCCTTCCCTTGATCATATCTCGCTGACTGGCACCTCTTTCCAGAACTGGAGAGTTACAGAACACACAGAAAGATCGGTCAGAAGTAGCCACGAGCTTGAGAGGCGCGAAAGAATTTTTTTCATGGAAGTTGTACGGTAGAACAATCGAGCAGTATCACCTGTCGTCCCTTGATGACCTGTTCTTGTCTAATATTTTTTGTACAGTACGAGGAAGGTCTCACACGTATCGAAACATATGTGAGAAGCAACTAGAAGCTTCAGACACGGGAAATCGATTTTTTTTTATCAAACCTGTACCGTAAACATTCGATTCTTGCTCTATCTCCCACTCTGCCGATTTATTGAGACTGATACTTTTTTTTCAACTATTAGAGAAATTTAGAACAAGAAAGAACAGATGTCAGAAGGAGCCAAAAACTTTAAACGCACGAAATAATTTTTTTGATCGGATGTGAATCACACGGCGGGACACGAGTCTGACCTCTCATCCATTGTTGACTGATTGTTGTCTAATCAATTATTTAGCGGACTGGAGAGTTTCAGTACACATGGAATCATATGGAAGGAGTAGCCAGAAGCTTCAGAAATAGAGAATTGTTTTTTTCTGCAAAGTATCCCATACAACAGTCGAGAAGTGTGATTTCTCATCTCTTGCCGATGCATTGTTGTCCAATATTTGTTTTAGAAATGCTGGCGAGTTCTCCTACGCATAAAGAGGCATGGGAGAAGTAGCCAAAAGATTCCGACACACGAAACATTTTTTTTTATTCAAGCCCCACCACACAACAATCGAGCAGTGGTACCTTCCTTCCCTTGATCACTTCTCGCTGTCTGTCACCTCTTTACAGCACTGGAGAGTTACAATACACACAGAAAGATCGGTCAGAAGTAGCCACGAGCTTGGGAGGCGCGAAAGAATTTCTTTCATGGAAGTTGTACGGTAGAACAATCGAGCAGTATCACCTGTCGTCCCTTGATGACCTATTGTTTAATATTTTTTGTACAGTACGGAGAAGATCTCACACGTATCAAATCATATGTGAGAAGCAACTAGAAGCTTCGGACACGGGAAATCGATTTTTTTTACCAAACCTGTACCCTATACATTCGATTCTTGCTCTATTTCCCTCTCTGCCGATTTATTGAGACTGATATTTTTTTTCAACGACTAGAGAAATTTAGAACAGGAAAGAACAGATCTCAGAGTGAGCCAAAAACTTCGGACGGACGAGATAATTTTTTTTATCGGAAGTGTATCACACGGCGGTACACGAGTCTGACCTCTCATCCATTGTTAACTGATTGTTGTCTAATCAATTATTTAGCGTACTAAAGAATTTCAGCACACATGGAGACATATGAAAGAAGTAGCCAGAAGCTTCAGAAATAGAGAATGGTTTTTTTCTGCAAAGTATCCCATACAACAGTCGAGCAGTGTGATTTCTCATCTCTTGCCGATGCACTGGTGTCCAATATTTGTTTGAGAAATGCTGGCCAGTTCTCCTACACATAAAGTGGCATGGGAGAAGTAGCCACAACCTTCAGACACACGGAACATTTTTTTTTTATTCAAGCTCCACCACACAACAATCGAGCAGTGGTACCTTCCTTCCCTTGATCACTTCTCGCTGTCTGGCACCTCTTTACAGTACTGGAGAGTTACAGTACACACAGAAAGATCGGTCAGAAGTAGCCACGAGCTTGAGAGGAGCGAAAGAATTTTTATCATGGAAGTTGTACGGTAGAACAATCGAGCAGTATCACCTGTCGTCCCTTGATGACGTATTGTTGTTTAATATTTTTTGTACAGTACGAGGAAAGTCTCACACGTATCAAAACATATGTGAGAAGAGACTAGAAGCTTCGGACACGGGAAATCGTTTTTTTTTTACCAAACGTGTACCCTAAACATTCGATTCTTGCTCTATTTCCCTCTCTGCCGATTTATTGAGACTGATATTTTTTTTTCAACGACTAGAGAAATTTAGAACAGGAAAGAACAGTTCTCAGAGTGAGCCAAAAACTTCGGACGGACGAGATAATTTTTTTGATCGGAAGTGTATCACACGGCGGGACACGAGTCTGACCTCTCATCCATTGTTGAATGATTGTTGTCTAATGAATTATTTAACGTACTAGAGAGTTTCAGCACACATGGAGACATATGAAAGAAGTAGCCATAAGCTTCAGAAATAGAGATCGGTTTTTTTCTGCAAAGTATCCCATACAAGAGTCGAGCAGTGTGATTTCTCATCTCTTGCCGATGCATTGTTGTTCAATATTTGTTTGAGAAATGCTGGCCAGTTCTCCTACACATAAAGAGGTATGGGAGAAGTAGCCAAAAGCTTCAGACACACGAAACATTTTTTTTTTATTTAAGCTCCACCGCACAACAATCGAGCAGTGGTACTTTCCTTCCCTTGATCATATCTCGCTGACTGGCACCTCTTTCCAGAACTGGAGAGTTACAGAACACACCGAAAGATCGGTCAGAAGTAGCCACGAGCTTGAGAGGCGCGAAAGAATTTTTTTCATGGAAGTTGTACGGTAGAACAATCGAGCAGTATCACCTGTCGTCCCTTGATGACCTGTTGTTGTCTAATATTTTTTGTACAGTACGAGGAAGGTCTCACATGTATCGAAACATATGTGAGAAGCAACTAGAAGCTTCAGACACGGGAAATCGATTTTTTTTTATCAAACCTGTACCGTAAACATTCGATTCTTGCTCTATCTCCCACTCTGCCGATTTATTGAGACTGATACTTTTTTTTCAACTATTAGAGAAATTTAGAACAAGAAAGAACAGATGTCAGAAGGAGCCAAAAACTTTAAACGCACGAAATAATTTTTTTGATCGGATGTGAATCACACGGCGGGACACGAGTCTGCCCTCTCATCCATTGTTGACTGATTGTTGTCTAATCAATTATTTAGCGCACTGGAGAGTTTCAGTACACATGGAGTCATATGGAAGGAGTAGCCAGAAGCTTCAGAAATAGAGAATGGTTTTTTTCTGCAAAGTATCCCATACAACAGTCGAGAAGTGTGATTTCTCATCTCTTGCCGATGCATTGTTGTCCAATATTTGTTTTAGAAATGCTGGCGAGTTCTCCTACGCATAAAGAGGCATGGGAGAAGTAGCCAAAAGATTCAGACACACGAAACATTTTTTTTTATTCAAGCCCCACCACACAACAATCGAGCAGTGGTACCTTCCTTCCCTTGATCACTTCTCGCTGTCTGTCACCTCTTTACAGCACTGGAGAGTTACAGTACACACAGAAAGCTCGGTCAGAAGTAGCCACGAGCTTGGGAGGCGCGAAAGAATTTCTTTCATGGAAGTTGTACGGTAGAACAATCGAGCAGTATCACCTGTCGTCCCTTGATGACCTATTGTTTAATATTTTTTGTACAGTACGGAGAAGATCTCACACGTATCAAATCATATGTGAGAAGCAACTAGAAGCTTCGGACACGGGAAATCGATTTTTTTTACCAAACCTGTACCCTATACATTCGATTCTTGCTCTATTTCCCTCTCTGCCGATTTATTGAGACTGATATTTTTTTTCAACGACTACAGAAATTTAGAACAGGAAAGAACAGATCTCAGAGTGAGCCAAAAACTTCGGACGGACGAGATAATTTTTTTTATCGGAAGTGTATCACACGGCGGGACACGAGTCTGACCTCTCATCCATTGTTAACTGATTGTTGTCTAATCAATTATTTAGCGTACTAAAGAATTTCAGCACACATGGAGACATATGAAAGAAGTAGCCAGAAGCTTCAGAAATAGAGAATGGTTTTTTTCTGCAAAGTATCCCATACAACAGTCGAGCAGTGTGATTTCTCATCTCTTGCCGATGCACTGTTGTCCAATATTTGTTTGAGAAATGCTGGCCAGTTCTCCTACACATAAAGTGGCATGGGAGAAGTAGCCACAACCTTCAGACACACGGAACATTTTTTTTTTATTCAAGCTCCACCACACAACAATCGAGCAGTGGTACCTTCCTTCCCTTGATCACTTCTCGCTGTCTGGCACCTCTTTACAGTACTGGAGAGTTACAGTACACACAGAAAGATCGGTCAGAAGTAGCCACGAGCTTGAGAGGAGCGAAAGAATTTTTATCATGGAAGTTGTACGGTAGAACAATCGAGCAGTATCACCTGTCGTCCCTTGATGACGTATTGTTGTTTAATATTTTTTGTACAGTACGAGGAAAGTCTCACACGTATCAAAACATATGTGAGAAGAGACTAGAAGCTTCGGACACGGGAAATCGATTTTTTTTTACCAAATGTGTACCCTAAACATTCGATTCTTGCTCTATTTCCCTCTCTGCCGATTTATTGAGACTGATACTTTTTTTTCAACTATTAGAGAAATTTAGAACAAGAAAGAACAGATGTCAGAAGGAGCCAAAAACTTTAAACGCACGAAATAATTTTTTTGATCGGAAGTGTATCACACGGCGGGACACGAGTCTGACCTCTCATCCATTGTTGAATGATTGTTGTCTAATGAATTATTTAACGTACTAGAGCGTTTCAGCACACATGGAGACATATCAAAGAAGTAGCCATAAGCTTCAGAAATAGAGATCGGTTTTTTTCTGCAAAGTATCCCATACAAGAGTCGAGCAGTGTGATTTCTCATCTCTTGCCGATGCATTGTTGTTCAATATTTGTTTGAGAAATGCTGGCCAGTTCTCCTACACATAAAGAGGTATGGGAGAAGTAGCCAAAAGCTTCAGACACACGAAACATTTTCTTTTTATTTAAGCTCCACCGCACAACAATCGATCAGTGGTACTTTCCTTCCCTTGATCATATCTCGCTGACTGGCACATCTTTCCAGAACTGGAGAGTTACAGAACACACAGAAAGATCGGTCAGAAGTAGCCACGAGCTTGAGAGGCGCGAAAGAATTTTTTTCATGGAAGTTGTACGGTAGAACAATCGAGCAGTATCACCTGTCGTCCCTTGATGACCTGTTGTTGTCTAATATTTTTTGTACAGTACGAGGAAGGTCTCACACGTATCGAAACATATGTGAGAAGCAACTAGAAGCTTCAGACACGGGAAATCGATTTTTTTTTATCAAACCTGTACCGTAAACATTCGATTCTTGCTCTATCTCCCACTCTGCCGATTTATTGAGACTGATACTTTTTTTTCAACTATTAGAGAAATTTAGAACAAGAAAGAACAGATGTCAGAAGGAGCCAAAAACTTTAAACGCACGAAATAATTTTTTTGATCGGATGTGAATCACACGGCGGGACACGAGTCTGCCCTCTCATCCATTGTTGACTGATTGTTGTCTAATCAATTATTTAGCGCACTGGAGAGTTTCAGTACACATGGAGTCATATGGAAGGAGTAGCCAGAAGCTTCAGAAATAGAGAATGGTTTTTTTCTGCAAAGTATCCCATACAACAGTCGAGAAGTGTGATTTCTCATCTCTTGCCGATGCATTGTTGTCCAATATTTGTTTTAGAATTGCTGGCGAGTTCTCCTACGCATAAAGAGGCATGGGAGAAGTAGGCAAAAGATTCAGACACACGAAACATTTTTTTTTATTCAAGCCCCACCACACAACAATCGAGCAGTGGTACCTTCCTTCCCTTGATCACTTCTCGCTGTCTGTCACCTCTTTACAGCACTGGAGAGTTACAGTACACACAGAAAGATCGGTCAGAAGTAGCCACGATCTTGGGAGGCGCGAAAGAATTTCTTTCATGGAAGTTGTACGGTAGAACAATCGAGCAGTATCACCTGTCGTCCCTTGATGACCTATTGTTTAATATTTTTTGTACAGTACGGAGAAGATCTCACACGTATCAAATCATATGTGAGAAGCAACTAGAAGCTTCGGACACGGGAAATCGATTTTTTTTACCAAACCTGTACCCTATACATTCGATTCTTGCTCTATTTCCCTCTCTGCCGATTTATTGAGACTGATATTTTTTTTCAACGACTAGAGAAATTTAGAACAGGAAAGAACAGATCTCAGAGTGAGCCAAAAACTTCGGACGGACGAGATAATTTTTTTTATCGGAAGTGTATCACACGGCGGGACACGAGTCTGACCTCTCATCCATTGTTAACTGATTGTTGTCTAATCAATTATTTAGCGTACTAAAGAATTTCAGCACACATGGAGACATATGAAAGAAGTAGCCAGAAGCTTCAGAAATAGAGAATGGTTTTTTTTTGCAAAGTATCCCATACAACAGTCGAGCAGTGTGATTTCTCATCTCTTGCCGATGCACTGTTGTCCAATATTTGTTTGAGAAATGCTGGCCAGTTCTCCTACACATAAAGTGGCATGGGAGAAGTAGCCACAACCTTCAGACACACGGAACATTTTTTTTTTATTCAAGCTCCACCACACAACAATCGAGCAGTGGTACCTTCCTTCCCTTGATCACTTCTCGCTGTCTGTCACCTCTTTACAGCACTGGAGAGTTACAGTACACACAGAAAGATCGGTCAGAAGTAGCCACGAGCTTGGGAGGCGCGAAAGAATTTCTTTCATGGAAGTTGTACGGTAGAACAATCGAGCAGTATCACCTGTCGTCCCTTGATGACCTATTGTTTAATATTTTTTGTACAGTACGGAGAAGATCTCACACGTATCAAATCATATGTGAGAAGCAACTAGAAGCTTCGGACACGGGAAATCGATTTTTTTTACCAAACCTGTACCCTATACATTCGATTCTTGCTCTATTTCCCTCTCTGCCGATTTATTGAGACTGATATTTTTTTTCAACGACTACAGAAATTTAGAACAGGAAAGAACAGATCTCAGAGTGAGCCAAAAACTTCGGACGGACGAGATAATTTTTTTTATCGGAAGTGTATCACACGGCGGGACACGAGTCTGACCTCTCATCCATTGTTAACTGATTGTTGTCTAATCAATTATTTAGCGTACTAAAGAATTTCAGCACACATGGAGACATATGAAAGAAGTAGCCAGAAGCTTCAGAAATAGAGAATGGTTTTTTTCTGCAAAGTATCCCATACAACAGTCGAGCAGTGTGATTTCTCATCTCTTGCCGATGCACTGTTGTCCAATATTTGTTTGAGAAATGCTGGCCAGTTCTCCTACACATAAAGTGGCATGGGAGAAGTAGCCACAACCTTCAGACACACGGAACATTTTTTTTTTATTCAAGCTCCACCACACAACAATCGAGCAGTGGTACCTTCCTTCCCTTGATCACTTCTCGCTGTCTGGCACCTCTTTACAGTACTGGAGAGTTACAGTACACACAGAAAGATTGGTCAGAAGTAGCCACGAGCTTGAGAGGAGCGAAAGAATTTTTATCATGGAAGTTGTACGGTAGAACAATCGAGCAGTATCACCTGTCGTCCCTTGATGACGTATTGTTGTTTAATATTTTTTGTACAGTACGAGGAAAGTCTCACACGTATCAAAACATATGTGAGAAGAGACTAGAAGCTTCGGACACGGGAAATCGATTTTTTTTTACCAAATGTGTACCCTAAACATTCGATTCTTGCTCTATTTCCCTCTCTGCCGATTTATTGAGACTGATACTTTTTTTTCAACTATTAGAGACATTTAGAACAAGAAAGAACAGATGTCAGAAGGAGCCAAAAACTTTAAACGCACGAAATAATTTTTTTGATCGGATGTGAATCACACGGCGGGACACGAGTCTGACCTCTCATCCATTGTTGACTGATTGTTGTCTAATCAATTATTTAGCGCACTGGAGAGTTTCAGTGCACATGGAGTCATATGGAAGGAGTAGCCAGAAGCTTCAGAAATAGAGAATGGTTTTTTTCTGCAAAGTATCCCATACAACAGTCGAGAAGTGTGATTTCTCATCTCTTGCCGATGCATTGTTGTCCAATATTTGTTTTAGAAATGCTGGCGAGTTCTCCTACGCATAAAGAGGCATGGGAGAAGTAGCCAAAAGATTCAGACACACGAAACATTTTTTTTTATTCAAGCCCCACCACACAACAATCGAGCAGTGGTACCTTCCTTCCCTTGATCACTTCTCGCTGTCTGTCACCTCTTTACAGCACTGGAGAGTTACAGTACACACAGAAAGATCGGTCAGAAGTAGCCACGAGCTTGGGAGGCGCGAAAGAATTTCTTTCATGGAAGTTGTACGGTAGAACAATCGAGCAGTATCACCTGTCGTCCCTTGATGACCTATTGTTTAATATTTTTTGTACAGTACGGAGAAGATCTCACACGTATCAAATCATATGTGAGAAGCAACTAGAAGCTTCGGACACGGGAAATCGATTTTTTTTACCAAACCTGTACCCTATACATTCGATTCTTGCTCTATTTCCCTCTCTGCCGATTTATTGAGACTGATATTTTTTTTCAACGACTAGAGAAATTTAGAACAGGAAAGAACAGATCTCAGAGTGAGCCAAAAACTTCGGACGGACGAGATAATTTTTTTTATCGGAAGTGTATCACACGGCGGGACACGAGTCTGACCTCTCATCCATTGTTAACTGATTGTTGTCTAATCAATTATTTAGCGTACTGAAGAATTTCAGCACACATGGAGACATATGAAAGAAGTAGCCAGAAGCTTCAGAAATAGAGAATGGTTTTTTTCTGCAAAGTATCCCATACAACAGTCGAGCAGTGTGATTTCTCATCTCTTGCCGATGCACTGTTGTCCAATATTTGTTTGAGAAATGCTGGCCAGTTCTCCTGCACATAAAGTGGCATGGGAGAAGTAGCCACAACCTTCAGACACACGGAACATTTTTTTTTTATTCAAGCTCCACCACACAACAATCGAGCAGTGGTACCTTCCTTCCCTTGATCACTTCTCGCTGTCTGGCACCTCTTTACAGTACTGGAGAGTTACAGTACACACAGAAAGGTCGGTCAGAAGTAGCTACGAGCTTGAGAGGAGCGAAAGAATTTTTATCATGGAAGTTGTACGGTAGAACAATCGAGCAGTATCACCTGTCGTCCCTTGATGACGTATTGTTGTTTAAAATTTTTTGTACAGTACGAGGAAAGTCTCACACGTAACAAAACATATGTGAGAAGTGACTAGAAGCTTCGGACATGGGAAATCGATTTTTTTTTACCAAACGTGTACCCTAAACATTCGATTCTTGCTCTATTTCCCTCTCTGCCGATTTATTGAGACTGATATTTTTTTTTCAACGACTAGAGAAATTGAGAACAGGAAAGAACAGTTCTCAGAGTGAGCCAAAAACTTCGGACGGACGAGATAATTTTTTTGATCGGAAGTGTATCACACGGCGGGACACGAGTCTGACCTCTCATCCATTGTTGAATGATTGTTGTCTAATGAATTATTTAACGTACTAGAGAGTTTCAGCACACATGGAGACATATGAAAGAAGTAGCCATAAGCTTCAGAAATAGAGATCGGTTTTTTTCTGCAAAGTATCCCATACAAGAGTCGAGCAGTGTGATTTCTCATCTCTTGCCGATGCATTGTTGTTCAATATTTGTTTGAGAAATGCTGGCCAGTTCTCCTACACATAAAGAGGTATGGGAGAAGTAGCCATAAGCTTCAGACACACGAAACATTTTTTTTTATTTAAGCTCCACCGCACAACAATCGAGCAGTGGTACTTTCCTTCCCTTGATCATATCTCGCTGACTGGCACCTCTTTCCAGAACTGGAGAGTTACAGAACACACAGAAAGATCGGTCAGAAGTAGCCACGAGCTTGAGAGGCGCGAAAGAATTTTTTTCATGGAAGTTGTACGGTAGAACAATCGAGCAGTATCACCTGTCGTCCCTTGATGACCTGTTGTTGTCTAATATTTTTTGTACAGTACGAGGAAGGTCTCACACGTATCGAAACATATGTGAGAAGCAACTAGAAGCTTCAGACACGGGAAATCGATTTTTTTTTATCAAACCTGTACCGTAAACATTCGATTCTTGCTCTATCTCCCACTCTGCCGATTTATTGAGACTGATACTTTTTTTTCAACTATTAGAGAAATTTAGAACAAGAAAGAACAGATGTCAGAAGGAGCCAAAAACTTTAAACGCACGAAATAATTTTTTTGATCGGATGTGAATCACACGGCGGGACACGAGTCTGACCTATCATCCATTGTTGACTGATTGTTGTCTAATCAATTATTTAGCGCACTGGAGAGTTTCAGTACACATGGAGTCATATGGAAGGAGTAGCCAGAAGCTTCAGAAATAGAGAATGGTTTTTTTCTGCAAAGTATCCCATACAACAGTCGAGAAGTGTGATTTCTCATCTCTTGCCGATGCATTGTTGTCCAATATTTGTTTTAGAAATGCTGGCGAGTTCTCCTACGCATAAAGAGGCATGGGAGAAGTAGCCAAAAGATTCAGACACACGAAACATTTTTTTTTTTTCAAGCCCCACCACACAACAATCGAGCAGTGGTACCTTCCTTCCCTTGATCACTTCTCGCTGTCTGTCACCTCTTTACAGCACTGGAGAGTTACAGTACACACATAAAGATCGGTCAGAAGTAGCCACGAGCTTGGGAGGCGCGAAAGAATTTCTTTCATGGAAGTTGTACGGTAGAACAATCGAGCAGTATCACCTGTCGTCCCTTGATGACCTATTGTTGTCTAATATTTTTTGTACAGTACGAGGAAGATCTCACACGTATCAAATCATATGTGAGAAGAGGCTAGGAGCTTCGGACACGGGAAATCGATTTTTTTTTACCAAACGTGTACCCTAAACATTCGATTCTTGCTCTATTTCCCTCTCTGCCGATTTATTGAGACTGATATTTTTTTTCAACGACTAGAGAAATTTAGAACAGGAAAGAACAGTTCTCAGAGTGAGCCAAAAACTTCGGACGGACGAGATAATTTTTTTGATCGGAAGTGTATCACACGGCGGGACACGAGTCTGACCTCTCATCCATTGTTGAATGATTGTTGTCTAATGAATTATTTAACGTACTAGAGAGTTTCAGCACACATGGAGACATATGAAAGAAGTAGCCATAAGCTTCAGAAATAGAGATCGGTTTTTTTCTGCAAAGTATCCCATACAAGAGTCGAGCAGTGTGATTTCTCATCTCTTGCCGATGCACAGTAGCAGAAAAGCCCAAAAACCTGGCCAAAACCTCAAATGACCTTTGACGGGAATGAAAATTGGCTTACAGGGGTTTTCAAGGTCGCTGATTACGAATCTGAAAGCCAAATTATCATAAACAAAATGGCCGATCCAATATGGCTGACATGAATGTTAAAAAGTTGCCAGATGTCGACAAAAATTGGTATTTACTGGTTTTCAAGGTCGCTGATTACGAATCCGCAAGCCAAATTATCGTAAAAAAAATGGCCGATCCAATATGGCCCACATGAACGTTAAAAAGTTACCAGATGTTGACAAAAATTGGTATATACGGGTTTTCAAGGTCGCTGATTACCAATCCGATATCTATTGTTTATAACTTGCAACAAAGAGCTTACAGCAAATTGTTATAAACAAAATGGCCGAGTGTCCTGCTAAATAGATAAATTAATATATTTAAAAAAATCATCATAATAAAATAAACGTGAACAGTGTATTCTACGCAATTATTATTTTTATTTCCAAAATACATACGGAACGTTTCAAAAATAGAAAATTTTATTCTTAATCAAAATCGTAATCGGAGTCGGAGTCGGAGTCAGAATCATTATCCGAGTTTGTATCTATTACAACTCCCGGCACGGCTTCAATCTCGGCGCAAAATTCGTCTGCTGCAGCAGTCACTTTAGGAGCGATCAACATCGCTACAGCTTCCGGCGACAAACTCTTCAGCTTCTTCTGTGGTAGTCTTCTGACACTTGAAATGTACGGATCAGAAGTAACTAAGAGCCGATGAAAAACATCTTCCATAGTTTTAACCCTGGAACTTTTTCGCGCAAAATCTTCTCGATATCGTTTGATGTCTTTGTTTCGAGGTTCCTGAGCATCTTCGGATAATTGGCCGATTGGTAATAGAGCATGAGTTATTATCACTGGACCATGAATTAATAGTTTGTGCACCGAAGTAGGCATGGAGTACCAAGGGTATAATGCAACGGTCTTTCTTGCCGTTTCAATAGCATACTGTTCAAATCTTTCACAGTTTATCTCGTGGCCACACGATATAACTTGTAGGATTACGTACAAGCGTTTAATAACTTCTTCGTTGACCCCCGTTATCGCAGCGGAAACCGTCGAATTTTCAAAGAATCGCCGAGCTGTGTTGCCATCATTGCTGCTGCCGTATCCAGGCTTTGGGCGATCGATATTTAGACCCAATTGCTTCTTGAATCCTTCTTGAATGGCCCTCTTGCGTTCCTGGGTAATTTTTTTTTCTTCGGCACTTCGAGCTTGCCATTTTTTAATGCCGAGTTTGTAAGACACGTGTAAGCAATACTCGAAGCACCGTATCCACGCATGCAGCGTCGACAATCCGAACTTCAAATTTGTTTCATTGATTTCCCTTTGCAATACAGTGTCGATGGCATTAAAATCTTTGCTGGTTGCTCCACACAAATAGCACCGTTGAGCAGATTTCGTCAATGATACAGCGTTGCAAACTTTACCATCTATCATGGTGAACAACAACTTGTACATTACGGAGATTTCTTTTCCATCTATTACACTTTCGAATGGACGAAGTGACTTTATTTGTTCTTCAACAATTTGGACTTCATTAAGTGTTGACTCTGTGTCTTCGCGTAGAAACAGTAGCCTAAGCGGTCTACAAAATCGTGGAGACGAGGGTCTGGGGTTCTTCCAAACAACTATTTCTTCCTTCGATTGTTGATCATAACACACGAGTTGTAATGGCACGACTGAAGTAAAGAATACATGCGCATCAGATTTGCTGTCATCACTGAACGTCTGCTTATATTCACTTTGCCCAGAACTTCCATCGCAACCCCACTTGCAAATCAAGTCCATTTTACGAACATTATCTGGAGTCAATCTTTGAATGAGTACATTTTGGACGAGTAAAATACGTTCAACTGTATGATCTAATAGTGCCTGTAGTTGGACTTCTGCACTACTCTCTGTAATCCTGATTGCATCACGTGGTGGATAACAACGCTTTTTTGCTTTCATCACTTTTTCGTAAGACGGATATAGCTTACAGTTATTTTCCTTCCCTAATCTTCTCATTCCCTGGTAAGTACTCTTGGAGAATTTATATTCAATCATAGCGGAAAGTGCAGCCTCTTCGGATAAAGTAATTTCATCCGTTGCTGAGTAAGCTTTACGATACTTGGAAGCTCTTAAAGGACTCGTCATTGTTACGTCCTTAATAACTTTTGCGGCGTCGGATTGTCCTGAAGAGCGAAGGCTCATCTGAGTAGCGTATGCTAACTCGACCGAGTTGAACGATGTACGAATATCTTGGGTCTTCCTTCGTTTAGATCTTTCACTGGACATTGTAAACTCAAGGGACGGGCGGCCGCCCGTATTACCCGGGCTTGTTACTACAGTGTCTGTAGGTGCGGCAAAACATACCTGCTTGCTAAGCCATTCACCGTTATTCTTGAAAAATACACAGGATTTTCTGTGAGCTTGTTGCCACCTCGTTCTCATTTGATTGAAGAGTATCGAAAAAGTCTGTTTCGAGTCCTCAGGCACTACAACTGTACGTCCGGTGTCCTTGGAAATTTTTTCTACCATAAATTCGATCAAGGAAGCGAATTTATTGGACAAATGATCGCTGATTATCAGAAATACTTCTTTCCTTGTCAGCACCAATTCTTTGTAACCGGATCCTGTAATAAAGACATAAAATTGTAGAAAATTGGTGTTAAAGGAAAAGATAAAATTTTCAATTAATACAAAAACTTGAACAATGTACATTATTTTACCAAATAAATAACCGCAATAATTGAAATAATTTTAAGAAAATTAGACAGAAAATATTGACATGGATTTGGTTAAAAGAAAGCTTTGCTTACTATATAATATATATATATTCAAATATTTTATTTGAATGTTATAACATTTCATTCATATTTAAGAAATTTTTATGTGGTTGATTTTAATATGTATATATATATATGCATACGAATATATCATAATTAAATCACAGAAAATTTATATATATATATATATACACATACATATATATTAAAATAATTTATTTCAAGCGTATAACAGCCGTCTTGTCCGTTATGATGCTACTTCACCCACTCTCAGGTAGAGGCGCAGAGGCTGCTCAATAGTGCCGCGTGCACGCTCGGCTACCGCACGATGCGAAAAAAATCATAACGGACAAGACGCACGTTTTCCGCAGGTAACTCTTGTAAATTTCGAAAGCTTATACATTAAACTAAAGGCCGAGACTAGGAGCTTTGCAAAATGTGACAAAATATATAACTTTTCGGACCGTTGAAAATATAAGTTTTCAAAATTATTCAATTTTATTTATGCCGAAGGCTATACTACATTTCAATCATTTATACATAAACTTTAGATTCAACCGATGTAAAAACATGTTCTACATACCTCCAGAAGTCGTATCCATGTTGCAGAATTGAAATTAAACCCGTCACTTTAAAGTTATGGGTTTTTGAAGTCAGCGTTATTTTCGTCTGTTCAGCGCGTGACACGTACACTCTTCACGAACACTAACTGCCAACTGACGCTGCGGCGCAGGTATACACTTAAAGGGCTTTCCCTTCCACAATAGAATGCAGTTACTAGTCCTCTACCTGAATGACTACTCAACTGACCCTATTTCGAAAATTTATTTTTTGGGGTTTTGGCCAGGTTTTTGGGCTTTTCTCCTACTGTGCGATGCATTGTTGTTCAATATTTGTTTGAGAAATGCTGGCCAGTTCTCCTACACATAAAGAGGTATGGGAGAAGTAGCCAAAAGCTTCAGACACACGAAACATTTTTTTTTATTTAAGCTCCACCGCACAACAATCGAGCAGTGGTACTTTCCTTCCCTTGATCATATCTCGCTGACTGGCACCTCTTTCCAGAACTGGAGAGTTACAGAACACACAGAAAGATCGGTCAGAAGTAGCCACGAGCTTAAGAGGCGCGAAAGAAATTTTTTCATGGAAGTTGTACGGTAGAACAATCGAGCAGTATCACCTGTCGTCCCTTGATGACCTGTTGTTGTCTAATATTTCTTGTACAGTACGAGGAAGGTCTCACACGTATCGAAACATATGTGAGAAGCAACTAGAAGCTTCAGACACGGGAAATCGATTTTTTTTTATCAAACCTGTACCGTAAACATTCGATTCTTGCTCTATCTCCCACTCTGCCGATTTATTGAGACTGATACTTTTTTTCAACTATTAGAGGAATTTAGAACAAGAAAGAACAGATGTCAGAAGGAGCCAAAAACTTTAAACGCACGAAATAATTTTTTTGATCGGATGTGAATCACACGGCGGGACACGAGTCTGACCTCTCATCCATTGTTGACTGATTGTTGTCTAATCAATTATTTAGCGCACTGGAGAGTTTCAGTACACATGGAGTCATATGGAAGGAGTAGCCAGAAGCTTCAGAAATAGAGAATGGTTTTTTTCTGCAAAGTATCCCATACAACAGTCGAGAAGTGTGATTTCTCATCTCTTGCCGATGCATTGTTGTCCAATATTTGTTTTAGAAATGCTGGCGAGTTCTCCTACGCATAAAGAGGCATGGGAGAAGTAGCCAAAAGATTCAGACACACGAAACATTTCTTTTTATTCAAGCCCCACCACACAACAATCGAGCAGTGGTACCTTCCTTCCCTTGATCACTTCTCGCTGTCTGTCACCTCTTTACAGCACTGGAGAGTTACAGTACACACAGAAAGATCGGTCAGAAGTAGCCACGAGCTTGGGAGGCGCGAAAGAATTTATTTCATGGAAGTTGTACG